>JAOQGH010000023.1:44822627-44906321 GCA_025769975.1 Gallinago jamesoni
TTAATGTGGTTGGACTCGATGATCTCAAAGGTCCCTTCCAACCACTAAGATTCTGTGATTCTGTGATTCTGTGTAATTTGAGGCAAGATGAATGTCAGCTAAAACCAAGATAACAGCCTTTTACGGTTCCTCTTTTGATTGCAGTATGCTGTAGCCTTACATCTAGGTTTATAAAAAGGACTACGTGCAGCTTTGTTGCCCTAAAGAACTAGAGGAAAAAAATTTGGACAGACGCATTTTTTTCCCCTTTCTCCTGGTTTAACATGGAAGAGGTATCCCTAATTAAGTCAGAAGCAGATTAAAAACTAGAAAAACACTTGAAAAGAAGAGCAATTTCCCCTCTGTAGAGAATTTTCTAATATAAATTGCCATTTTTTCCTTCTTTCCTCCCTTCATGTCAAATTTCAAACATCTGGTCAAAAGTTAAAACTATTTTTCTGAAAAGTGAGATATTGTGGGTTGTTATGCATTTATGAACCTTACTTGCTGCATAGTGTTTTACATCCAGGTCTTGTAAAGTAATAAAAATACCACTTCTGCAGGAAAGGAATCAAGCTACTGCTCAGCACTGAACAATCTGCAGAAAAATCCATTAACAGCTTAATGTTTCCTGCTGAAAATGACTGTGTATGTGGCTACTCAGCGGAGTCAAATTAGCAGGAAGCAAACACTTTACATATGGCAGCTATAATAAGAACCTAACAATATTTATGAATAAACTGGAAACTCACATGTCCAATATGTGTGCGTTCAGAGATACAAATATGAAAAGTATTGTGCAAGAGAAGCATCTTCTGTGTCAGAGACAGTAAATGATCAAAGACAGTGCTGCTCACCAGGAGGGCAAGGACACTCACTGATAAAACACAAACCAATTGATATATGTCAGAAGGCTAATTAGATTACTAAAACTGGAAAAGACCATAGTTTTAAAGGAAAATATAGGCTTTTTTTTTTTTTTACCTATTAAGAGTTTCTGAGAGATGGTAGGACATTAGTTTGGTTTTGCAATATAGGATTGCATTGTTAAAGCTGTATGTCTTTTCTGCTGAACAGAAAGAGCAGAGACTGAGAAGGCTCATTCCAAAAAATTATTACCCCTGCTCTTTGGGAGCTCTTCCATCATAAAATCATACACAAACCCATGGATTTGGCCACGTGGCTACAGAGAAAGTTGGATCGATAACATCTGCAACATGTCAAGACTCAGGCCATCTTTCCAAGATGTTAAGATAGTCCAAGCTGCTGGTACCAGCCACAACCACCACCTTTGACAAACTAGAAGTACAACTGAGAAAGATCAATACTGAACAGAGATCAGCAGTAAAAAACAGCAGCAAAATTGAAAGCAAAGCAGCAAATATAAGAAATTGTAGCCAAATGTCAGGTGATTAGATGCATCTTCAGAAGCACGGGAAAGAGAGACTAGACTCAAACTGAAAGAAAATGGGCAGCAGTCACAGCCAGTACTACTTAGGCTACAGTGGTGGCCAGATATTAGCATAGGAAGAGTACAAACTGAAAAAGCAAAGAGATGCAGGGCTTCAGTGAAGAAAAAATATTGAAATGAAAAGCCCACAATACAAAGGCCTTTGGAATATTAGAGAAAGCCACAGAGGAGTGTAAGAAGGCAAGCAAAGCAAGCCAAGCAGGGGCAAGAAATGTAAAGACAGGTAGAGTCTTGCCAAAAACCTTGTGGTTGAAACTGAAGTTGGGGCTACATTAGGAAAATGTGGAAATTCAAGATGGTATTCATCCAACAGTGACATCACAGGTAGATTTTTTTGTCAAGTCAGAAGAATAACATAAGAGTCAGAAGCAATTCACATCAGAATTGCTAAATTCACTTGATTCTACCACCATTATCTAGATTAAATTAGCAGATTTTATCAATGAAAACCAGGCTAAAAAGAAATGAAAGACCCTTTCCATCATATTTTGAATAATGTGGACGTGAGGTGAAGTCCCCAGTAACTAGAAAAGGGTAAGCATCATGCCCATTTTTAAAAAGGGTAAAAAGAAGGACCCTGGGAGCCAGTCAGCCTCACTTTTGTGCCCAGTTAGATCATGGAACAGATCCTCCTGGAAGACATGTCAAAACATATGGAAGGCAGGAAAGTGATTACAGACAGCAAACATGCCTTCACCAAGGGAAAATAGTGCCTGACTAATCTATTAGCCTTCTATGATGGAGTGACTGCATTGGTGGACAAGGGAAGAGCTAAAGATTATATCTATGTAGACTTCTGTATGACCTTTGATATGATCCCCCACAACATTCTTGTCTCTAAATGGGAGAGGCACGGATTTGACAGATGGACTGTTAGATGAATAAGGAATTGACTGGCTGGCTATGTACAAAAGGTTATAGTCAATGGCTCAATGTCAAAGTGGAAATCAGTTATGTATGGTGCTCCTCAAGGGTTTGCACTGGGACCAGTACTATTTAATACCTTCATCAACAACATAAACAATTGGATTGAATGTACTCTCAACAAGTTTGCAGGTGATACCAAGCTGAGCCATGCAGTTGATTCCCTAGAAGGAAGGAATGCCACCTAGAGGGACCTTGACACGTTTAAGGAATGAGCCTGTAAGGACCTCATAAAGTTCAACAAGACCAAGTGCAAGGTTCTGCACCTGGGTTGGGGCAGTCTCCAGAATCTCCAGTATCATTACAGACTCAGGAATGAAAGAATTGAGGGCAGCCCTGAGAAGAAGGACTTGGAAATACTTGTGGATGAAAAATTGGACATGCAGCAGCAATGTGCAGTTGCAGCTCAGAAAGCCAATTGTATCCTGGGCTGCATAAAAAGAAGCTTGGCCAGCAGGATGAGGGAGGTGATTCTTCCCCTCTGCTCCACTCTCATGAAAGTTCACCTGGAGTACTGTGTCCAGCTCTGGGGTCCCCAGCACAAGAAAGATATTGACTTGTTAAAGTGGGTCCTGAGGAGGGCCACAAAAATGATCTGAATGTTGGGACACCTTTTCTGTGAAGACAGCCTTAGAGGGTTGGTGTTGTTCAGCCTGGAAAAAAGAAGGTTCTGGAAAGGCCTTATTACAGCATTTCAATACGTAAAGGCTGCTTATAAGAAAAAGGGAGAAAGAGTTTTTACAAAGGCCTGCAGTGACAGGACAAGGGAAAACCGTTTTAAACTGAATGAGGGCAGGCTTAGACTGAATATAAGTGAGAATTTTTTACAATGAAGATGGTGAGATACTGGAAGAGGTTGATCAGAGAAGTTCTGGATGTCCCATTGTTGGGAACGCTCAAGGTCAGATTGAATGGAGACCTGAGCAACCTGATGTAGTGAAAGATATCCCTGTCCATGACAGAGGGTGTGAACTAGATGCTCTTTGAAGGTCGCTTCCAACCCAAATGATTCTATGATCTTATGATTCTTTGCAATCTTATTCAATTCTTGAAGACAGAAAATATGGAGTCCCATCAGGACACTCAGGAAAAACTCATTGATGGTAGCATGACTGGGCTGTAGGAAGAAAATTTTGCTGTGGAAAAGGAAATGAATGCAAGGTTTAGAGCAAGGAAATTTAAGCTCCAGCAAGTCTTTTGTGAAACATGTACCCACTGAAGAACATCATGGTTTCAAGAACGCAAATCAATATCACTTTAATTGACTACATAAAAGCATCTGATCAGCTCTGTTGAATAACATTATGTTCACCAGCTCCAGTTTACATGAGCTCAACTTACCGAATTATCAGCATGGGGACTAGGAACTAGTCTGTGGAGTATTCTGCAAGTGTAAACTATATAAGTGTAAACTGGAAATGAAGAGCAGTTGTTCAGTCTTCAGTTTTTCTCATCTTTTCTCTGGCATTCAGTAGGTAATGGATGTGCTCATATGTCATACAAACAGGTGGGCAATATGGACAGAGGACCAATTTCTAGAATATCCTCCAATAGAACTGGAGTTTATGGACAAGAGACAGTGGTGGCCGCTTAAGACACAGAGATATGGAACTTGTTGTCTGACAAATTCTATTTTATTTAATTCGTCTACTTAAGGATCAAAGTCTGAGAACAGTTATGTCTTACCCATCAAGAAGAGGAATGATGAACAAGGAGAAGAAAACTTCTCTGAAAACCTTTGAAATCTAAATAGATGAAAAAGTCCTCTACTACAAATATGAAGTAAAATTCAGTATTTGCCAAAAAGATATGGCATACTTCCAAAATGTATACCACTGTGTATGCAAAGTTCAGAGAGAGGAAAATGAATTGAAGCTGTTGCATGAGTAGCATTTTTGACAAAAAAATAACACCTCCATATGTCTACCATTGGAAGACATAGCTACACCAACCCATCCACTCACTTGTGAGCACGCTAGTCCCACCAACTCTTCTCTGTCATCTGTCCCCTGGCTTCCCTTTACAGAGACCTGCATGTGTCTGGGTCTTTAGGGTGCCTTCCTACACTAGTAGAAGTGTAGGAAGAATATTTATTCATCTGTGGGTGGGACTATTTTTCCATTGAAGCAGAAAATCAATGTTGCTCCCTGCACCTGCTCAGTGTGGGGTGAGTGGGTGCCAAGGGCCAACAAGAGGCAAGGAGCCAGGAGCTGTGGTCAAGGCAAGGAAGGTTCAGGGCGCCTTTTAGCTACAGCAAGCCGTGGGCTTGGCACATAAAATCAGCCAACAGCCTCACTCAGCTTGGTAAAATCTCTCCTCTGCTCCCCTCAGGCTTCTGCTCAGCATCACTTGGAAAATGTGCTCCAGTGGGTGGGAACCAAACAAAGATCATTTCTCACAGTTCTCTAATCAATCTACTCCACTTACAGCCCCATTTTTCATCTCTTGTCTGGTCTAAAGATGCAGACAAAATTTTTGGTAACTTCTGTTTATATGATCCCATACATATGTGATCAAAATGAATTAATGACGTTATAAGAGAGCAGGGACAGAGCAATTCAGGTTTTGACTCACATGCAGTCTTTCAGTCTACTGATAAAAGCCAAATATGCCATGTCCTCAAAGGGGTGAAGTCATTCCCACAGTGTTTGCAGGGCATTCCTACAATGCAGCATATTTTATGTCCTGGAAGAGTTCAGATTTCACCTTCACTAAGTCTAAGCTTTTGTTCATTTTCTTTGTGTAAATGGTTAGCAAGGGGGAAAGCATAAACTTCTAGGATTTTTTTTCTGTAATCACATGGGTTTACTGCAGAGTCTAAAGTGATCCATGAACACAAACCAAATAGTTCAGTATTCAGACAGGAAAAAGGTTTTTAAAAAATAACATAACATATTTTTTGAATAAATAAGAGCAGAAACTCACTAACAACTCTATTAATGAATCAGTTTAAACCAATTATGATCCCTAAATTGAACTACTCATGAAACAGCTGATATTGACTTCTATATAATACTCGAGACATATGACATTCTATGCGACAACCTGAGAGACCTTTTTCCTCATACTTGAGAAACTCTACTCCCTGCTTAATTCAAACACTGAAATTATTCTTTCTGACTGAAAAAGACTTATTTGACTTGGCAGTTTGAGCTGATATATGGTGGCCAAGTGACTTAAGTTTTGTTAGGTCTTTGGAAACTCCTTCTTGGCCATTCCTGAGAAAGAGGAAAAATGACTCTTGCCTCTGCTATGAGTTCAGGAAAGGGCACAAAAAGTATCTACTCTCAACTGTAAAACTGCAGCATAATACTAAAGACTAATTTATTTCCCTCCCCCCAACACCATCAAATGTAGGACTAATAAATGCTGGGCTTGTTTTTCTGTAAAAGTAGACTCTTTTTATACCCTCAGGATTAACACCATATTTGTCCAATGGGCTTTGCAAATTCTGCCTCTTCAGACTCAAGTTCTTTTCTAGATGCAACTGTGAAGTTTGACTGTCAGACCACCTTAAACCACTCATCAGGACCCCTGTTACTTCTACTGAACTAAATAACTGTTAAAAATGTTCCCTAGATTTTTCCAGTCAAAATAAGCCAGAACTACTGAAACTATTTCAACATCGCGTCTCTGCCAGTTGGCTTATTTGGACTGAAGTAGAGCAGAGAGATATCACACTTGACACTTGATTGGCAGATTTGCAGGCGTGGTGATCTTGGGTGATGCTGTGCAGCTGACATGAGGTTAGTAACAATAACATCTTCAGCCAGCACAGCTGGAACAGGAAGGGTGAGTGTATCCAGTACATTTGTAGATGAACAAAAATAATGAAATTTTGCAATTAGCTGTGTCTTTTTTATTTATCCTGTAATGTCTGAGGGAAGACCAGAATTTGGATGAAGTATTTGAGCAGTGATATAGTCTCTTTGGTTGGATGAATAATGGTGGGAAAATGTTTTCCCAGTGCTTGAATTTCTTGGTAAAAGTAAGGTATCACCATCTCAGTCTGGGAGTTCAGGACAGAAATACCCTGTGGTGAAGGAGGCTGCCTAAGGTTGCCTTGTATCTCATAAACTTGTGGAGTTTTCAGGCACTTGGTCTCCCCTTGGCAAGCTAGTGTATGTACCCGCTGATGGGGAAAACACTGCTATGTCTGTAGAGATACTTAGCTTCTCGTCACAGGCTGAAAAGAAGTACCTTTCCTCAGACATTGGCAGAAAGGTTGAAAGAGGAAAGGAGACAAAAGTCCTGTTAAACGATTTAATCCACTTCACAGAAAAGAAGAATGTGCAGTGGGAAGGGCTTGATGTAAATAGCTTTAGAGCAATCATGCTTATCAATACTTCATGCTTAGTTTCACTTTTTGCTCTTAGTGCTTAATCTGTTCACTTCAACATTTTTTTATTAGAGAGAGAAGATAGTCAGCAATCTTCAGTGTACAGATTTGGCAGTCGGGTCCCAGATCTGAACTCATTCTGAGTTGCAGCTTTGTTAGTGAATGGGATTTCTTCAGTTTTACATTAGAGGAACTGAAAAAAAAAGAATGTATCAAACCCTGGAAATCAAGTAGAAATAATAATTAAAAAAAAAAAAAAAGAAAATAGAAAAACCCACTACTATATAAACTTGAAAATATCCAAGCTATTGTAATAGCCAAAATACAAACTGAATGCTTTAAATCAGCTTCTCTGTCATGCTTGTGTCTCATAGGAATATGTCACATATAGAGGCTCAGTCCTGCTTGTCTAATTCAGCCTGCCTATTTCAGGGGGTTGTCTTTGACGTGGATAGCTTTGTCTTCTTTTAGCTTGTAATTTTTTATACTGTTCATTTTGCTCAATATTTGGCGTCATAACCTTGAAGGAATATGCATGGTTGGGTTTGTAACTAAGGAAAGGCTCACTGTAGCCTTGCTGATGAACCGAAAAGTCCTTGTAGGATCCATGGAGGAGACTGACGTGGATCCAGGGTACCCTCTGGTGGATGGTCTTAGTCATACATAAAGAAAAGGTGAGAATTCCCAAAAAACGTTTTTGTCACATCTGGACAACATTTCAAAAAATTGACCAAATTACGTTCAAAGGATATGTTATAGCTAGATTTGATAATTACCTTTCATAGCTCTTAAAATACAAAGCTAGAGTGCCATATCAAGGCATGTGTTGTGTTATACCAGGTAGTGCTGAAGGGTGACATGGCATATGTGCTCATTTACTATCTTAACGTGGTTATGAAGTATAGGAAAAGTACAGAAACTGTCAGCCAAAACATTTCAGTTGTCCAGCATCCTGGTTTAGGTCAAATTGACCAATGACTGGTGACAGATGCTCTCCCCTCTCCCCAACTCTCACTTCAAGGAAAAGAGGAGGAGAGAAAAAGAGTTTAGAAGGACCTAAGCTACTTCAATGACATATTGATAATAAAATATTAAGAAAATAATTAAATAGACAGAATATATACAAAACCGTATCAAGCTCCCAGGATGATGTCACTGTCAGGCACTGGGGAAGTCCCAGACTGGACTCAGCGATGGATGGGAACTGGATTCCAACTCCAGAGTCAGGAGCTCATGGATCAGGATCAAAGGCAGATGAACAGACAAGGTCCTCCTTGGACTTTGGCCATTGAAGGAAGAAGGCTGACGCTTTGAGCCCTTACCTTTTATCCTGAGCATAGGGCTGATGGGATGCAATACCCCCATTTTGGGTCATCTGTCCTGACTGCTCCTCCCTGCAGCTGTGACCCCTCTATGCTTTCCATTTCCAATCCTTCAATGGGGCAAGAAATTAGCTGATCTTGGTTGTTATAGCAGTAAGTATAAATAAAAGCCTCTCTACATACCATTCCCTGCCATTGGTTATAAACACAGGTCTTATAACTCTGGGAAGGAACAGTTTTCTGCACAATATGCTGTTAATTTCAGAGAGTAAGAAGAGGCCTAGCTAAGAGGCGAAATTACTGAACAGGAAGTTCTTTCTGTTTTACCTCAAACCAGGCCATCTGGTTACAGATGTACTCCAGAATTTTCTTTCAGACATCCATGAGTACGTATAAAAATTGTTCCTGGCTGAAAAATACTGAGTAGTTTTTAATTGAGCAACAGTTTTTTATCTCTTCTGGCACCCCAAAAGCCTTGTTTGACTCTGCAAGATATTCAGTGTCAGAAGACTCCTGGTTTAGGTGTTTTATAGCAGCAAAGGAAACAGTATGTGTTTCTAATGGGTTCACAGTACAACATGTCTTTCTGTCTTCTGGTAGAGATGGTTCCCTATGTTTAGTGAATAGGTGAAACAGCCCTCAAACATTCCCCAGCTTGAACCCCCTGTCCTAGTAACAGTGTACACTAGAAAGTACTTATAACAAGGTGATGGAAGTCATTTCTAAATATAGCAGCTGAGGAAGATTTTACAGTATAAAACACCACCAGTAGAGGCTGTATGTCTCCATCCTCAAATCCCAAATGTAAACCAGATGAGAAAACAATTGTCTGATGGTTAAATACTAAGTAAAATTCCTGTGCAAATGCCAACAATATAAACTCTCTTCTCATTAGATTTGGCTGAAAATTTCTTTCAAACTAAATGAAACCATGTCCTGAAACTCAGACAAAACCTCCCCTGAAGTTAAAAATAATCAGTTAATTTCTTTCTTGTTTTTTTTTTTTTCTTTCATCTCTTCATTCCTTTATTTCAGCCCAGTTTTTAAAAAGAAGTAGCTAAGTACATCTGAAAGCAACCATTTCTGATCCAGTAGGACCTGGAAACTTTTTTTAAAAATTGATGTTGTGATGACATCAGTCTGTGATTGTTAGATTATGAATCGAGAAGTTTGGATTCACTTCTAGGAAGCACTTGAGGTTCCAGCTCCTTCTCCAGATATGGCTTTGGAGCAATATGTAGACCACGTTGACACATAATGCAATCTCATTTTCATGTGGTCTCTGCTGAGCCATCTGGCCAACAATTAGTGTGCCACGTAGCTTTTACAAGCTTATTGCTTATGAGGTGATTGAAAATAAGCTTAAGCTTCAAATCTATTGACATGGAAATCTTGGCTGGAATGCTACTACCCCTCATGCACACAAATATTCATCACATGAAAAGTCTGTTGTGACTACATAGTGAATCTTATTTCTAAAAGCAGGGATATTTCATCTTCATGTTCTTTGGTTAATACTTGAGAAGACTTCTGGGTCAAGGCAACAAGTGATTCCCAGACAGTTGTTAGTGGATATGCGCCATGGACCATTTCCAACACCCATTTTCATGCATGCAGTTTTTTGGAGACTAAACATGTTTAGCAGTGTGGAGACAATCAGACTCTGCGAGTTGGCCATAGGACTACAGAAAGGGCCCTGGCTGTCTTTTTTATCAATATTGATACTGAAAAACAAATGTTGTGTTTGCTTGAGCTACCTGAACTCACTTTTCACATGGCATCAATTTGAAAAAGAAAATAAGTTCACTCTTGAAAAGGCGAGATTAAAATTTTGGTTAGCCAATTAGAAACAGTTACAAAAATCAATGTAATAATGTATGAGCACTGTTATGTTTCTCTCTATAATTAAAAAGGAAGTTTTCTCTTTTGGCTGATTTTGTGGTTTACCCCTTTCTATAATCTTAGTGCATACTCATTGCTTGTCATGTTCTCTTCAGATTAAATTACCCTGCTTGCCTTTTACACAGCTCCCAAGGTTGTTTCAGAATTTCACAAATCATGTCATATGAGAAATAGTTGTGTCAATGTATCATATTGAGCTCAACATCCCCGGTTAGCATCTTCCTTGAGATCACACATGACATCTTAAAGTAACACGGATGACAGACTTAGTAGTTACTGCTCTCATTCTCAACTCCATTCCAGAAAGCTGTGCTAGACACTGATTGAAGCAACATAGCCTACTCCCAAAATAGCTGTTGTAAACTATCTTGCAACCTCGGTGTCCCGTTGCTGTAGCTTCTTCTTTCACCACTTTTCATTGTCTAGGCTCAGGGTTGAAAATCACCATTGATCTAGTCCCACCTGCAGGTTGCCTGGATCCAGGCATGGAAACATATGTATGCATGAGTGACATATGTGAAAACTCATGTTTTCTTTTTGAGACAAAAGGTGAATTGGAGGAGGAGAAAATGACAATGTATTGAAGTTGTGTCATGAAGACCTGACAGTAAACTAAAATAAAATAATCAGAAACAGGCTAGGTGTCCTGAAACTAGCTTATGCAGATCTATTAAATTCATAAGACTATAAATTTAGAATGAGATATTCAAGGTTATTTATGTGATAGGGATGTCATATCAAGATCTGTTTGTGGGGACTAATATAGTGTTCCCTGGGTGCTATGTATGTACATTATGTATGAGTGTTGTAAACATGTCATGTTGCTGGGCACCACTGAGAAGAGCCTGGCCCTATCCTCTTGACACCCACCCTTTAGATATTTATAAGCATTAATGAGGTCCTCTCTCAGTTTTCTCTTCTCCAGGCTAAACACACCTGGGTCTCTCAGCCTTTCCTCATAAGAGAAACACTTCCAGTTCCTTCATCATCTTTGAACCCCTCCACCGGATTCTTCTTCTGGGCCCAGAAGTGGACACAGTTCTCCAAATATGGCCTCACCAGGTCAGAGTGGAGGGGCAGGATGACCTCCCTCGACCTGCTTGCCATGCTCTTTTTAAACATTAGTCAGTCTTCTGCATCTTGAATGAAAATTCAGAAAAAATGCTCTTTATTTAACAGTAAATTTAAGAGTATGACTACTCCTGATCATGGGCTAAGAAAGCATTACCATGGGTTGTTTCATGTTTTGCAGAAGCACTTCCAATAGCAAAAATATACTATCTCTTTTAACCTGGTAGAATGAATAGAAGTCAGGAATAAACCCTAGGGGAGATTGAGGGGAGAGTGTTTAATGAGTACAGGGGGATAGGAATTTGGTAGTTGAACCACAAAACTGTAAGAGAGGGAAAAAAATTTTCCAGCTCTAAGTATTTTAATGTAATTGGTTTTTTTTTTTCACAGTTTTACCTTTAATAAAAACTTTAAGTAACACCTGAAATAAACAAGATTGTATTTTCATTTTGCTAATTATAGGTCAGGAAAAAATATGTTGACATGTTTTGAACATTCTGGGTACCTTTTCTTCTTTCTGCTGATCATCCTGATGGAAATTGTGAATACTTTGAGGTATATCTTGCTTCATTTTTATCACATTTATAATTAATCAGATTTTTCACCAAATTTTTATCAAGCATCCAGTAGGTGGCAGGTTCGGTTTACTTATTGTTAAGCTGAGCCATCTGCTGCTTCTCATTTGGAGAATTACAACCTTATGGAAAAACTGTGTTTGGGCTATGGTCCACAGTGTGGGTCTCACTGACTGTGTGTGTCCATTAGTACTACAGTTATTATTTTTTCCATTATATTATTGAAAGCCAAAATACTGACATGCATGCTAGGGTTTGGGGTTGGGGTTGGTTTGTTGTTTTTTCAGCTGTAACAAGAAGTACATATTCTGCACTCTTCCTAAACTGAGTAAGATTGATTTCCTTGGATAATGATGTTATGGATGTCACTGCAATTAAGTGAACTTTAAGGTAAATGTTTTATTTCTAGAAATTAAGAACAAATAAATGAATGACAGCAGCAGGAAGATGTTTCACTAGAAGTAGATACAATAGCTAGTAATACAAAATCAGTATGGGAATAGAAATACAAAACATATGCTTAAATTTCTTAAACCACTGTAAGAGGGACTTAAAAATGTGAGGGGGGGAAATCCTGATCCTCCACAGCCTTAATGAAAAACTAAAAAAATCCCACTTTACCTGACTTCCATTTTCACTTGTAGCTGAAATTCTGTCTGGAAGATGATCCTGGAAGCTGCCCTGGTAACAAGGATCCTACTTCAAAATGGAACATTTACTGATTTTTTGTGACACTGTTTTTGTTCATTCTACACTGGGATAAAACTGAAGCCTGTAGAAAGCTGTCAAGGTCAATTAGACATGAGAAAGCAAGAAAGAAACACTTGCCTATGGCACTTAGTCTTGGGATTGAAGTATAGCCTGTGGGGTAGAAAGGCCAAATGCAAGTTCCTGTTCTGTCTGACTTATACTTGGCCTTCAGTTACGCTGGACTGAGTTGATTATGCTTTGTCTTGTGCTTCCATGGAAAATTCCAGTCTGTCCATAATATGCATCACCAGTTGAAAATTTCATTGAAATTAGTACGGGTCTGAAATTAGCACTTTGGGCTTTTAAACTCTCAAAGCTCTGCTCACTATTACTGTTGATTGAAGCTGATCTATCATTTGGAAAGAGCCACAGTGGAGTCCTAAGGAGACAAAAGACCTCTCTCTCTCTCCTCAATTTCTATTTTGTTTATCTCTGAGGTTACTACCAGATCAGGTTTATTCATTTATTTATTTCAGAGATAAAAACTACCACTAAAAATAGGATATTTTATAGGAGCTCTTTTATAAGAGTTCTTATTCTGGACCTCTTGAAATTTTGTTTTTCTTTCTTCATATTTACTTTAACTATAGCCTTCTAAACTTGATGATGTGCCAAGTACGTAGATATTAAAGACATGAGCCAGGTTGCAAATCGATGCTATTCTCTTAAAATAGAACTAGTTTGCTATGTATTAAGCTGATGTTTACCTAAGCCTACTGAGTGAAAACTGTAATAAGCAGTATGGTAGGGCCATGAAAAGACAAGGAGTCAAACTATAATCTCATTAAATAAGATCAGAATCGCTCCCCCTATCTTCTGTTTGGGGTTGAGGACTGTTGTGGATTCTGATTTAGGATCCTACCAACTATGCTGATTAGTGGAATGTACCTTGTTCAAAAAAGAGAAGCAGCAATCTGATTTTTTGAGGTAAAAAAGATAATTAGACAGAGTTCAATAAATTCAATGGAATTTAAAAAAAACCCAATAGTGAACCTTTATCAAGTTTCAATAAGTTTGATGGCAAGGTTCACTTTATTAATTACTGCATGAAAGAAACATATAGAGGAAAACTGAGTTAGAATATTTCACAAAGAGACCGGAGATGCAAAAGACACTCCCATTGAGTCATGAGGTTCAGAGTGGACCCCTTTGCTTTCCAAACTCCTGATAGAGTTTAAGTACGCCCAGGTCCAATCTTAGTCTCAGAATTGGACAACGCTTTATGTCTAATGGAATTATCTATACAAAGTTTATAAGAGTTAATATTTATTAGCTACATGGATTAGTAAAGTTTCATTGGTATTAATTCAACATGCTATCGGTCACTCACCAAAGATTTGCCATTGGTAAAAGGTCTCGCTGCCTCAAGGAGCAACTTGAGCAACCTCAAGTGAGAGAGAGGAGATCACCACCACGGAGCGACTCTGCCTAGAAGGGGGAGCTCACTTAGGCTGACGTATTTATGGCATAAAGTGGTTGGCTCACAGTCAAATTACATGCAATGGAAAAGGTACAACAAAGAACAACCTTCTTTGTTCCTTGATAAATGAGTCTCGGGAAAGTCACACGCTATTCATGTGTCAATTGTGTGATTGGTGTTCCATACTCATATGCATCAATGTTCACCATGGCATTTTACTCCTTTGTGGGTTTTCAGAGAACAGATTAAAACTAGAGGAGTTCTCAGCTCCACTATGGCTCAGGCCCTTACCTCCTTTGGAATCTGTACCAAACTACTGCTAGGTTGGTTAAGGGGTTGAGTGTATCTGTCACGTGGGCTAGATCCACCAAGGACCTAGTGTGTTGTAATGCTGAATATCTGAGCACTTAATTTGGACCATAGCAGCATAATAGAAATTAAATCAGAAGCTACCTTCTTACAGAATTTAAATAGACTCAGAAGATCCCCAGCGGGCTCAAAACAGGCAGCATTAAGTCGCCATGCACAGTAGGTAGATGCCCACCAGACACTTAAGAGAGGATATATTTAAAATTCCAACATGCAGAAGTATCCTGAAAGCTGCATGGGAATGTCTCTGCACTCTTGGAAGTCCCAACCACGTTTCACACCTTTTCCTGAAAAGTATGGTGCGGTGTCGTGTGGTGTGATCAGGCTGCTCTTCTGTTTTACATAATCACTCAGTGTTTACAGCAGAAATTGCTTCAAGCAAAATACAGAAATTATATGAGCAGCAGGAAGAAGGGTCAGGAGATTCCCTTGTCATATTCTTTTGCTTTCTTATCTCTTGCCTCTTTCTATCTCATTAATGATTATTTCTTTTCTTTACAGTAAAATAGTTTCCCCAAGAGCTGTAAATATCATTTCTATCAGCCACCACAACTCCCACTTAACCTGCAGAAGGATTTCTCCTAGGGGCTGGGAAAGCAGAACTCAAATTCCTTTGTATCTGGATACACATAACGTTCATATAAAACAAGACTACTCTATTAAAAAGAAATTAGCAGATAGAAGAGCATCTGTTGAGGCTGGATGGTTTACTTGGTATGTTCCTGTGTGGGTACCAAGCCAAGGCCAACAAGAGACTTGGGGTCTAGAAGACATTTGCTACCCCTGCAATAATTTTATTATGAATAAAACAATGCCATGAAATGCTCCCAGTCATCTATGTGTTAAAACAATTCCTAGCACAGCTGTGGCCTGGGCGGACTGGTGGTGCCCAGAAATATCCCCATGCATCACTCAGGAATGTGAGCATTGGAGGGGCCATTCCCAAAATGTAGCTTTCCTACCTCCATGGGGCTTTGGATCCTAAGAATGTTTATGAGCTTCAACATGAGCTATAGGCTACTCTGTGCTGGTTCATCACAGCATCTGGAAATGTTCCCAGGTGTGTTGAGTTCCCTAGCCTAGAATGAAACATGTTCCCTAGCTCTCAATCAGGCCAGACAATGAGGTGGGCTGGGCACCTCTCAGAGCCCTTAAGTCTGCTGTTGTCCTGGGGACGCACAACTGCAGGCTGCCAGGCAGGCACATTTCGTATGGCTGTGGTTGTGGCACACCTGCACCACCACAATTAGCAGCTGAGTAGGAATTTTAAGTGCTGTGATCTTTGATTGAGCAGCATAGGGTTGACTTTTCTCTGGCTTTAGGGTTTTAGGTCCTTTACTGTGCCTGGCACCCAGCATTTGTGACTCCCATTTGGCTGTGGGACTTAAGCCATGGCCACAGCACACAGTAAACTCTCAGCCCTGTTTTTCCAACAAAATATCTCCATCCTTCCTTCTTCTTCTGTTTTCCTTGAGAGGACAGGAGGGAAGATAAAACAGAGGCTCAGAGAACGCAGCTACCCAGCCATGGGGGGTAAAGCTCAGAAGCCCTTGCTTTCCCTGGAGGAAGCTCCTTTCATTGTCAGCAGATGGGAAGGGGAAGCTGGGGGTGGGGACAGGCTGCCGAGAGCTGCTTTGATGTTGGCCTGTTTGTTTGCTTTCTGCTTCCTGGACCCCTACCCGAAGGGCTGGGGCTGTCATCTGTGGAAGAAACACAACAGGATGGCCATCAGCAGCCCACAGACAAGGCGGCAGCAGATGTCGACAATAGGAATGGGTGGCATCAGCTTAAGCCAAACCAGGGAAAACGTGAAGGGATGAGATCGGTGAGTGAAACAGAGAGATAGGGAACTGTGGTGAAGTGGTAGGTGCCTGTGGTGAGACAGTGTTGGCCATTCAGATGGGGAAGGCACAAGTGGAGATATTTGGGAAGCTATGCAGAAGAGCCTCCCACAGATTTGTCTGAAAGTCACAGATTTTCGGTCCTGACCAGGTCATGTTCACCTGTTTATAACTAAGGACATCACATGGTAACAGGGTATGGCCTTACAAGCCTTCAGTCAGCAGAAGGCCAGTGGACGCATGTCTTTGAGGCCACGCTTGCCTATCTGGTGGGCTCCATGCAGGCACCAATTCATTTTGGCTATATGTCAGGCAAGCCAGAAGCCAAGACAACTTTTTAGGATCTCTGCAACATGGCATGGGGCAGACCTGTAGCTCCTGAAATATTTTCAGACATTTTCAGATTTTTTTATCCCTTAACCTGTTTATTGTTATTGTTTCTCAGGGCTGAGAAAAGGGCATGACCAAGATAATCTCTCGTTAACAGGTAAGAAAGTAGCTCCTGAATGTGGATGTAGTGGGGTTATTTACAGATCCCCTGTGATACCACACAGACAGTCTAATAAAAGAGAAGGCAAATTAGCTCCTGAATTAGTCTGTCAGAATTGCCAAGTGATTAATCTTGAAAATGGTTGCCCAGGTAAACCAAGATGTTACATAGGATGGAAAGCCACAAAATGTCTGTCTGTATATCATAGCAGCAATGGGACACCCTGGACTTAACTAGTCATTTATGACTTGCCAATAAACACCTGAATGCAGTGACCCTGTTTATACTGTGGCAGATACTTACTGCAAGTACAAGAACCACAATTTGGGGCAACTCCAGAGTGAGCTATAAATAATGACAGCTTTAACTGTGGCTTTCTATTAACAGTTAGAGATATTTTCCTACACAAATAGTAAATCTTATCACTGCAGTCAGTTATACCTTTGTTACTCAGATGACATAGCCAGCACTATAAGATAAAGGTAGGCAATATGCAAAGTAATAAGAAATAAGTCCAGTGCAGTGTAAAAGCATCGATCTCCTGTAAAAAATGTTACTGACATGTTTCCAGCCATCAATACTTCCTCTGAGTGAACTTAGGGAGATGTACATGTAAATAAACTGCACTGGTCAAACCACTGTATACTTGTCCTTTCTGCTCTCAGTGTTGCCTTGTCTTCTCTTGACTGCAGGTAGATGGGCTAAACAGTGTGTTTTTGGAGGGGCTTCTGGACTTTAAGGGAGCAAATGTCAGGTTTGATTCCATCAGAGAGGAACGCTATATATATCATCTCAGAAATTCAAAAGAAAATTCTGATATTGCATATCGGATACCTGACCTATTGAAAGTACATGACTGCATTGCTCTAAACACTGCCAGAAGACTTAAATTACAGAACTGAAAAGAAAGCCACTTCTTTTGCAGGAAAATAACGTTTCTCCGAAGGGAAATGAGAAGGAGAACACCAGAGGGCACTCTTTCGTTTTGTTAAAGACCTGGTTGTTATGTCGAAACGGGGAGTTATTTGGGATATTTGTTCTCTTTCCTTCTTTGGTTACTACACGCTTCTTATAGAGAGAGCTTGATTACTTTAAGAGAGAAATAAAATTAAATGTCTATTTTTCTCTGCATGCAATGCAACATTGCAATAGTTAGTGACATACGTATCATTAAGCATTAGGACCAATTAGGACCGTACTTCTCTAGTAAAACATTGGTGAGGAACTGGAGTTTTGCACTCAAGTGTCTCTCACATTTATTGGGACCTGAAGGTCCAAGCTATTCATCACACTTTGCAGGCATTTGAGAAATGAATTTTTCCTGTTTACAGCTCACTATGAAATGATTAAATATAAGGCTATTAGTAAGATGATGGAGTAGGTAATAAGATTGAGAACATCATCTATGCACATGCTGGAGCTATGCATTTAAAGCAATGCTTTTGGTTATGCTGGTTTTACATGGCAATCAGGAATACGGGACTTAAAATTAACAGGAACTCTGGATACCACATGTAGATGCCTGATGGGGAACACTTACTGTGGCTTCTATTGTTCTGATGAATTCAGAGGGTAAAATGACAAAATCTGTAGAATGGGGTGGTAAAAGCAAGGAAACAGATTCTGGGAGGATTTAACCCATTAGGAAATTCACTTGCCCTTTATTGTTGGTCATAAGGCTGTTTAGTATGATAAAAAGCACAAAACACATCTTAAACATATCTGTTGTCAGCAGTGTATTTTGTTCATTATATAATGTTTGTAAGATCAGGTTCATTAAACACAGCAAAAAAGATATTAACAAAGTTTTAACGACTATGTTTAAACACAAGTGACAGACAAATTAGATGCAGCCTAACCCAAATAACTTACTTGAACTACATCCAGATTAATTTATTAATCACTAACCATGACTTTGTAAATCATACCATCATTTTTAAACAATTGAAAAAAATTAAAATTTCTAGTATAGGGACTGGAGGTGAACCAGCCAGTATCTGCATCTACAAAATGAGTAATTGCATACACAAACAAGGCTTGTGAATTACAGTTGCCCATTTCGCATAGTCAGCTAGCACAAGTGTATAGATCCAGTTGAGATCACAAGACTGATGTCTCCAAAGTTTGATGGAAAATTAGAGACATGAACAAGTTTGAATGAACAAGCACCAATGCAGATCACCCTATAAATCTCAAACCAACCCAAATGAGAAAACAGATGGTGAGAAAAGATAAAACCTATTATTTTTGTTTTGAATAAACATTTCACAACAAAACAAAGCACAAGCCCCCAAACTCTTGTATTTTTGCGTTTGGCCAAAGTTAAAATAGAAGCAACAGAACAGTGGTGGGGGGGAAATCTTGTTTTTCAGAATAACTGGACTGGACAGGCTCTGCTTCTGGGCTCAAGCTGTTAAAAAATGTCACACTGAGTATCTTCAGTTGAGGCTTACAGGAGAAGGACCAGTGTGTTGGCTGCTATTCTGACTTCAGCTTTAGAAGTTTTAGTGTGGCTCTTGTCACCACAGTACACTGAGTTTTACATGTGACTGAGCATTCTGGCTGCATGGATGCTATATTCCAGATATGTCCTTAAAATGGCACACGTGCCCTAGTTGACCATCTGGACCCTACTCTTGTTTTCCACAGTCTGTCCACAGAAGTCTGTCTGCTTGAATAAATTTTTGACCTCCAAATGTAAGTTAATACTATGGGCATCTTTAATAGCCTCCCTTTACCTGTATCGAGACCCACCAGCATGCTTGAAAAAATGTTATATTTTCTGTCTACATAGATGTTAAGGAGGCCTTGCAGTTATATTATCTCATCTGTGGTTATTCAGCTGCAGAAAATCCCCTTTTCCATGATAAAGTTGGAGCCCAATTTACCACATTCCAATTAACTCACTCTGTTATTATTAGTTTTCATGTGGTCCATTGCTTTTACCTGTGGTGGGTTTTTTTGCATCTAGAGCCAAGTGGTTAGCCAAAGCTCAGGATCTTGCAGGTTTAGGAAGAATTATAATGATGTTTATGTACAAACAAGTTATACATAATCCCATTTCTCTAAACACAGTAAAAATGAAAAGCAGGTAGATTTTTTTCTCCAAGTATGTGGAAGTCACATAATATCAAAAGCTTTTCCAGAAGTCCTATGCTGAAGACTTTCTCTGCTTCCTCTCAGGATGACACTTTCGATCCCTTTGCCACTGAACTGAGGCTCTGCAACTAAAAGCTGGTCCTTGGTCTTTCAAACATTGTGCCTTAAACTTTTGTTCTGACCTGACCTGTTTTTCTTTATGTTGAACTTTCCCAGGATCCATCAGGGTGTCTCTACTAAAATTTTTACCTCGCTTGAGTTCAAGACAAAGCAAATGGCAGCTATGAACATTGTTCAGCACGGCAGTTCAGTTTTCCGTCATAAACTAGGCATTAAAGAAAGGAGGGATTCAGAAGGATATAGAAAGGGCAAATGTAGTTTTGAAGTCACCTCCTGGACAATTAGGATGACTGTGAATACTGTGCTTTTGTAAAGCTGTATATTGCCTTATTCTCTTTGTGCTGTAAGGTTCTAGAAAATCAAATGAAGTATAAACTGGTGTTCTTTCTTGTTCTCACAGTGCTTATATTAGATATGGTGCTATTTCAAGTTTCTTCATTATAGTACCTACACACTTTCCTGGCATTGTATTTCCCCATGTGCTGACCCAAGTGAATGGGAAGTGGTTCTTTCTCCAGATTTTTCTGCATTGTAGGTACAGTCTCTGAAAGCAATGAGCAAGAAACAATATTCACTTCACTTCCTGTTCTGTGTTTTGTTTTCCTTGTTGAAATTGACAGTCTAGCTGGGCATACTGTTTGCACTTTTTTGGCTGCTTCCCTTAGAAACTGCAATGATATTCATCTCACTTCACTGAAAAGCCATGACACAGCAGATTTCCTGCACTACAAATTAGGCTCGTGTTCTAGAAATAATAGTCTGAGAACAAATCGCTACCTCTTACATTCTTTACTGCTTTCTGCAGTACTGTTAAAAACTGGTTTGTTCACATCTCATAAAATTCACCTTTGTTCTGAAAGCCTATGGGATCCTTAAGAAACAATCATGCCCTGCAGCAGAGATTTAGAGACTTAAGGGATGCTTAGACCTCATACTGGTCCTTTGCACAGGAGGCATATTTCATCCAGTGTCAGATTTTTTTACAGTAGAATCTAGCCTTAATAATTGATCTTTCAGACTGATTAAAAGCCCCTCTACGACTAAAGCTCCACATCCTCAGAAAACTTTTATGTCATCATTGTTTCATATACTAAAAAGTGGATGAGATAATTCCTTAAGTAACCACGTTATTTTATCTCTGCTATAACTTTAGGGGACACTGTAGCATCACTGTCAGTGGCATCCTTTTTCTGGTTCCAGTCTGGAATGAAGTACCTGCTTGAGATATAGAGCTTCAAAGTGGTTCAGGGGCTCACTTCTGCCCTGAGGGATGGATTTAGTTTTTTGTCTTTGTGAAAGGGTAGTTGCTATCGCCACATCTGGATTTTCCATTCTTTTGAAGCTGAATTTCAGTGGGTACAGTATCACACAATATACTTATTCTGGCTTAGCCAAGTCAAGTACTTAAAACCCCCCACCCCCCCACCCCCAACCCCCCACTTTTTTGCTACGCTACTCATTGCATGTCTTCCTGTTTTCACAACTGCAATAGATCTGAAAAAGAGAAATCTTCTTTTTGTTAGATAGAATGACAAGCATGTGGCTGTACTGTATTGAGGCTGAGACCTGGTACATTAGAGATAAGAATTGCTTCCAGGTATGACAACAATAAAATCTTTCTCTCATGGTAAAGTAATGAGTTCATATTTACATAGGAAAAATCAGAGACTGAAATGGAATACTGAGTGAAATCTAATTTCAGTCTAACTCTCATGATTATTTTTTTTTATTGGTCCCATATCTTAATATAAGGAAAGTGTTTTGTTCTTTTTCAATCATCAGTCATTTACTGTTTATTGTACAGAAATAAGTCATGAAAAATGAAGAATCTGACCAAAAATCTTTTCAAAATATTTGGGAATTGGGCAAGATTTTTGAAGTTCAGATAAGGTGTTCAGAAATGTCTTGTTATATCCAGTTCACCTTCAGTGCCAAGACCTGAAAAAGCGCAGATTGTGTTGTTCTTTCTGCTTCATCCATTTATATATCATGTAGAACATTTTTTCATAAGAAGTAGTCTCCAATCATCCCTGCAGTTACTAAACAGCTGCCAAATTTTGGCCTGAAATTCTGGGTATCTGTATTATACTCATTTATCAAGTCATGACCCCTTCAGATTAAATTATCAAAAATGTAATTAAATATGTTATTTCAAAACATTAAAATTGATCTTATAAAGTCCTTTCAAGACCCAAGTTCAGGCTCCTGTTATTTTTATCATGTAGCAAGTGAAACCTCCTCTGTTGCTACATATTTTACCATAGTGTACAAAGAAGAATCCCAGCACCCCTCACTTCAGACATTATGTTATTTGTGCCCTAGGAAACATATATTCTCAAATCCAAGTTCTGAAAGTCAAATAAAGGAGAAATTGAACTTATTATTTTGTCTGGAAAATTATGTTAAATCCAGTGATACTTCCCACTGAAACCAAAAGATAGCTTAGATATGTCTTTACATGTTAAAAATATTTATTATCAGATTTTAATGTATTAATATCCCATGTAATATGAGTATCACAACCATTAAGATTTTGTGAACTTAAAGCTGGGAGGAACCTTGAGAAATTGCATAATGCAAAGCCCTGCCTTTCTTGTGTGATCTATATGACTGGGGTATCAGCATAATGCTGTCTGATCTTTAATACAGTCCTCAAATATGTCCGTACAGGTGAGGGGAATACAGCAAGTCCTGTTCATGCAGGAGATGTAGGCAGCCCATTGGAATGAGTTTCCTGTAGTCACAGATGTCTGAGACAAAGGAGGCATCAAAAGACTGACTTACCTAGTCCCTGGCTAACCTTTCTACCACCAAAACACTCTCCCTCTTAGCACAGATGTGACAGAAAATTTGAGATACAGCCTCTCACCACCCTGCTGAGTGTGTTACATGGCATCAGATTCATATAAATATATGATACGGAAATAGGACAGGTTTTTGATTCGCCAGTTCTGCCTGTCCTTTCTACTCTAGTACCCTAATGCTGTAGTTTGGGACTTTTACTCTAGGCAGATATCAATAATAGATTTGATACCCCCCTCTCACCTTGATAGATCCACTTTTTAGTAAATATTGACCCACAAAACAGAGAACACAATGAGACTACATAATGAAAGATAAGCATCTTGAAAGCTCTCTTCTTCATCTGCACAGAATCACAAGTTGTCTGTCACCAAGATGGACCACTGAAGGCAGCTGATGCTGTTGTAAGGAATAGTTCTCACCCCTGCCTAAGCCAAGATCATCCAATGAGCTCCCATAAATCAAAATAGTCATTGGTGGTCATCAGTTAGGCATACACCTACTTAACAGTGAAATCTGAAGACAAAGGTCTGTGCATTCCCAGCAACAGTGCATATCAGCTGGAGCTGTCAAACATAGGAAATGCTGCATAATAGATTAAAAAAATGGGTCCTAGATACCTCTAACTTGGCATCTGAAATTATTGAGTATTTCCGACCTTACCCTACACAAGTCTCATTTCCTTGTTTGTGAAGCAGGGGCAATATATGCCTTAGAGAACTTCTGAAGATACACTAGTGTTTGTAAAGTAATTGTGTGTTTTAGAATTATAAGCACATAGAAAAGCCTAAGAGAACATAAATAACAGACACAGTGGGAAATAAAACCACCACTGAAACAGCTGCTAAGTAAATGAGAACTGCCTGTTCCTTGCACTGAATGGAAAAATTACTGTGCAGTCACAAAATTAAAAATTATATTATAATATATATATTAGAGGACAATGAACTAAGGTGTTTTCTCCCATCTTTCAGATTTTTTGCTTTTTTACTTCATCCTGGTTTTTTTAACATTACCTTTCAGTTTTCACCACAATGAAATGACCTTTAGTTTCATTTGTACAGTGAATTGCATGATTATGTCATGCAGCAAAAGAATTTTACAGTGATTCATACTGAATCATGGGATTAATCACAGGAAGCAAAGCCCTAAGTGAATTATACAGATCATATCAACTAAATGTTAATAAAACCATTCCACTACAGCACTCTTCACTCCCTGTACAGCACACTGCATACACTGTTTTTAAACTCTTGAACAAATGTGGTAATTTCTAAGGAACTATTTTTCAATCCCTTTCTTGAAAAAACAGGATTAGTTTTTCCTGTTTTGTCTTGTAAGTTATTAAACTTTAGATGCTGTGCTTTCAGATGTAAGAACAATATGGGTGACTGGCGTATGATCTAGTCTATGCCCTGGAGGAAAGCATCCAAAGCTTCACCTTTATTATAAAGGCATCCCTGTGATGGACGCACCTAAATGTGTTGCTAGGAATTAGATCAAAATGCCATGTGTCTTATCCTGCAGTAAGTCAAAATGTTCTCTGGTTTTTTATCTACTTCAGTATATACTTAGTACAGGTAAGTATACATACAAAGTACATTATACCTTACACAGGGACTTAGGAATTCAAAGATACATAGATTACTACTTCCAGCAACCACATCCTCAGGCACAGGATGGCACCATGTACCCATCTTGAACTCTTTTAAGAGTCACAGTGGCTTTGAACTGTCTCTAGCCCAGCTGCTCCCTCAGCCTCTCCAGCTTCTGCAGCAGATCAGCAGGTCTCCCAGCACTCCCCAAAGTTTGCTCTACAGCACGATAGCCAAACACAACTAAATTCATTCCAGTTAATGTATGCCCCCGGGTGCCCTAAGATTACTCAGATTCAAACAAGTCATTGTTATCCTTGGAAAGCAATAGGTGGTGTTTAGGCTACAACTTTAAACCAGTTTGAAAATAGTTCACTGCATCTGGGTTAGCTGAGAAGAAATTAGGCAGAGTTCAGCTTCATGGGCAAACAAGAACCATTTTACTTTTATGCCTAGTCAGAACTAGAGGTTAAGACAGTAGCAACACAAGAAAGATTGTCATTTTGTCACCTGCAACTCATGAATGCCGCAAGGCCCAGATTGGTGCCGTGCTTTGCCCCTTCTCACTGTCTGTCTCTGTCCTCAGGTTTACAGTTACCATCATCAGGGTATTAAAGCTCTGCAGGCATTGTCTACATCTGTCTGCACCTGGCAAATCCTGCATTCTCCCCCTCATATAAATCCTACTGCTGAAAAGTTGGTTTATACATTCCATGCACTCAGGGTTAACCTCACAGTCTTAAAAAACTCTTGGCTCATAAGCTATATAAAGGGGAAATTAAAAATGAGAGGGAGGGGAACAGACAACAATTAAACACACTAAAATTAATTAGGCTTTTTGAAATGTGCTGGTGACCTGAAGAGAAACATGCCTGTTTCTAAACTCTTTCAGTACTTTCATATGAGATATATTTTTCAATTTCTCTGCTTTCTGTCTTGTGGTCATTTTCATCTTGAGTGAAGCCCCAGAGATATACCAGTTTATTCCAGATAAGCATCCGTAAGATTACTTGCTTATCTGAACCTTGTCCAGAGCTCTTTGTTTGAGAAATCAAACCATAAATCAACTTCCTTGTGGTATTCCTACGAATTATTTATTGTTGGCTAGGCTGGAGACACTGTAAGACAGTGTTTCTTGTGGTATTTTGGGACTTCAGATTATAGCAAGATTAATGCAGGCTCCCAAAACAGATACGAACACACACACAAAATAAACAAAAAGGACCTACCACAAATCTCAAAGTACTATACTACTTGTGAAATGACCACTGTCAGAAAGGTTGAGCTAAATCCACTTCTCTCTCCTGGTGTAAATCAGGATTAATGCATTTACATCCAGTGGAGCTATTTTGAATAATTTAACATGATATCATAGGAAAAAATCTTAAACTAAAAACATAGGTTGTGTCATCTCTGCTGACATCACTGTCTGAGGGAAGCTTCATGACAATTGTATAACAAAGTTTATTTTCTTTTAAAGAAAAAAAAAAGCTGAATCCAGAAGTTCCCATCTCCTGTGTCTCAAAGCAGTCTGCAAATCATCTGCATAGACTTTGAGGTCATTCAAAGTCAAAGATTACACTAAAATGCAATAGCTTTTTCCAAGGTAATTGCATACTATCCTAGACTGAAACATTACCACTCCAAACACTCCATGTATGAGAAGAACATTTCCACACAGAGCATTTGACTGGACAACTGTTTTCCTTTAGCGGTGGAAGTTGATTTGTAGTGGCTTGTACTGTGCATGTTTTGAGTGTCCACAAAACTCTCTAGCTGATTATAATGTATTTATTTGTGTGGGGTAATCTGAGATTATATGCTTTCTGTTGTGGAAGGTGGTGAGCCAGTGGCTGTGCAAAGTCTCCAAAGCCTACTTTTTGTTTCTAGCTCTGTTTTTTCAGAAAACAGCATGATGCACTCTGGAAATAGTGATGGCAGGGAAAGCAGTAGCAGCATAAAGAATCAAGAGGGTCCTTTGTGTGGCTCACTCACCAGACTTCTATTTTAAAATCATAAGTTTACTGGCCTGGTGCTGAGTGGGTTGTTCACAAATGACCCGATGCTTCTTATAAAAAGCAAAAGAGACAGGGAAGTCAGCTCAGATGGGAATAGTGGGAAGCCAGTTATTCCTGTCAACAGCCTTGTCACATCCTAGCCATAGACAGCTGGGTCTGCTTCAGGAAAAGTATGCTAGAATTGAACTATGGTCAAGAAGGGCTGGAGAAGGGGCATGGACCATGCTCCACACTCCAGTCAACAGCTGTGCAAATTACATGATGCATGAGCTAGAGTAACAAGCAAACAAAGGCAGAAAAAAAAAAAAAAGAAACAATGTTAATCTAATGAAACAGTGAAATGGAGAGGAGAAGTGGGAAGACACTGGAGGGTGGGAAGACAATGCAGGAGAAATATAAAGTCTTTGGATTTGACTTCCTCTGGCTGCTTAAGCACTCCTTAGGCAAGAGAAGAGCTGGCTCAGACGCCAGCAAGGGTCTGCAGCAGGGAAGTGTGTTTGTGGCTAAGGAGTCCCAAGCTGTCAATGTGAGACCATTTGACCAGTTGGATGTCCCTAATGGGCACGGTCAGGAAAGACTAAGGGTATTTCTTCAGAGAAAGCAGGAGATGCAGATCTGTGTGAGACTCATGGCGAGAGGAAGAGGGAAAGAAAGCAAAGGGAATAAGAGCTGCTGAAGAGCCTGAAATGGGGCACACCTGCTGCACTCTCCTAACTGAATTTATGGGCTTGCATAACACAGCCAGGTTATCCTCTGCTTCAAAAGCGAGAAAGTTAGAGTAAATGTCTTGCCCTTTCAGATGTTACTGAAAACTTCCAAATGTAAATTTCAGGCAAAGGCATGTGAAGTTCCTGAGCTGACAGGCAGCCTGAATCACAGAAGGCTCAAAAGTTATTAGACCCTCAGTAAACTCCCTAAAGTGCCGCAAAAATAGCTCTCCAATATCAGTGTTAAATTCCATTGTTCAGAAAAAGACAAAGGGTGAGTTTCAACACAATGAATGGTGATGCCTGCAATTTGGACACCTCCATCACAACTAGCAATTCTGTATTCTTGTTACAATCAATGAAATCCTGGTCAGTTGAGTCCTGATTCATCCAAACCTCAGTTAGACATCTTAAAGATCCCTGATGAATCACACCCTTGAAATAGCCATTTCTTTCCATTAGGTGTGAAAGGAATTGAGAGTGACTAACTCTGAGAAGAGCTACATGCAAAAAGTCAAGTAAAAAGGATGAAAAAAGAGAAGAGGATAAGGAAAATGAAAGCTGGAAATCCAAGGGTCCCTTGTGTTGCAATGATGTACCTAATGAAGACCAGAACCCCCAATTTTATTACCATAAGAAGGCCAATTCTGTTGTGGATGGAGAGGGGCAGGGAGTTCTCACATTAATTCAGTTCCCACAACTAAAAGTGGAATTTGGCCTGTTGCATCAAAGTTTGACAGCATGAGACTTCAAAATCCTTTTGAGATTTAAGGTTTAACACCCTATTCAATTCTGATTTTGCCAGTTGTTGTGCTGTTTTATCTTCACAAATCCATATGCTCCACTGTTTCACAAAGGATAGACTTTTGCAAGCATAAGTATCTTCAGCTGTTAAATCCCAAGGAATCCAAGTTCAACTACAAGGCAGAAAGGCTACAAAAAAAAAAAAAAAAAGGGAAGAAGGTTTTTTTCCCACAAATTACTTACCTTCAAAAATACCTAAGTTTTTCCAGAAGCAGTAAGCTGGGAAGGAAATAGAACATCTGAGGACTTCCTGTGGTGTTATAACACCCTGGGGAAAAAATTTACAGGGATGGGAATTTGAAGCCAAAGTGGAGTTCAGTGACTTGTACGACAATATCCAGAATAGTCCAGTTTCCCAGTGTGGTGCTGTTACATTAAACATAACCTTTTTTAAAATGGTAATGTATATTAACAGTGTTTCACTGAGCATATATATTCAGAAAACAGTGGATATGAAGATGTTCTGTGTTAGTCTTACAAAAATTGAGAAGTAATATTTCTCAGTTTGAGAAGACAGCCTCACTCCTTGAGTGTTCTCCACAGAGAAGGTCCTTTCTTAACCATTTGGAAAGGAGTATTAGCTGTCTTTCGCCTAAAAGACCCCTGAGAACCAATCCGGGTGTTGAAGTTACCTTTATCAAGGAGAAAGTGCATTTGGAGCACCAAAATATTCCTCCCTCTCTTAGTAATACCAAGATTACCTAAAGGAGGCAATGCAGCATTGCACCTCTCCCATCATCCATCTGGGTGGCAAATGTAGAATAGAATCATAGAGTCATCTAGGTTGGAAAGGATCTTAAAGGTCATCTAGTCCAACTATGGACCTAACTCTGACAAAGAAATAAATAAGAAATAAGAAATAAAAATCACTAAACTATATTCCTGAGGACCATGTCAACCTGTCTTTTGAACACCTCCAGGGATGGTGCCTCAACCACTTCTCTGGGCAGCCTATTCCAATGCTCGATAACCCTTTCAGTGAAGAAATGTTTCCTAATATCCAATCTAAACCTCCCCTGGTGCAACTTGAGGTCATTTCCCCTTGTCCTATTTCCTGTGACGTGGGAGACAAGACTGACCCCTGCCTCTCTACACACCCCCTTCAGGTAGTTGTAGAGTGTGATGTCTTTTTTGTGGTAAGGGTCCCAAAACTGGACACAGTACTCGAGGTGGGGCCTCACCAGTGCCGAGTACAGGGAGACGATCACCTCTTGGGTCCTACTCACCACACTGTTCCTGATACAGGCCAGGAATCTGTTGGCCTTCTTGGCCACCTGGGCACACTGCTGGCTCATGTTCAGCCGACAGTCGACCAACACCCCCAGCTCCTTTTCTGCCAGGCAGCTCTCCAGCCATTCTTCCCCAAGCCTGTAGCGCTGCCTGATGTTGTTGTGACCCAAGTGCAGGACCCGGAATTTGGCCTTGTTGAACTTCATCCTGTTGGTCTCAGCCCATCGATCCAGCCTGCCCAGATCCCTCTGCAAAGCCCCTTTACCCTCCTGCAGGTCAACACTGCCAACCAGCTTGGTGTCGTCTGCGAACTTACTGAGGGTGCACTCAATCCCCTCGTCCAGATCATCGACAAAGATACTGAGGTACTGAGGCCTGTGGAACACCACTCGTGACTCACCACCAACTGGATTTGACACCACTCACCACCACTCTCTGGTCCCGGCCCTCCAGCTAGTTTTTAACCCAGTGGAGAGTATTCCCATCTAAGCCACGAGCAGCCAGTTTCTCCAGGAGGATACTGTGGGAGACTGTATCAAAGGCCTTGCTGAAGTCCAAGTAAACAACATCCACATGTACTTTCCTTTAAAAGCAAGGCTTTGTGGACAAAGAAAGTGAGCACCTAGCCTCCAGTCATGTGAAGGCTGCAAAAGAGATTATTCACAAGCTAATGAACAAAATCAGTTTTGGCAAGGTCTCTCCTTCATAGTTGTCTATTTTCAGTTTTAAAGTGGCTTTCAGTCCTTACTCAGGCACAACATTTAACGGAGGCAAAGCACCTTTTGCTGAACTGAGCCAAACTTTGAGAAATGGAGTAAAGCTCTGAAAAGCATTAATAATAATAATATAATTAATGACTCCCACAAAGTAATCTTTACAGGTATTATCATAAAAACAAAAAAAAAAAACCAAAACCAAAAAACAACCAACTGAAAAAAAACCCAGTCCCAAACAACACTCTCCCATTATCTGGCAGAAAATTTCACCATCTTAGCTACCTCTTTTCTTTTACTGATTTTATGGTACGTAACAGATAGAGAAAAGAAGCTAAAACATGGACAGAAGCTGTCAGCAAATAAAGAAACCAACTTCAAGACAAGATGTGTCCCCAGGAAATGTAGGTAGTATTTTGTTTCCCATCCTCATGTCCTAAGTTCACATTTTTGGCAGTGGTTTTGCTATCTCCACCATGCAACCACTTCAAACATTAAATATGATTGAGATACAGGTTTTTCATTAATTTTAACTGACTAGAAAGAGAAGATGGAAATAAACAATTCCTGTCCCTTCCCTTAGTTGTCAAACATCATTGAATTTATTCACATACACTGATCATGTACAGGAGACCAAGTGATGCTCATTTGCCTTATGAATTCTGTCAACTGCCTACTAAGATTTAGCATAGTTTACTACTTCTTTATGATTTTGGTTTTTTTCAATTTTTTTATCTATCTTTATGTTTTAGAATGTGTTGTTTGTGAACCAAGCAGAATGTAAATATAAAAGAGAAAAAATTTGCTGTCTGTATTTATTGTATTAAGATGGATTGAGTTTGCTTTTTAAAAATGGATTTCCTAGATTTTTATTTTTTTGTAGTAACACATTTCTTCCTGTTTTCTAAGTGGGTTTCTAAGGATTGTTAATGTTGCTATCAGTCCTTTCACCAGAGGATTTGAAAAGGCTCATCCATTACTAATTTATAAACCAAAAAACATGCAGAGACACGAGGAGAAACTTTGCAGGACACAGAAACCTGTCCACCCTGTAGATGAGGATGAAGCCCTTAAGAAGAGTCAGAACAACTTGAGTCTTTTGCAAGAACTGAGAAGTCCTGCACCTGAACTAATATAGGCCATATTACAGAATGCAAAGGGCTGTCATATCTGTGCATAAATGCAGGAGGCACCACTGATGGCTTTATTTGATATGTTCTTTTTAGAAAGCTCTGGAAGCCATTTGGTGTCAGTAAAGTGCTTGTTGAGTCACTAGTGGAGGACTTCCCCTCTGCAAGTCTCTGCACAAATATGAGAAGCAAAAAAGAAACAGACAATTTGAAATTGCATGTATATACTCATTTTGAAGTGTCTGTTCAGGCAGCTTACAAGACTGAAATACAGAAAGCGCGTGTGGGCCAGGAGTGGGCTATCCATTTTTCCTTCCCTCAGGGGGGGAGTGGCAACCGCTGTTTCTTGGCATTTGCTCAGCCCTCCTGCTTTGGCATAATCAGGAGCTGGAAATGTACTGTGACTAAGTCTCTTTTATACCAAATCCAAACATTCTTGTCAACGCCAGGATTCAATTTGCATTTTCAATGCCAAAGGTCAGCAGACTAACTCTACCCTCTGTATACTAAGTCAATCCCATGGATGAAGGAAAAGACCTATTCAGCTTAATTTAGATTACCAAGGGACAATTCTGATACTTGCTTCATAAATTATAGTGAAAAAAAAATCACAGAATATGGGGAAAACTGTCCTTTTAGTCTGTTTTTTTGAAGAAAGGTCTGATGTGTTAGCAACAGTTGGAAAAAGTGAATTTTCCCTTCAGACATGACTGAGCCCATTCTCAGCTGTTTTTAAATGGAAATTCTACAGTAATCCCCCCACATACCTTCACCACCACTCAAGAGCAGAAGGTATAACCATTGTAGGATGGAGGGATTGAAAGGCAGTGTGGCCAGAGGAGAAGGTAGGGAATCAGATTGCTAGCATAGTCATGGAGGTAATTCCTCAGAAACGTTAAGGCAAACTACAAATATTTATAAGACTTTAATAGACCAGGTTGTCAGAGAGCTGGGAGAATCTCTCGATTGCATTACCTGCCAACCTCAACTCTATCCCCAGTTTCACACTTGGCAGACATTTCACCCCTCTCCCCATCATTTGTCTGTCCCTCTGATGCATTTTATACTTTCCTGGCTCACTCCTCACCTTTGCTATCTTTGCTCCTAAATTTACCCTGTGCAGAATCTCACCATGATTCTGACAGAATGCAAAGGACCATGATTCTGACAACATTTTATGCACTTGTAGCTCTTTTCTTTCCAGATAAGCTTTCTTCTTTCATATTCACTGTCATATTCTTTGCTGTCATGGGTTAACTGAGCCTTCTCCCTTCTGTTCATTCATTTCCCCCTGTCCAGTATTTTGACAGTTTGTTTAAAGGCCAGGCAGATATTTTCTATAAAAAAACTTTCTGTCCTTTGTTTCATTTTCCTTGCTTTCTGTTAATCATGTGAGTTCCAAAGCATCTCAGACTCCTATCAGCTGTCTCTGTTTTTTTTATACTCTCATTTTTCCTTTGTCTTACAAATTCTTTCCTTTCACATTCCAGCATGTTTCATGATCCTCCTCAACACCTAAGGAAACACTCCTCATGTCCACTTCCTTTTTCCCCAACCAACAAGTTAATCCTTATATAACCTCTTACTTTGTGAAAATATTTCTTGTGTGTGTGTGTGTGTGTGCAGCTTCCATGATTTCTCTGGCCTCTACTTCTGACAATGTCCTGATTTTACTAAGCTTTCTTCAGCTTTGTATTTTTCAAGGAGTATTTTTCCTTTTCTGTTTTGTTGAACTTACATTCAGCACTAAACTTCCTGTGGTCTTTAATGTAGATTTGAGGTGCGTTTCCTTCATTTGGTGGCTGCTGCTGTCATGTGGCATCAGGATATTATGCTATTTAATGCAGAGCAATGTTGTAGGAACGCTAAGGGCGCAATGTTAGAAAGAAGGGACTTTGAAGGGATGCCCACTAGTAGCATTATATGGGTGTACACACTTTTGAATCACTGGGTTACTATTTAGCATGCCTGCACAAATTAAGGGGGCAAGGTAAAAGAGGCAGCAGCTGAGACTTCCCTCCTGTAGTTCAGCAAACTCTATCACGTTCAGTTGTGTTTACAAGCTGGCTGTACTACTTGACTCTGAACAGCTCTGCTTTAAGACTATGATTTTCTTATAATAGTGGATTTTTATATGCATTTTAAAAAAAATGAGAAGAGAAAAAAGAAATATTGGCAGTGGGCAAACTAAGGGGAGTTAAAAGGTCTCTATTTTGGATCTCTGGAACTGTCTATTTGGGCTGTCTATTCGGTACCTGCAGCAGGCATAGGTAAGCACACAGGAACTCACCATGGCACCTGTAATGCGATGCAGCCCAGTGTCCTGTCTCTGATCGTGACCAGCATCAGTGGGAAGGTGTGGAAAACTTCTAAAGCTATATAGTCACAATATGGATTGAGCCTGGGAGTGTGAAGTTTAATGTTCCTTCCAATATTTCTTTGATTATTTTTATTCCAGAAATCCTTATGATTTATGTAAATGTCCACTATGATTAAAACAAATCCTTGCCTCCTCTATGTTATACAGCTCTTTGTCTTTTAAATAAAAACAGCATTGCAGTGTAAAGTTTGTGGACCAGAAATAACAGAGGTTTCTGTGTCAGTTACTGCAGGGCACATAACAGAGACGTGAATTTCATATTGCTGCTTTGTGAAGTTTCTGTTGTGTTTTAACAGTATAACACTTGTCAGACCAGAACCAGTTTAAACACTTGTCTTAAATGCATAGAGTGGACTTTTGGAAGGTTACTCTTAGTTTGGTTGTTCTAGATGCCAGGGCTGAAGTCTCTCAGAAGATATTGTTTCACTGTTCCACGAGACATGCACAGCTTTCTGGGGGATCAGTAGTTTAAACATATGGAAAGTTTGTGGCTCAACATGTATTTGTTGGACTTGTGTCAAGTGCAGACCTCAGTGAAACTGCTAACTCAAAATCTTCCTCAGATGTTGTCAGCCTTGCTGATGCGGCAGTTGTAGTTTGCTGGCTTGGTGCCATGTTGCAGGTTTGTAACTGAGCATCTTTTCCTGGCTGATGTAAAGTCACAGATTCCTGAATGCTTCTCCTTATTCTTCTCACTCTTTCCTACATACTGTTCTCCTGGGTGAGCTCACTATCACCTCAAGGTCTTGTCTAATACCTATACTGCAATTTTGCAATCTAACTCTTTAAATTCATCATCTTCCTCTGTGCAGACTTTTTTTCTACTTTCCTCCCCCCTCCTCCCTAACTAATCAGAAAGAGGGGAAATTCTTGTCTTTCCTCCAAGCCCATTCCCCGTGCCTTTTCTTTCGCCACTTTTGACAACTCTTCCATCTTCCCAGACACTCAGATTGACAGCCATGAAATTATTTTTCACTCCTCACTTTCTAATATCCGAGTCCACATCAAGTTTTGCCTTCTTTGCTTCTATAATCTTTTAAACCTGCCTCTCTATTTTTCTTCTGTGTCACTCATCATTGCACTCTCCAGGCCTACTTCAGTCTCCTTTTCTGTTCATTCCCTGGCATTCAGCTTCCCCAATGTAGCCTACCCAATGCTCATCAGCTAAAATAGTTTCTTTTCCCTCAGTTGAATCAAAGTTACTTTCTTGCTTTAAGTCCTTTTTTCTCTGACTCTTTCTACATCCATTTCAAAAGCACCGACACTGCACCATCCTGTCATGGTTCCTGTCATGACTGTTTGCCCTTCCTACTCTTCTTGTTTCATTGTTGTATCCTGCCTTCCCATCCTTGCATGTGGTATTTCGGTCAGGCTTCTTCCACCGTGCAAACGACCCAGTTCTTTCATTTACATCTTTGCTTACATACTACTGTTGCTGGTTTTGTACCCCCATTTTCTCCTAATGTGCTGCTTACTGTTCCCTACATGCTTCAGTACATGCTTCTCCATATCAAAAGTCACTACTTGTGTAACTAGATAATTTTAACATTTAAGATTGGTACTCAATATAATTTCAATTCTATTTTTCTCTATCTTGTATTTCTTCAGTTTAATTTGTATCCTTTTTTCTCTGAAATGGGTATTTTGGTCCAGGAATTGTATTTTATCAGGTATTCAGTACTGATGTGGCTAATCTCTAGTCAGAATCGTTACAAATGCACCCCCCCCCCAATCATTAGTGAGATAACAAGAATAATAAATATTTCTCTTCATACTTCTGTGGGACTACAGCATCCAGCATGACCCTTCTCCATTCCAGGCACGTTTCATCTCTCTGCTTTGCAAGGTTTCTAAGTGCATCCTTTGTTGAAAATATAGACAGGAATTTGGCAAGCACCTTTCTATGAGGCTTGGGAGGAACGTTTCTGAAAAATTCACTGCTTTAGAAGCTGCACATCTTCTGTGTACAAGATTTTGAGGAAGAATGTCTTGCAGGTAAAATACAGTGAGTGCTTAGTATTCATCTCTTTCACGTTTCCCCTTTGGTAGCAGTTTCTTATGAAAAATGTTAATGCTTGTCTTTTTAAAAATACACAGTATCAGATGTGTATATTTTATATTTACACAATTTGGGGAAAAAAGCCAGTATTGAGTCTTTTGCACTAATGAACTTGCACTGCTATGTGACAACCTTATCACTATGTCGGCTTCATTTAACAACACAACCCTTGCTAAGTGAGAAATTAAATTATACACTCAGTACTATAAGTTATTCTCACACAGCTGTAGCAAATGTAATTGTTAATGGCAGCAGCTACAGCCTTTGTAACTCAAACTTTTTTATGACCATTGTGGTCTGTTTGTTTTAATTATAAAAGCTGTTACTAGTGATAGGAGTATTACTTTGGAATAGGCTTGTCAAACAGAACTTCTCTCTTTGTAGAAATTTTCATTAAGAGATCTACTCTTCAAGCCAATAAAACTCCCTCCAGTTTACAGAGAGAACATTATAGTCTGGGGAGAAGTATTACTCTGCCTCCTGACCATCTAGCTATATGATGTGATACGTAGTTATTTATTTAAAGATCAGTCTCTTCTGCAAATCAATGAATTTTGACTGCAATCCAGAAATCTTTTGAGGCAACTTTATACATGACTTCAAGAATAATTGTTTTCTGGTTGGATTTTAGCCTGTCTCTTTTCTGTGTAATGCACAACAATAAGTGCTAAAAAACTTAAATTAAGCCATAGGCTAATCAGACCTAAGAAAATCAAACACTCTTTGAGCCACTGTCTGCTCTGAACTTGAACACAAAGTTACTAGTTTTCAGAAGTGATTTCTGAATATTCATCCTGTTAGTTGAGACTGCTGAATATGCTGCCCACTGACTTCACTTGGAAGTGTGAATACTTACACTTTTTGTGTTCGGAAATAAAATGAATACATCAGGAAAAAGCTCCTCATTCAGAAATCTCCATGGAGTAGAAAAATTAACTCTGTTAATTAATTAATTAATGTCCGTCTTCCATGGAAACAACATATGTTAGATTATAATAGACCGAAATGTGTACTTCTTCATATAAATTCTACAGTATGTTGTATTTTGTCCCAACAAGATAAAATTATACACACAGCTACATATAGCTGAAAGCACATATAAGGTAATAAGCATATATGGATGTTAGGCAGGAAAACAAATACCCACAAATATGGGGGATGAGAGCAATTGTGAAACAGTATTCTTTTCTCATCAGATTATTGTAGATTAAATTTTATGATTCCGCAAAGAAAATGAGAAACAATATAAAAATAGTAGATTTGTCATTTGTCTTGTAAAAATATTTGCTGAAGGAATAAACTCCTTGAAACCTAAATGTTTACATTGCTGCAGTTTAAACAAAAACATCTTTAAGGCAACTTGGCTTCAAAGATTAATCCTGTGTGTGGGAATAGGAACTCAAGCAATAGGACCAGCTTTGCTGGGCAGTTCTGATTTATATGTGATTTGTAAGACAGACTCGCCAAGTTTATGCTCTCTATACAATATTGAGGGCCAAAGCCTGTTCTAGTGCCAGCCAGAACAGCTCCACTATTTACAGACTTACCTAATAAAAATGAGCCAAGCATGTGTCTCTCTCAGAGTTCCTGGAATAACCACTTCTATACTTAACTATTAGAGAAAAGTATTCCAATGAGAAGTTTGCCAGCTTGGTACAACTAAAACCTGGCTCTGACTCAGGTGGAGTTTAATGCAATGTGTATGTTAAGTATCATTATTACATAGGTGTACCCCTTTATGAACATAAGTTTATTTAAAGTAATTGGGTCTAGAGGGATGCAGTACATGTTTTCAGGAAAGATCATAATATTCACTGGTGTATGCATTCATCCATATGCCAAAAAAAGATAAATATCATGTAAATGCACAAGGTTGTATTACCTGCACCAACCACAGAAGTCCAAATCTAAAGAAAAATATCCATCCATTGATTTTGTGCCATATGTACTGCTGTCTTCCTGACCTGGATCCATAAAATTTCACTTAATTTTGAGGGTCAGTTCTACATGAGGACAAGCCCCTGTTACTCTGGCTTGAAGCGCAAATGCAATTCAGATTTACTGAAGGCAGAACTGAATCATTTGCATCATGTCTATGCTACCCTTGGACTGCTTTCATATCCTTTCAAGATGAAAGGCACGATAACATTACACATGTAGAATATCAAGGATATGGTTTTGTGAGGCAGGCATGAATCAAGCCTCAAACTGCTTGATTTGGGATTTTCCACATACAAGCTGGTTGGGGTGATATTTTTTTTTATTAAACACCTCTTCCCTTGAAAATGCTGATTTCTTGAAACTGTAGCTTTTCAGGAAAAAGTATAATATTTGACAAAATTTTTTTGTAGTAAGGAGTCTCAGATCCAGGATGATATTCCTAATGAGGGAAGGAGAGAGCATGTGTTGTGTCCCATGCTAACAAGTGGTCTGAAGTCTGGAGTTCTCCGGCTGCTGGTGGTAAGGCTCCAGAAGCTTAAGATAGCAGCTTTTCATTATCAGGCTTCTGTGTTTTTCTGAGTTTGAAAGGAAATAAAAAAAAAGGATTTCAAGATATCCCAGATTCTTCCTTGCACAAAATAAAACCAAATGCTGAAACTTGGTGTGCTTGTGCATGTGTGTATGTATGTTGTATAAGCATATGTATAGAAATTTTTGTTTTCCAGCCATCACTGTCACAGTTGATGTATGGTGCTGGCTCAATGTTAACATTTGTGAGGTTAATATTTTCTATGGATCTATCAGCAGAGGCCCATCTAGCTGCTGAATGTTCTGGCACTTAAGACTCTGTGCAGCAGCTGTGATCCACAGTGTAGAGAGTGTTTTCTGCCAGACACAGCTAATTTTCACAAATTCCTAGACAGTAGTGTCTTATGAAGACAAAAAATGTCCAGATGTAAATTAAAGTCCATATTCTCAACTGGGGAGGAATGGTGTAGCACTGACTGCAGCTTTGCCATGATGAAATCCATGCCAATCCACAGCTTGGATTTTATCCACCATTTAGGATGTACTGCAATACTTGATTGTAGATCCTTCGAACCACTCTGGATGTTGTGGGCAAACTGAGGAAATTTCTATTTGGCATGAAGTTGCCACATGGGAAAGCCACATTTCCATTTTCCTATAAAGAAAAACTTGCCTAGTGAATGTTCTGGGAGAATTACAGTCCTTAGGCATTTGGTAAAAATACCTTCAATTCCTTTGATTAGCAGCAGTAACCTTTGTGCAGATGCTAGCATGTAACTTTCTAACATGTAAGTATGAAACACCATATCCCTTTGGCAGGGGCATATCGTACAAATTACTATTTTGGGAACAGTTCACTTAGTCAAGGGAGGAGAAGAAAGAAATCTTCTATATGACAGAAAAGTTGTCCAGCATTCCTATCAAACTTTAAATCTCATTGTGCAGATCTCCCAAATGCTTAGTGATGTTGTTTACTGAACTCCATACCTAGCTTTATTGTGTTACTTGTGTTCTTTAAATTCATAATCAATAAAACAAGAAGACTGAATATTGGTCAGCTGAATTTCCATTTGAAGCATGTCACGTGGTCGAGTTAGGTAACAGAGCCAGAGATGTAAAAATATCTTTGATTAAGTCATAGTTGTAATAAAAAGATCCAATCATCACGTCAAGACGGCAGAAGTTCAGAACTCACCTTTGGTTGTTATCAATGCAAATAGTATGTGCATTTTCATTTGTTCCCAATATACCTAGTTAAATTACAGTCTTCTCCTCTGAATAAATAGAAGAACAAGTAGGATATTAGTGAATATCTAAGACCCCGTCTTTGAGTGATGGTCAGGCTTGTCATAATTAGAAAAATGGTGCTGCTTTCAGCATAAAGCTTGAGATCAGCCATCTGAAATCTTTATTCCTCTTCCTCCGATGCTGCTGATCTTTTGGGGTGACTTCAGGGAAGCTGTGTTATTTATCCAATGCTTTAATTTTACTGTGTGGAAACAGGAGATAATCACATTTTCTTTTCTTTTTTTCAGTCTTTAAATATTTTCCAATTAAGAATACTATGTTGTTGCAATCTAGGGAGTGTTGACCTCGGCTTAAAGCTTTCTGCTAAATTCAGCCTGTTTTATCAGGCCATCTAAGAATAAAGAATTATTAAATGTTGCTAATGTATTAAAAAAAAAAATCCTTTCACTTTGAAGTGCTTCAGGTTCCAAACGCTGTTTGCTCTATTGAGTCTTACAAATCTCAGGACAGTTTTTTTGTTCATAGTTTCCTAGTGCCTAAAATTCTTTGAAAATTTTTGTTGTTATAGTTTCACATTAGCCAGAAGCTCCAAGATGACCCTGGAGCAAACTCTTGCAAATCTTCTGTAACTCAACAAGGTCCTCCGAGGCCCAGACTCTATTTAGCAGATGAGGCCTGTGTGTGGTTTTGAGTTTTATAGCAAAGTTTCCCACAGTTCCACTTTTAACATCTCTTAAAAATTATTTTAAAATAAGTAAGAGAAGGAGAAATAGCCTAACGACATAACAGAAAGACTAAAGAAGGTAAATAGTCTGTGATTCAAAACATGGCACTGCAGCTTTAAATACCATATCAAATTGTTGAAACCAAGCCAAACTTCAATCATATTTGCAGATTTGGGTTTAAATAAACAGTAGCAAATGGAACATTCTCACTTCACTGTTTACATTTCAGAAAAACCAGCTCTGGAGGCCAACTCTGTGGTGAGGGATGGTTTCAGATTCATTGTGTTCTTTACTTGCTTTACATTTGGGCATAGAGGTAAACCGCTACATGTAGTCAGGTCAAACATATGACCTGAAATTCAGTGTGTGCTGTTGTCATGCTCTGCAACACAACTAGAGCATCTTTCCCATGAAGAATTGCTGCTTAAACACGGTTATCCAGTATATTATTCAGGTATATAGTGGTGAATTAAAATTATATGTGTTGCTGGCAGAAACTTAGCAGGGGACCTCAACAAAATAAGTATCTATCCACTATTCTCTTCAAAAATTCTTGTGGTTCTATTAGTTCTTTTCCAGAGGTATCTCTTATCTCCCAGCTGGAAAGATGGATTTCAGCACTCTCTTAGCCAGCAACCAATCACTCATAATTTGCACCATATTTGGTGATCTATCGACCTTTTCCAGAACAAGACTTAGATCTCTAGACACGTATGTCCTGAAGGGTGTACTAGGACAAGCTTTGCTCAGAGTGCATATGTTTCTAACATATATATTTAGCAGCACCACAGAGTCAAATAATCTCTTTTTTCTTTTTTTTTTGTAAGCTTAACTAAGCAAATTTTAAAATTTCTTTGTTCTTTATGCTTTTAGAAAGCTACATCTTTTGCTCTAATAAGATTTCTTCTGTTACAACCTAAGGATCATAGCACTAACTGTACCTTGTTATGAAGGTACACCAACTGCCATAGCAAGGGAAAAAACATCGTTTAGATTATAGGTACTTTAGACTTCATGTTCATTAAATTGTATTCCATTTTGAACTATATTTGAGCTAGTTTTTCCTACTCTTGCTCATTTTTGTACAATGTCATAGTCATGAATGGGTGAGAGCTGAAATGCTTTGTTTATGCCCACGTGAATGTGCACAATCCGTTACACTACTAACCAGACATTTCCTGACATCCTACATTTTCAAGGAATCTTATCTTTCACCAAGATTTGTAACAGGCAGTTCAAGTCACACAGACACTCATATCTTAAACATCCTTTCCCCTGACCTTGACAAATGCAATCTTGTCTGGTCAGAGCCTTTCAGAATGCTGCTTTAATGATCATTTTCCCAGCCCATTACTTTGATCTTGGTACCCCTTCCTTTTGCACCCTATTGGCTCCTCATCTCCCCCCCAAACAAAAGCGACTTGACTTCCAAGATCATTCATGGCTTTCTTCCACCTATCTATTATTCATTATCAAGACATCAGCTTCCACCTCTGATTGACCTATGTTGTTAACCTTTATGGCTGCTTGTTGCATTTTCATGTGAGATCATTTTTGCACTTGCTTTCAAGCAGACCCTCAGACTGAGAAAGACTTCTTAGCTGTGACAGTCACTTATTAGTTTTCTTCTGTTTCTTTGTTTAAATATATTTGGGGGAAGAAAAAAAAGTATCTAAAAATGCTCTAATGATGATGATGTGTGCCTCCGTATCTTTCTCCTCTGCCCTGCCTCATGTAAGTGTTTTGTGCAGGTCCTGTACTATGAAGTTCTGTGGTGTGGGGTCCTAAAACATGATCAGTGTATTTAAGTCATCCAATAACACAAATCACAGTCATGAAGGTCTTTTCTTCTCCTAATTATGTATAAATTTCTCCATAACAGCTAATTTTAAAATGCAGGTATTCCATAAGCCCCTCAAGTGGGCCATGCCGATCCTATAAGATTGCCCTGACATGCATCCTCCTTCAACTTGTGATCTCATATCAGCAAAATTATTTATTGTGGACATCTCTATGTTGCCAGAAGGAAGTTCTAGTTGGCTTTGGTTATGACTTTCAGGAAGATAGTTTAAGCACACCCATGAAACACTTTTCCAGTGAGCATACACTACATTTGCATTTACACTAAGGGCTTTTACTAACACAGTCGTGATAACAGATATTCTGCAGTGCAGAAAAGGGCTGAAAAACAATCAGCAAGACTCTAAAAAAGCTGAGCACTGACTGCCTTGCTCCATTGACATCCATGGGAATTTTGCTATTATCATGAGTGAAGCTAGAATTTCACAAAAGATGTTTATGAAACATCATAAATGGAGGCTGTAAACTGGAAGAATATCATAACATCCAGCTCTATAAATGACATGAATCTACATCTCCATTCTTTTAATGGTGTTTTAGAGGTATGTCAAAATCAGAGCTGATCTGAGTTTAAAAAAAAAATAGAAATCTGTATTTACTTTTCAGTGATCTGTTTTAGATTTCTAACACTGGGGAAGGGTCAGCTCCTCACAGAGGGTACTAAACAAATAAGAGAATCACAACAGTTTTCTTTAAAATTCATATGATACTCTGTAAAATTTCAAGGGAAGCATAAGACTATTCAGACACAGCCACCTACCTCAACCAAAAGAAACTTCCAGGCCCTGAATTGCTTCAATTTTGTGAGTTTTGTTCAAACAGCTGAAGTGGAAATCCGTAAGACTATTTAACTCCACAAACCTGTCTTTTGTGATAAAAGGTCAGAGTTGAAAATGGTCAGACCACAGGCTCTTCCTGAGAGGTGACTTGGGGATATGTGGCATAAAAATAAAAAGATACATCCAAGGATTCTAGGTAGTCTATTTAAAACATGAATGTAAATAAAAATAACTCACAATTTTATTCAAAATGATAGACAAATAGTACAAGTTTAATTGTATATGGACTGCAGGAACATGAGGCAATTTTTATTTTTTTCTTTAGTCAAATTTTGCCTAGAAACATCTGAGACTAGAAGAAAAATTAAAGTTGTTGTAGAAAATATGGAAGGAAAGAGAGTGATCCTTGTTAAAGCAATAATCCTTTCAATGATTCCCCTCTTAGCTGAAGTATTTTGATGTGTGCTTCATTTGCTCCAGCTTAGCGCATAAAAAAGAAAGCAATCTGAGTTGGGATAGCAGGGGGGAAAATTCACTGGAGTGAAAATAAAAATAGAATCTTTTGTAACTTTTCATGCTGACTTTTATTTTAGCCGTATGCCAGAAACAGGGGCTTTTGAAGACATTCCAAAAGAATGGCCTTTTAATTATCCTACTGTTATATTGCTTAGTTATGAATCTTTTTGACAGAATAAGTGCAAAAAGCTAAGAAAATGTATTTATAATCTTATCCCTACTGGCTTTGCTCTTTTTCTTCTCTCATGCATGTTTTTTTCCCATATTGGAGTAATAAATACTGGCATCATAATAGGAAGACACATTGAATGGTTCACTAAGGAGCTGAGGGAGCTGAAGGCAGAGACTTTATCCAGCAGTAAGGGGTGCCTGTGATGGATGAGACTATAACAGTAACTTGAAAACAGGAGCAGGACTAAATAAACTCAGGGTTGTTTAGGGTTTTTTTAGCACGTATTCTCTTTTGTCTCCTGGGACAGTTATTTCAGTGGGATTCAACCATTTGTCCAGGATCTTTGGAAAAACCTGGCTGTGGCATCACCTCCAGCAGAGCTTCGGATATCACACAGTTCCAAAAAACGGTGTCTCTGGAGTCACTGTGTGCATAGTGAGTATTGCACAAGCAGAAGGTAGTGCCCTTGCCACACTTCAACAGCAAATCCATCTTGCACACTAATATAGATGTGCTGCATGGACGCATTCACTGGACCAGAGCATAAAGAAAAGAGAGGATTGCATATGCCCTGGTGTAGCCACTCTACTTTATTTACTTAATTTATAAAAAGACTAATTGTGCCTCTAACATTTTGGTTGATCAACCTAGACTTAAAAAAAATCTGAAGATGATATAACATTATACTTCTGTACTAATCTTTAAAATATTTCTACAGCCACTGATACCAGCTCTGTTTTAAGAATGGAGATTTGGCACGTTATTGCTTGAATCTCTTTCATTCAGTGAACTCCCTTGAACTTCAAAATGCCTAATAACCTTGCAAAAATTTAAACACAAGTATGATCTTGACAGTTTTTGTTTCTATCCTGTCTTATGTGTTAGTATAATAAGGTGGAGAATAAAAAATAGTACCTTTTCCCCAAAATTGGGTCTTTCAAAAAGATGACCTTGTTTCACTCCAACACCAGAGATTTTTTCCGGTTTTGTTTTATGCTAAGAAAATATTATTTTCCTCTTTGCTTTCATAAGAATGGTTGGAATCTGTTAGTTCATCTGTGCAGCTTGAGATAGGCTCTACATGTTAAGCATTTATCAGCTTAGGACATATTTTTTCCAGCTTGCTTGCCAGCAACTTTCATTCAAATTTATCAGCGAAATAGACTACAAGGCAATGAATAACTTCACAGATCCTGACCAGGTTCTGTCCTTGCCTTATGTTTTGTCCTTGTCTCACAGATGGGATCTAGGAAAGTTTAAGAATTTTTGGCAGAAGCTAAAATAGCTTTGCTCCTAAGACCATAAGGGGGGTGGGGGTTTGTTTGTTTGTTTGTTTGTTTGTTTATTTGTTAGTTTTTTTGGGGGGGTATATGGGGTTTTTTTAAGTATTCTGAATGCCTGATGGGACCTGGATCACTGTCTATCTCATCTTGTAGCTCATACCGGCTTCAGCTGGATTTTTCTTCCTATCTATATTAGATAGGAGCTTTGGCTTAGGAGCTGGTCATTAAAATGTTTGTGAACCTTCAGGTCTCTCTTTTCCAGGGACTCCCTTAGAAATGCTAGCCTTTAGTTTCTATTTTTGCCTTCCTATAAAGTTTCTCAAAGTGTGAAGTTCTCGATAAAGTTTTTTATGTAAGACTTATTTTAGTCAGCCTTTTTTCCTTAAATAAGTCTGTGTTGAACCTGCCGTAAACACCTTCTTATAGCTTCCCAAGTCTTGAGTCTTGATATATTATTTTTTTTCAGCACATATTTCACTGGCAAATTATGTGACTGATAAAATTTAACCAGAGTTTTCTGCTTTTGTTTTAAAATAATGTTCAAGTATTGATAAAATTGATGGGTCTATTTGAAAGTTTCTGTAGATGCTAAAACCCTGGAAATAAAGCTATAATTTCTTTCTGAGAATCTTCCAGTAGAAATAAATCCAGTCCTGATTCTGTTTCATTCACCTTTTTGCAGCATCTTTGATGAGTGCTATTAACCACATTGGATAATAAGAAATGGGCACAGAAATCTACACAAAGCCTTAAAAAATTACTTTTCCCCAAATGTATTTAATTAGTTATTAAATTTGTTTGGAAAATACATTTACAGAGATGGTTTTAAGTGAATACTGAGCTGCCAAGAGGAAAAATAAAGATGTAGAAGAAATTTCAGAAGTAAATTTGTTCATGTGTGATTTTCATTTCAGCACCATGAAAACCTGGAGAAGCAAACACAGTTTAGCAAGACCAGATCTCTGGCTATTTTTCAGTACTTTCTTTATGTGGCTATTTCAGAAAGTCCTTGCTCTGATGAAGAAAGGTAAAGGATAGGTAAACTGCAGATACTAGTACCCTTTAGACTTTCAATGTAGTAACATCACGAGAGTAGGATATTGCTGGTATTATCTAGCAATGGTGGCTTGGGGGCATCTAACAGCAGGACCCCAGTACCTGTGAGGAGGCCATCAACAAGACGGAGCCACCAGTGCTTGGTGGAAGGATGAGAAATAACATGCATAATCTGAAAGGAGAGATACAAAATCGATTTAAGGAAAAACTTTTACACCATGTCTGCCATCAAGTGGAGGATGTTGGCCAGAGGAGTTCTACTATCTCTATCATTGGATGTTTTCAAGACCTGTCTGGAAACAGGCAAGACCCTGAGCAACTTTAAGCAGGGGCTGGAATTAGAGACCTTCTGAGGATTTTTTTCCAACACAAATCAGCCTATGATCCTACAAAGACCTGCTCCAAGATAAGTTCAGGGTCACCTAGCCCAGTCCATCCAATGGAATGGTGGATGCAAGACATGTTGCAAGTACAAAATGCATAGGATTCTCTTTTTATGCAACAGAAACATAGCACAAGTAGTAACTAATGTGCTAGCAGGCAGAATAAAATCTGTTGCAAGATAGAATATGATGAAGTTAAAATCAGAGAAATAGTGCCAGAAGGCACTATTTCCTATTAGACTACCCAGGTGTCCAGATGCTTCCCTCTTTCTTCACCCCCTCTCACTCTGCTGCCACCTCTTCCCCTGTAGCTACAGTCCTTTCCATCACCCCCTGCCCAAAGCAGATTCCTTTCAAGGAAAGAATTCCACTTTTGAATTCTGTTACTTTCCTCCTCTTTCAAATAATTGTAGCATTGTCTTTTCTTCCATCAGTGTTTTCCCTTAGGGGAATTTTTCTAGCCTTAATTCCCACACCACCCTCTTTCAAATAGTTTAAGGTTTAATGCAAAAAACCTGTTCATCAGCTTATGTTTCCAGCTACAGTTATTTCTAGCCAGGGTGTTTAGGAAGTCTTATGCCTCCCTTTGCAGGTTGTAAAGTTGTGGGTTTGGCCTCCATGAAATATTCTTAGTGTCATTTCTGCTTTGCCTAGAACTGCCCTCAATCAAATCCCTATGCATTTAGCTTGGAAAACACAAAGCTATGTTTCACACCTCTATAGTTCCTTCTCTGAAACCATAAGTGTGGAGATCATCACCCTGAACTATTTAATATGTTTGTTACTGGGACTTCTGTTTGTGAATCCCTTTTTTATTTGATCCTTTGTAATTTTTTGTGACTTTTTCTCCAGTGTAACTTTTAGGAGCTGCCTGTGTGGTAGATGCTTTCACAACATGCAAGGATGGGGGCTTGTGCCCAGTCCTTTACGCTGGAATAAAAAAAAAAAAAAAAAAGTGAAAATATTGAACGAAAATGTTGTTGAGATATATTCACTGAACAAACTAGTTATTCCAGTAGTCTTGTGCCATCACTTGTTGCTAAGTGGCTAAATTCTCCCACTCTTTCAGTCAGACCTCTGTGAAGTTTTGTCTGCTTTCTTCTGCTGTAAACTGGACTTCAAACTACTGTTCAAATAATCCTGTGGAATTTTGAATTAGCTTTCATGGGTCAAGTTCATCAGGGAACTTGAGGAAATGAGATAAACAGTCCCCATCAAGTACCAAATTCCCTTTGGATCTTCAGACTTTGAGCTTCAACACAAGCCTAGAGCTTGAGATGGCACAAACGAAAATGCTGTCAGAACAATTTTGCCTTAGCTGTTAAATCCTGGCTGCCTTCAGATAGAAATGAAGTACTGAGTTCCAAAATAGTCTCTCATAAACCACCAGTTAACCTAAGCTTTGCTTAAAATTCAGATCCCACATTCACTGAAAAGACTGTAGGATTTAGAATATATTAGAGCAATTTTCTGTGTTTTAGGCTGAAATCTTCCCCATCCTTCCCATCTCACGTTTCATGACTGCTAGAGCAGTTGGTAAGATTGCACTGGTTCAGAATGGCCCCACTTGCAGGGGGGGCGAAACCTCTGTGTGGGCTTCTGCTTTGACGTTGACTGCTGCCTATACTGCCTATGCGTAGGCTCCCAGAGAGCCAAGGTGGCTATTCCTGCTGCCAGTCAGGCATCAGTGTGTGTAGATGGACTCTCTCAGGAGGTAGGAGACATTAGTTACCAGCACTACCTCATAGTCCTCTGGCAGTAAGTTTACACAGCCCAGGCTGCAGCACCCTCTACCCCAGCTCTGTTTTTGTACTCCGCCTCTCATGGCAGGAGCAGATCAGCTCTTTATCTTATATACTTAGATATCCTTATGACTCCTCTTATTTGGTAGTTTAAAGGGAGATCACCAAAGGGAAATACCTGCTAAATGTTTTTTTGTTGGGAGACAATTAATCCCTTCCACTTACATTTGACCTCAGTAACTTCCCCTTAATACCCTCTTGCTTGCAAATACCTAAAACTCTGCCTTCACTAATGAGGAAGCAGATTAGAAGCACTATTTGGAATCCTCGTCATGATCAGTCTGTAGCAGAGGTATGTATGTCAGTGTGAAGGTACCACTCAACATGCAGTGTAATTCTGACCTGAGCATATAGTAGAAATGGAAAAGAAAAAGAGATTTTGTATATTTCCTGTAGAAAGAGTACCCTACTATTTGATGCAGTAGAATGGATCACTTTCACTCGGGATAAACGTAGTACAATATAAAAGAATTCTACATAAAATTTACTCTGGATATTGCAGGGAGAAGCAGTTGGCAAAAAAAAAAAAAAAAAAAAAAAAGGGAACCAGCATAATACATAATCACATTGATAATCACATTGTTTTATTACCAGAAAAAGTAGGGGATCTAATGCCTTTTGCAAAAAAGTCCACTTCGGCTTTGCAGAAAAGGACCCAGGGTTCCCTGTGGGCATGAGCCAGCAATGTGCACTTGCAGCAAAGAAGGTTAATGGTATCCTGGGCTGTGTCAGGAGGGAGATTATCAACAAGTTGAGGGAGGTGATCCTTTCCTCTGGTCAGCAGTGATGAGGCCACACTTGGTCCACAGGTCCTTTCCAACTTCAATCACTCTCTGATTCTGTAATTGCTGTCTACAATTAGAGTAAGTTACAGTAAATTAATACTGTATGCAGTGTTTTAGCTGAGATATGACTTCAAGCTCAGGCACTGCATTGACACGAAATATCTTTGATTTATCTACTCTATGAGGGGTGATCAAAACAAAAATTGTCCATCTAGTGACAGAAGAGCAGCCTTTTCTGTCTTTTTTTCTTTATGGTTTATATTACTCTGTACTGTGCCATCAAAACCAGATGCATTTTGCATCTGTTGCTGGAAGCTGACGAACAAAAATGAAATTCCAATAGCTTTATCAAAGGAAAAAGGCATTGTTACTTCTCTGAAATCTGTTTAATTCTTTCTTTCTGTCCATACATAACTATAAATCTACCTGGTGTATTGACAGCCAAATGTTTTCTGACCTGTGCCAAACATAGTGAAATAAATTTTAACTCCTTTGATGCACTATTTTCCCAAAACTGAAGCCAGATGTTTCACAGGTGACCTGACAGAATGCCATTACTTCCCAATTACCATAAATAAAAGGCAAAGCTGTCACAAAGAGTGTGCAAAGATATATCATTCCAACATTCCTGAAGAATTAACCCTTCCTGACCAGTCACAAATTGAACATCTGAAAGATGTTCCTGGGCTCAGTAATTAGACAGAAGGCTCTTGACATTATCACGTTTCACATTTCTCAATACTCAGATGCTTTGAAATTAGGTATTTGGGAGGATTCCAGCCTTTCAGAAGCTACAGCTGTCATATGCAGACAGGTAGACAGACCTGCAGCAGCACTTTAGAGCTGTGCAGAAGGTACAATTCTGCCTCCTATAAGGCTCACTGAGAAGATAAATAGGTAGACTACTGGCCCTTGATACAATAGCAATAATCTGGTAGTCTTCTCTAGAATTGTTGTGTTAGTGAATATAACAAAACCTCTAAGAAGTTGCACTTCGTATTTCTTTCTGTGATGTAAACTAGGATCTAAAAGTGTTTTCCAAAATGATAGGTCTAGCTTCAGGTATGCATCCATTTATTTAATGGCACTGTGCTCATGGCATGCACATTGCTGGTAGTGTAGGTGATCTCAGTGATGGTGGGATGATTAGTAAAATTAATATATAAAATACCTAACACTACCAGAAATGTTTATATATTTTGCAAAATGCAACTCTTACCCTAGAATGGTGAACAAAACAAATATTTTCCAGAGTCCATTGAATTAATGGATTCATTCTGACTTTCATGGGCTTTCAACTAGACTCGGTGTACCCAAAATGTTGAAGGAACATCACACTCGAAAAGAACCTTTTGTAGTGGTTACATGGAGCCAAATAAATGCATTGACAGAATATTTATACAGAGTGAAGACATAGGTAATAAAACAATGTGATTATGTATCATGCTGGCAATTCAGTTTAAGCAATGAGCAAGCAGGTTGAGAAGATTTCCAGACAGTACCTGCATTTAGGGTTTGAGATCCAGATGATAGTATTTGCTAATTAGTGTAGCACCAGCTGGTGGGAAGTCACCCACTAACTTAGTGGATGCTAGCTACAGTGTCATCTGCAATGGATTTTTCAGCTTAGATTCGCAAGGAAAACTGGTTCATAATTGCCACTTCAGACACATGTGCAAAACGTACAATTCCATCAAGAAAAAAAAAAAACCTCCTTCCTTACTCTGAAGGAATCAAAGTTCTGAAGGCCAAAGAAGTGCCCTCCACATCTATACTTTTCCCATAGAACTGCATCTAGCCTAAGGGGAGGAAGTTAAATAGCACTGATCCAGTGACTATCTAATAACATTCATATCCACAGTCCTGTTTGGTTACCCTGCTCAAGGGCCTATATGAGAGGTGAACCTAGGCATAGCTACATTTGCCTCAGACACATCTAAAAGGAGGCAACACTCTCTTACATGCTAGTGACCAGGTTTATCATCTATTACCTATGAAATTGGAGACTTCGGTATGGCTTATTAGTAGTGAAGCGACAAGAATAGTCTGGGATTAGTTGCAACTGTCTGGATATAAAACAAAGTAAACATAACAACCACCACCTTCCTTTTCAGTCCAAATGCTGTATTAGCTTCACAGACCTCTGCAACTTTTCAGTCACCAGAGGGGGACAAAGAACCATAATACTGAAGACATAGTTATATTTTAATTTGCCTAAATCCAGAAAACCTTCACTTCACTGTCTTGTCAGATTCTGACTCACATTCCTGCTCCAAAATAGTTTATTTTTCTCATCTGTTCCAGTTTGGTATATACTTCTTTTAGTGGCTTAAAGAGGTGTATACTAGATTTCAGGATTGCTTAAAGCCAACAAAATTGAAAAAATGAAAAAATAAGAGCTTGAGGTTTCCCCATATTGTTCCCACTAACACCACACAACATTCCTGTTGATTTTGTCTTTCTAGATGGAAATATTGCTATCCAACTGGTCATACAACTCACACATGGCTTCCTGCTGCAGTCATTGACATTTCATGAAAATGTCATGGTATTGCCAAAGTTTTCCCCAAGCTTTACTGAACTCTTTCATTACAGTTTTGGTTTCCTGACTTTTCTTCCACATTATCTGAAATATTAACATGGTCTTCTTTCCTTATTTGGCATTTCTGTGCAGGAAAAGATATGTCCAAAACATATTGACCAGCTAGGACCATTGGGCTGTGTACTAACATCATGAGGAAAAGAGTGCATGATGCTCCATTAGTATCTCGTGGAGTTTCAAGGAATATAAACTCTATCAGAAAACTCTATTGATCTTGAACGTTATTCTGAACATGAATTCTTCTCTTCATGCAGAAAAATATAAGAAGTACATGTTATTTTATGGCTTACAAGTCCATGGAACTGCAGCTTTGATGGAAACTTACAGATGCTGATGGAAACTTGCAGCCCCCCCTGATCCCCCAACCCTGGCAAATGTACCGGGTTCAGCTTCCCTCTTGTTCTCATGCCCTCTTCTTCCAGGTAATGAAGTATATAGACCGGACATATGCTGAGTTTCTAGAAGACACAGGAGATCACTCTGCCCAAACAAATTTGGCTTTCCTTCATGAGCAGAAAAGGACAATAGCAACAACTTAAAATTTCTCCTAGGGAACACTAGGGAAGGTATTGATCCCATAAAATAAAAACAGTGCTTCACAGAGATTTTTTTCTGTATATTAAAGCTTGTGACTATCTGGTTTGGTATCATGCTCACAGCACATGAGGAGAAATCCCATCAAGTGATCAAATGATTGATAAATAGAAGTACCTATTTATCAGAAGGAAAACCAGTATCATAATCATGTCCCATGCTACCTTCAGACTTATATCACCCCTGCTGTATAGTCTGGTATTTAGCATAATGCATCATGAATCATTTGCTATCTATTTCTTTTATTTGTATGTCATTACCTAACATACATGTATTAAATTCTCAGTGTTTTTCAGACTCTCAAAGATGCAATTTCATGCCTGACAACTCCATAAAATATATTAGATATTTTCATTTCTTTTAAATTTGAACCAGAAACCTGGCTCCAGTGGATGTTTCAATTGGTTTTTTAAATCTCTCCAAGCCTGTGACATTTGTAACTGCTCAGATGTTAACCCAAACCATTCACCCATTCACCTTGGTAACAGCATACTTTTGGTTTTTATGTACTGGGCTGGACATCAAAGACATGTTTTTATTACAGAGGTTTTACTAGCCAAGTCTGGATTTGTAACAGACCCTGTTCAGAAACAGCTGAATTGTATAGACAGTTCTTCTTTGGGATAAAAACAGGTGAACTATGATCAATCAAGTCCCAGATTGAAATCTTCCCTCCATTTTTGCTTCCACCCACCTCCCTACTCAGATTTTGGCTGGACTGGGGTACTTTCTCAAAATAAATGCTTTATTTGGTGTGCTTCTTACCATAGGAAGCCCGAATCTTCCTGCAGGATGTCTCTCTCACATACACACACTTACACTGTTAACATATTACCTACCCAATGGAGACACTCAGAAGTGTATATTTACCTTATTCAAAAGGAAACTAGCTAATGATGGATGCATTGAATGATTTATTTTTAATGATGCTTTTAACACCTTGGGTTACATTGCCTTCCCAAACCTGTTCCTACAGAGCTTCTGAAGGTTCGTATATATAGCTGTGGCTTGAGCTATACTTACTCAAAATATCAACTCCTCCCTCGCTCCTTCCAGACAACACCAGCTGGTGAAATAATGGCTTCTCTCTCAGTTCAGTCAAGCCCTCTTTTCCTGCAATGCACACTGACAAAAGATACCTAAATTACTTATTAAGAAAAGTAAACAGTGTTCATTGTCATTTTCATTAGTCAAGCTTCATATAAGAAACCACTTCTACTAAAAAAGTCTGGATATCTGCTGTTTCCGTAGATGTTATCAACCAGTTTTTATGGTGAAGATTATTTCCATATTATTTTCAAGGGAAAGAAATGAATGGAGGAGGATGCTGAATGACAGTTTAATAGTAATGATATATTTATATAGTATCTGCCATCCCAGAGCAATTTATAAATGATATTCATAAAAGAGTTAGTCTGCCCATCTTTGAAATGCCTCTGTCTCTCAGCTGGAGGCTGGGATCCCAACAGACAATTGGCAAAGAGCAGAAAGGAGATCAGCAGGGGAAGGAGAATTTTGGCTGAAAGTTCAGACTTGAGAAACAGCATCTCTTATGGAAAAAAAACAAAACAAATCAAATCAAACAAACAAAACAAAAAAAAAATCAAACCAAAACCCAACAAATCAGTACTTTGGAATCATTTAAATCCCCATGGAACAGAGTATTTTGTCTTGTCAAAAAAACTCTGGTTATACAGAAAGCTTCTTGGGACTTAATTATCTACCACTGACAGATGACAGGACAGACCAAATTCTGCCATATGTTGCCAAGGAATATCCATAAGCCAAATATAGGCCACGCCTTTCTGGTTTAAGTACAAATGGTACAAATGAACATGTACTTAAGAAGGTTGGTCATTGATGTTTATGGATCTGCTTTTACTTGCATGTATTGTCAGTGCAGCACACACAATTGTGTACCCCACTCCTTTGACTATAAGACTATAACTGCTTACAAGGTATGCCAACATGATGCAGTGCCTGATTTGAAGTTTATGATGGAATCTCTCACAGAAATACCAGCATTTGGGTCTGCGATTTGAAAGGAAAAAGGAGAGCTATGCTCTCCTCCTAGAACAGCTATACGGAATGATTGGTTTGGGGACTCAAGGCAGTTTTGGGTTGCTTGCACAGCAGTGATTAAGCAAAGAACTGAGGGAATTCTTTTTGTGACCTTTGTGTATCACACCAGCAGATTAAAGACAAACAAGTACATGCTTTGTTTACTCAGAGTTATGGGAGGTACAGACTTCTAATTTGGACATCCAGTTCCTTCAGGAGTCAGGTAAACCATTTAGAAGGTGTGCTCTCCATCTGCCTTCTCAGTTTCCCACCTCTCAGGCATGTACCTTACCCACTGTTTTTCTGAAAGGTTAAAACACACTAATCTGAAGATGAAACATAGTACCCAACCTTCTCAACTGCATTATAGCTTAATGAAAAATTACAGCAGTGACAGACACTAGTAAGTGTCTGAAGCCAAACTACAAGAGGCCTTTATTTTTTTCAAATCTGACTTTTTTCCCTCCTTCATCCCTTAGTAGTTTTCCCAATGTAGAATTTTCCCACTAGCCACCAGGCGCTGGGAAAGCATTTGAGAAAGAGAGGTGATAAGGGAAGAATGATTTGAGAATAAAATGTTTGCAGCAGAGAGAGAAAATTAGCTGGTTTAGTGCTTCAGTATGTAAACTAGCTTGGGCTTTGAAACAGACTCATTAGAGCAGGTTGGCAGTCCGAGTGACAAGTGAGGGAACTTCTTACAGGAACATTTCTCATGGTTAGAACAGGGCAGCAGGTTAACCCGTTACTGAAGGATTAACTGTTCATCAGTTATGTGCTGACATGCCTGAAAAACATTTAGCCGCTTTGTCTATGATTCCCGTTAATTCTGCCAGCCCTTTGTAACCCTGCAAAGCCTAAGGTTTGTGTCCTCTCAGAGCTCTATGACATGACAGATGGTTTGAGAAATACTGTGGCAAAAATTTCCTTACAGAATTTAGTGTGGAGTTTAGTTGAACACCAGTCTGCAAAGTAGACTTTCTCTAAGTTTTTTAAATAGCTCATTTTCACCTGTTATACTCAAATATGCTTTGAGAGATTGCTTCTGACAGAGATGCCAGAGTCATCATGAAATAATGTGCTCAGTGAGGAATTCAGTAATTTGTATGCTGAATTCTGATACTGAAAAAAAAACCAAACGCGACACCAGAAAACAACCCAACAACCATAATTCTTGCTGATCTAAAGTGGTATGAAAATTTGTTGATTAGAGATCCCTTTCCTCCTCAGTCATGCCATGAAGATAAAAGCAGATAGGAAAGGAGTACTGTGTAGACTGGTTTGGTCAGTTCTGGTTAGCTAATACTAGACATTTTCTCTTGTTGTTCTTTCCTTCTCTAGTTTAATGTACCAGTATACTTCACCTTTGCTGCTGTTTTTTTTTTTTTTTTTTGGTGTGGTGTTTGGGGGGGGGCTGGGCATTTGTAGACATTTATTTAAAGGCCAAGTACAAGATAAAATAAAAGAAATATGAATCAAATCATGAACTTTACCAAAAGGTAGCTCCAATAAAGATTGCAACACAGACAGCATTGTCAAAGCTGCAAGCCACCAGTTCTTATTTATGAGGAGCTAGAACCTTCATAGATCTGTGTGCTGAAACATAGCCTTCCTGGAAGAGGTCAGACCAGAACTCAAACTTGTCAAGGAATTTCTCCATTATACCAGCCTTTGATCAGGCATCTAGAGTCTCTTTCCCTTTGTCCTGAACAATATTTTTGCTTTTTGCAATGTTTAGAAATCCCTGCTATATGGCCGGTACTGAGATAGACGGTAAATCAGACCAGTAAGGTATATGGTCATCTCACTCAGAACTGATCATTTTTTGTCTAGTTTTGACTGACACTTTTGCAGAAGCTCTCCACCCTGGGTGTTGGTATCAGACAAATAAAAGTTGTAGGGGCAAGACAGGTAGCTGAGACACATCTGCTGTTAAAGGACTGTGAGCAAGGTTGCCTGGCAAGTTTACAGTTGCTGGGCATGGGTTGTTGCAAACCAAGTGTAATCCAGATAGCTTTGGGATGTTTCACTGGAAAACTGATTTTCTGCTCTAAGATTGTAGTGAAAAGACTACAGGGATTATATATAGGAGAAGATGTTCTGGGAGTTATGCAAACACACAGGGGTGCTGCTATCTAACAGGGTGGACACTTCAGCAGAGATAACAGACTTTATCTGAACTCAAGCACCTTCCTGATAAAGTGGGCTAGGTGGCATTTGCAACAGATAGATTTAGTAAGAAGGAAAGACACGTTTTATTTTGCTATTACTACTTGGGCTGGAAAACTAAGAATGACTTCAAGTCAAAAGACTCTCAGCTTCACGAGAAACTTAACACAAACCAAGAATGTGCACTAGTATTCTCCTCTGATATTATCTCCAGATTCCCAGTATGTTAATTCATTGATTCAATTATAATACATGCACATTCTGATTTCAGTCAAATCAGCTAGAATATTGACCAGTTTGGGTTTTTTTTTTAAAGGGCAAAATCAAATGATTTTCCACAATGCTTACATTCATTGAACTACGTAAGACTTTTAATATAAGGAACCCAAGGTATATTTGTTTTAGAATATTTCCTCCTGGAGCTATTGCCTTTCCAAGTGCATATACTGCAGAAATAGGTGTGGCAATCAACACTTTAAAAGATGTTGTATTCCTGCATCAAGAACACTTACTGTTGTAATATCTACCCTTAGCAAAGGTTCATCTGAGTTCTTGTTGATGGAAGGAGGTATTGTAAACCATACTTATATGAATTTAATGTTAGGACTCAGATTTGCAGTTATTTCTATCCCTAAAGCTCCTTCATTCAACCTGTATAATGGCAATTACATTCTCCAGGGTGATGGAATGTAAGCAGAAGTAGTTAGTTAGCTCCTGGATTACTTCCATTTACTAAAACCCACCAAGTCTGGTCATTGAAAGATAAGAGTCCTTCATGGGTTACCACAGATTTCAAGTAAACTCCTGGATAGGAAATAAAATATTTATTTTGCTTAAATCTTAATCATCAATGGAATCTTTATTTTTCTTAAAACACTAGTAAATGCAAAACAATATCATTCTCTTAATGGAGATGACTGCCAGTAGGCTAGAATAGTACAGACCAGAAAAGAGTACTACAAAACTACTTCAGAAACAATTAAGGATATGGAGGATAAGGATATGTTTGTATGAAAAGAGCTGAGGCTATGGGGAAGATTATGATAATAATTGCTCATATAAACAAAATATGTGTCGTGGTTATGTCAGATCTTCAAAAGAATGAGGGGACATTCAAAATGAAATGAAAATATGATATGAAAGGAAAATTATTTTCCCTCACTAAGTATTTATGATTAGACTTCCCAACTATTTGCAGCTGGAAGTTGAAAGCAGAAGACGAAGATTCAAAATCAGGTTAAATGGGTAAATAGGGCCCTCAGTGAAACAATCTGGCATGTACCTCTGAAAGAGAAAAACGTCTTTTTGGTTTTGGTTCGGTGGGGCTTCTTCATTTCATTTCATTGCCCAAGCAGTTATTTGCATTAAGGTAAATTCCTCATGATTTGAATTATGGTACTTCTACCTACTATACCTTTTTATACTTCTGCTTTAGGCAGCTGGGACTTGTTGGCAACAGAAACTGTTCTACTTTTGCTGTAAACTTGAAGGCGATTGTAGGACTTGGGCTTCTTCTCTCTTCTGCTTGGCCATCTTCAAGGGATAAATGACTTGTATTCTTTTCTGCTGAGAGATGGTATTTTCTTTCTACTACTTCCATCTGAGTAAAAAGATTGAGGGAGTTGTTAACACATTAGTGATGCATCTATTATTCTTCCTTCCAGAAAGAGTCCTCCAGTGAGCTGAAATCTTACATGGTTAGTGCTAAAAACTTACATGGTTAGTGTTGATGGGGGGTTTTGAGGTGACACTGAACTACCTTTTTTCCAGGCAAAATACATAGTTGTTTCAGTTTCAATTATTTTTATGGAATGGTTCTTGTATTCCTCCTACTTGCTCTATGCCTTTAAAAAAACCTAATACCACATCTTTTTCTATCCAGGTCCCAAATTATTCCAGGTCTTTTCCATTTCTTCACAGAATATTGTTTTTCTTTAGTGTGTTTTCTCTTCCCTCTCACAAACTCTACACTACACTGGCCATGTGAAGTCGCATAGAATTATCTATTCTTTTCCAACCACCGGTGCCCCTTGTATATATCTAAACCTTTTTGGTTTCTTCATGACTGGCACTAAACATCACTGTATACCAGAGGGTTCATTTTTACTTTATATTTTTGGGGCTTTCCAAAGGGACTTCAAAATACAGTTTGCCTCTCAGGTCCAGAAATAGACATCTTAGATTTCCTATAAATCAACTATCAGTACTTAGGCCAATGTTTATGCTAAACTTTCTCTCTCTGTAGTATGTAGGTAGGAAGAAACTAAACATAGAGAAGCTCTCTTAAAATGATCTGCAGTAATTCATCAAAGCAGAGTTTTCTTGAAGACCTTAGTCATGAAAATCACAAACAGCTTCTGTGCACTAAGCAACAACAAATGCTAGCCCTGGAGCTCTAAGGAATCATGGAAACAGTTCTTCGGTGCATTTCCCAGTATTGATCCATATGAATTTTCATGCTCTCAATTTTGCATAATTCTCAGGTTGAAATGAACTCAGAGCATGCAATGTGAAACTCAGCCAAGCATTCTGCTTCCCATAATTCTGGCTCAAAACCGTACATTGGCCTGACTTCTCTCAAAGGAGTTTTCACAAAAGGCATGCAAGCATTGACCAACCCCATGCTGGATTCCAAATTTGTAATATGGTTTTGGTTTCATTGTAAACATTTTGCATAACTTTGGTTTTCTATATTAAAAAGTTTTATGCAATCTTCAGAAGTGTCTAAATGGGAAGAGAGCAAAATGAACTCCAGCGTCAATAAGTCCATGCCTTCCTTCCTAGTCTTTGGACCCTGAAGTCACACTGGCTCCACAGCTTGATTCAGATATTAAAGAATATTTTTTGAGAAATCTGCAACTGACCTTCCCAGTTGTGCAGCAGACATTGCACACCTCTTCCAGAACAAATGATCTTCTAACACCATCCACATAATTACCTACCTCGCAGATTGTTCTGCATGGTCCTATCACTGAGCATGGAGCCTGAAGCTGCCCGGGTACTCATGTTAAAAACGTCCAGAGGAAGGGTACCTTTCCAGTGAACTGTGGGTTAAGGACCTCTTGAAAGAAATCCTGACAGACTATATGGATGTAGAAAAGGCAGAATCACTGTAGGTCAGAGCTTTATAACCAAAAGGTCATTTGAGAGTCTATTCCTCTCCTACAGTTCTAGCTAAACTGCTTAACAGCTTGCAGCTATACCTACAAGTATCCTAAAGTGCTGGAAGCTTCCTAGATTACCTTGGCTGTATCTGCTCTTTGCACCCCTTAGAAAAAAAATACTAAAGACAGCAATTTTCTTGGACACATAACAGAAGCATTCAGACTATCTGTTAAGGGGCTCTTAGCCATTTTTACCTGCATTCGTACATTTCTGAGAGCAAATCAAAGAGGTTTGACTGGCCTTCTAGTCATTTAAACTGACTTATTTCACTTTGCAGTGAAAAGAATGAAGAATAGAGTCTCAGATAAAATTACAACTTGGCCTAATAGGCTGTTTAAGAAGCTACCATATCTCTGCTATTAGACATAACATTCCATGACATGATAGTGCTGTGCTATGGTGTATTTGCAGGATCATCGAAGTGAACTACAGATCAGAGCTTACATATGTGTGGATACCTTTGTTGCTTTCATTTCTGGAAAAGTGAGTATAAGTACAGATCAGCACGAAAGCCATGAACAATTGCAGATTATTAATTTTGTGTTGGAATATCCAAGTCTTTAGCTACAGCTTTAAGGAAATGAGGGAGGAAGAGGAGTTAGAGCATGCTAATACAGGACGACCACAGAGAACCTGTGATGTCACAGGTAGCATGGTGGAACACAGTCCTCATCCCTTCACTAGGCACTTGTGAGGCCTTGAATGCATTCAGGAGCTGCTGCATCTAAAGAAGGATGATTTTAGCAATCCTGAACCTATGGATTGGCAATTGGCTATTGCTAGAAGGCCACTGTCTAATTCTTTGTCCTGTCTTGTCCTGCTGTGTAAGCACTGACACAGTTTTCATCTGGGCTTTGCTACAATTCTCCCTTTTGCTGAATGTACATTAAACTCTTTAGTGGAAAAAGGATGTTGTGAAGCCTGACTGAATTTGTCATGGTGTTTTGCTATTGATAAGTGGTGTCACAGGAGTGTGAAGTGGAGCTAGATATGACTCTTACTCACCTCTTCAGAGCTGGAGCGGTGTTTGGGTCTTGATGTCTCTAGCTATCTATTAGCTCTTCAGTATTTATTAAAGACAGAGTTAATGACTCAAGGTTTTAAAACAAACTTTAGAAGAGGAAGCTGGACTAAGACAAATAAACGAATGTATTTTAAATTCCCAGAGTGAAGGTATTAAGGAAAAAAAAATGTTGAGAAGGAAATCTTTCTCCCAGCTGTGCTTTCTCATGTCAGGTGAATTCACACTCTGGCTTGACTTTAAATGATCGTAAAACATCTTTAACATAAACAGTATATTTAACAAAGATAGAAGTGGCCTCATTAGAAGTGCAGTAGTTTCTCACACCTTGTCCGCTTTCAGGGAATGACTGGTAACTCTTCGCAGTGGATGTGCTGCAGACACATTCCAACTCTGATGTCAGCAGTAGCCACACCGAGAGCTTTGCTGTTGTGCAGCACAGCTAATTTGACAGAGCCTGTCAGATAAGGAAATAAACTTACTTCAGCAACCATGAGTTATTCCCATCCAAAGAAACTCTTCTTGGGCTATGATGTAAGGAGTCTGTAAAAATTTTATTTCATTATTCTCTGTCCAAAAGTTTGCTGACTTTTCTTCAGATTTTTTGAGGCACTGACATGGCCTATGTAACTGAGGAGAATTTAACCTAGAAGATTTAGCTTTTTTTACCAACTTTCCTCTAAGAAATTTCAACTTCAGTTGCCTGTACATTTTGCAGACCACGCTACTTTATGCTCACATTGATCCAAAACATTTTCAGACGTTTCACTATTCATTAATGCAGCCATAGTACTTTCACCTGCTTCAGAAAGTTCCTTCAAACTCTCTGAGAGTTTTTAATGTTTCCTGTCAAACTCTCTGAGATCCAGATTACTCTTCAAGCTTCCTCCAGACATCATCCTCTTTTCCACTGAAGTCACAATTAGGTTCTTGCAACCTTCTTTCAAGTTGTACCTAAATAAGCGTCAGTCGACATGGCCCAAACTGATGATTGACTCCCTGACATTCATTTCCCTCTTGCTGTTGTGTTTGACTTGTGAATATTCATCTATCCTCTGCCTTTGTCTTCTGTTCCCTCCTACTTCTATGTTAGGTCCTATTCAAAACTGCTTCAAAAACTACTGTCGAGTGGCTAGACTCACCAGAGTCCCTAGATGAAGATCAAATACATCATTTAAGAATTGAGGCACATTTTGAATTTTGCAGGTGGATTGGTGGATTATAGGAACTCTGCTACTAGTCCTGACTACCATATCCTTATTTTGCCTCGCATATGCACTGCCACAAATGTAATGTTTTCTTGACCTAGGGTCAAGGGACTCAGTAGCAAATCTGAGATTTAGACCCAACCTCAGCATGAACTAAGGGAAATCCCAAAGGTAACCACACCTGTAATCTGTTACTGTTTAGTGAAGTTTGGTATTCCAAAATTCATGAGTATAAATAAAAGGTTACTTTAAAAAACCCCAACCAAACAAAAAACAACAGCAACAAAAAACAAACGAAACAGAACAACAAAAAAACCACCAACAAATATTTCTGTTTAACCAAATCAGCGAACATGACAAATCTTATGTCCATCTTAGCTGCTCCGAGCAGAAGAAATTTTTACAGGTGATTTTGGTCAGTGTGAAGCATGCTGGTTAGCATCCAGTACTACAGCAGCAATAACTGAAACTGATGCATCTCTTCAAGCATCAAACACCTTCACCCAATAAGCTGGCCCAGGTTAAGACCTTCTCTTGTGATATGTGAAGATTACTGAGCAAAGGGAGAACTTTAGTTTTTCTGCTTTAGAGAGTTAGGTTGTCCAGATACCCCAGTGTGTTCAATCAAGACTCTTTAACCAATATCCAGAGCACTGGGAAAAGCAACATATGTTGAAGTAAATGATGTTAAAATTTAAGCAGAAGTTTTGTAATTAAGACTAGTTATATGTACATAACTGTTATATCTCATGTGAATATGATGAAAGAAAATGAAGTTTCAAATATGCAGGTAACCAAGAAATCTTTCTGTAACCTCATCTTTCCAGGAATGCTACCTCAGGCAAAGCATATGTAGCCTAGAAAGATTAGCATTTTATAAAATATTCCACTATTTTCCTCTCTTTCTTTAGTTATCCAACACTGAAGTACCTACTTTTCTCTGTGATATTACAACGCACTTGTACCATAACAAAAAATATTTAAAGAAAAGAAAAATCACAAATTAAAAAGCAGGACATCTTTTCCAGAGTGCTTGCTTCTTCTGACAGGCACCACCCACTGTGATCACCCAATGCAAATAGACAACATTAGAGTACTGAGTTTTCATTCTGTGCAGTTGTGGGAATCCTTGTAACTTGAATTGACCCAATTATTTTGTGGGAATTTTAAATCTGCAGCTTAAATAAAATTCCATTTTTTATGAGCTATTTCAATATTCCTACTGCAAAAAAAAATAAATCCCTGTTTTATTCTGAATTCACCAATACATATAAAGGAGGTTTTTTTGCTACTGAACACCTCTGAAATCCTTAGAGGTATGTCAGCAAATCTGTACCTTTCATACAAGCTGAGCTACAGGAAGCCTCATATGTAAGGCCTGTCCTAGTGGATGATAGAAAGGTTTTCTGTGCTGTATAAATGTCAATTATGTTTTTTTAACACAAAAGAGGGAAGGTTTGTTCTATTGCATTAACAAGTATCCAATGGAAAAAAAACAGAGGGTATCTATTTTAAGTAAAAGCTGAGATGGGTGTGGAATTTTGTTTAAAGGAGACTTAACAATAATTCTGACACCTGACATAGTGAGACATGTGTGCTTTCAAATCCAGAAAGAGGTGATTTTGCCAGACAGGCCAATGTCAATGGGGCAGGTAATATACACCAAACAGAACATAGAGGGAACAATGCCATGTAAGTGTTAAATATGTATGATCCAGCAGGAATTAGAACCTTCTTGAAAACCATCATGAAGCCCCAAAAATTTAGGCAGAAATATTGGTGTTCCCTTACTTCTTTTATGACAAAATCAAAATAATTGCTGGTCATTATTATTTTGCAGAAAAAAATTAGGTTTCATTTGGGAGGAGACTAAGAGAGAAGAAGTGTGGTATCCCTGTGGTAGAGTGTGGCAAGTGGTAGCAAATGAGGCTGTGTTAGTTAGACTTAGTAGGAAATAGAATAAATTTATTCTATCTTCGTAGACATTGTAGTTTCAGGACAAAATCAGCTTTCAAAGATTATGTTAAGCTCTTTTGCCTTTTTTATTTTTCAGTTTTTCACCATTAAATGCATGAAGAATATTAATGTTTAGATATTTTTACTCTTTCGTGTTTTTCATTATCTCTTTCAAATTCTAGTGATTCAGCACTTCCAGTTCTCTTAAATTTACACTACATCAAAATGTGGAGTTCTCATCTTTTCTTTCAGTATTTTTTTGTTGTCCATAAATTCAAGATGTTTCAAAGAATTAAAATGAAAGGAAAATAAAACACTATCGAAACCAAGCATAGCTCAGTTCTTTCTGTTATACTTGGTATTTAACAAGCTGAGTTAAAAAGGTGAGAAAACAAACACAGCCCTCAGAACTTGAGATAAAATGCAATTGAGGCAGGATCAACTTTTGACTTTTCAGGCAGTTCTAGTCCCAGTACAGTAGACCTAAGATAAAAAGAAACTGAGTTCACAGACTTCAACCTGCAGACCCTACACGCCCAAGCCATATTTTTCTCAAGGGCCCTGGTTCTTCAGTGGGTATGTTTCAGCAGACTAAACCCTTAGCTGGTCCATTGCTAGCCTTCCAGTGAACAAGTTGTCCAAGCAAAAAGATCTGAGAGTACTTTGATACTAAACTCAGCCCACAGTTTGTCTCAGGCTAGAGTATATCTCATTTTATTTTAAAAAGAGAATGCAGAGAGGAAAACCAATGAGTCTTCTGAGGCTAGTTCTAGCCCATTTGAACTCAAAATTAACGGAAAAGTGTGAATCACAGCTTGCTTTACTACGAATGCTTCCCTGTGCCCATTCAGACATGCAGTCTCAGGGCAGAGGAACGGGTTAATCTCAGACACTTCATTGTTAGTGAGGTTCAGACAAGAAATGGGGTGCTTGTACCAGAAGCACCCCTCTGCCTTGGGACTCAATATTCTCCTGCCTCACTTGCATCGAGGTGTTGGAATTGTCAGAAAGAGAAGGAGAGAGGCCCTGGGGTTGGGAAGGTATCGGAGGAGTGGCTCCCCTCCCTGGGGAGTGGCTGAGCTGAATTTGTAAGATGCTAAGCCCTAGGCTTTTTGAGTCTGAAAATTAGTTTCTTGTACCTGTAACCCAAATAAAAGCAACCTACCACTGCAGGAACTGACTTGCCTCTTTATTTTACTGCTGCATTTCTGCTTGGCAAAAGATCTCACCTGCAAGTACTGGAGAGACTGTAGAGAGTGTCTGGGATGCTGGATGTCCAAAGCCACTTAGCACAAAAGAGCCCCAAATTTAACCTTATGCAGAGCTCAGTCAGGACAGTCCCTCATTATCTGAGATTGAATAAACACTTGAAAACCAACCCAGCTTTCCACAGCAAGATCCTTAGGACACAAGGATCAGAGACAATTTCAAGCTGGCATTTTATTTCAGCTGTCACTTCTTTCCTGCTTTCTGTCACTCCAGTCCCAACTGGCCAGACTTAAAAATAAACTTTTTTGGATCTGGAAAAATTAATGACATTCCTTTGGAAAGCAGGTTGGTTGAAAGAAGCACTATCAAGTCCAAGAAATAAACAGGAAAGTATTATTAAGAGAAAAATAATCTTTAAGAGAAACAGATTTAATGATTAACAGCTCTATTTTACCACAGACAGAATTCCTGCGGTGATATATGGAAACCCTCTGGGACTCTCAATTTTTACTAGATAATCCATCCTGAATGTTAAAATACAGCCTTATCCCCTGCACATCACCTTTTGAACTATTCAGGCATTTTACTAATTGACCTCAAGAATAACTCTGGCTGAGATTATCTGAGGTACATGGCTTCCTGACTCCCAAAAATAAAATATAAATTTGGGGCTTTGTTGGGGTTTTGTTCAAGCTTTTGGTTTAAGTTTTTCTCATAGGCCTTATTGTTAGGGAAAAAAAAAGGAGAAAAAAAGCACTAAGAGTCAATATTGTGGACCACGAATATTCTATTGCTCTTAATTGTGAGTTTGCACATTGTATTGTGCATTTGGTTGGTGACATAGTTACCATTTATGTACAGTGTATTCAGTGCACAAGAATGAAAGGAAAACCTAGATATTTTAAACAGCATTAAACATTATTGATTACAGAAGGTCTTTTATAGTCAAGGAAAAAACATATTTGTTCCCAATCCCATCTTTTAGAAGTAAGCATCTTACAATGGATAGACTCAAACAACTGTAGCCTTGAAGGAACTTTACGCCTCGGTATTTCATTGGCATAGCTCTCTAAGTTTCCCTTAACAGAAGTGAAAAGCGATGAAGCTTCCCTTTTAAGTAACTTGAATCAGCACCAAATTACTCACAGGAGAAAGGCTGTAAACTAGTTGTCAATACCTATAAAAGCATTTACTATACCTCTTATTAAAAGAAGTACATCAAGTTCCTCGAACCTGTCAGGGAGAGAATCAATGTACCACTCCCTCTCCCCCTAGAAGAGTGGGAATAAGATACTGACAATTAATTTTATTAGTTAAATCCAGAAAATAAAATTATGGCAGATACCCTCTCCTTTGAATAACTCTACAGGTGAAGTTATTTACACTTCTAGTACAACCATGGGCCCAATCTGGGCCTGCCACTCTACTGACACAGTAGAAGAGAATCCCTGCCTCAATGAATTTGAGGAAGACACAAAGAGAAAGAATGAAGGATGATTGAAATCATCCTTAGTTTTTTTGGTCATAGTTGAGGTGGAGAAGAAGTCAGTACTACTGCTCATATCTGCATCCAGTTTTCAGAAATCTCAACTGTAACAAAACTAACAGAACTATCACCAAACTTCTTTACTTATGTCTTTTTCACTCTTTAAAATAAAACTCCTAGGAGGTATGCAAATAAATCAGAACTACATGATGACACCATGACACATGGAGCACAGCTGAGGGTTTGTGTCCACCAGAGGGACACAGGCTGAGGGGAGACCTTATTAATGCCTGTAAGTATCTAAAGGGTGGTTTGAAGGAGGAGGGGGTCAGACTCTTTTCGGCAGTTGCCAGTAAGAGGATGAGGGGCAACGGGCATAAGGTTCCACTCAAATATGAGAAAAAACTACTTCACAGTGAGTGTGACAGAGCCCTGGAACAGGCTGCCCAGGGAGGTCGTGGAGTCCCCTTCTTTGGAGATTTTCAAGACCGGCCTGGATGCAGTCCTGAGTAACATGCTCTAGCTCTAGGCAATCCTGCTTCAGCAGGGGAGTTGGACTAGATGATCTCTATGGTCCCTTCCAACTCTAATAATTCAGTGAAATTCAGAATGGGTCATGGCTGAACAGGACTGTTCAGGCAGTGGGACAGATGCCATGCAGCGTTGGTCAGTGCTACTAAGCCACACAACACCCATTTTTCTGCAACCTATTATCTCCATCTGTTTTTTATCTTGCAGATGATAAATAAAACATAAAATGTAGGCTGGGTGGTGATGTTGCTAAACCTTTGTCACATTTAGACTTCCGGAGTTCACATCTTTGCCTGTAGCATTTTGGATGGCTGCCTTCGAAATGGCCATCAAACCACTTCTTGTTACCCTGCTTCCTGTTTGTTTTTTGATTCTGAGCTTCCTAGAGAAATAGACAGACACTACACAGAAAAACAAAGCAGTAAGCATGACAACTTCAAAGCTGATACATACACAGTAGAACATGCACATGCAGTTAGGATGTGACCTGAAGAGATTTCATAAAGGTCCTGTATTGAGTTTGAGAGGCAAGGTTTTGGTAGTGGCGGGGTACAAGGACGACTTCTGTTAGAAGCTGCTAGAAGGTTCCCCTATGTCCAATAGGGAGTGTGTTTGAACATTCAGTTGAGTGATTTTTGTTACGGAGGAGCTAACGTATATATAACACTATCAACTTGTGACTTAAAATATTGATATTATGTATGTGATAAGAGCTTGGTTTGTCACCTTTTGACAGAGCTTAAATATTTCATTTGATTTGGTGTGTCAGATTCCAAAAAACCCAGACTTGAAATTCCTTACATGATCCATTTTTTGATCATCATAAACATGCGTTTTATTCTGAGCTTTCTTTTTTTTCAGGTTGGGACTAGTGGCTGGGTATATTGTGATTCAAAAAAGCCAAAGTATTATTCCGCATTACTGAATCTGTTGAACTCTTTAATGTAAGAGGAATACATCTCAAAGAGAAAAGAGTTTCTGCCTGTCAGTTAGAAGTTCAAAGTATGTAGAGGGATTTTAAATTTCTATACACCCTGTCAAATGTTAAATCAAATGGAATAACCTTATGTATACATACTTTACAATCCTCAACAGCTTTCTGATCTCTTTCAGGATAAAGCCATAAAGCAAACAAACGTTGCTTTCTCTTCAGAGACACTTTCTAGTTTGAAGAGTTTCAGCTCTGAATTCCTTTAAACACCTGTCTCCTGCCCCCTATAGCTATTTATACCTTGAAGGTAAAAATCTGCTTGTTGAAAGTGTCTGAGCAAACACCAAAATATTAGAGGACTGCAAATTATGGTAAAATCTTCTAGGATTAGGAAATTGGATAAGAAATATGAAATGTGGTTGTGTTCCTTTCTGTATTCTTTGATTTATATATGCAGAAAAGAATTAATTAATATGCATATTTATAAACTGTTTATTTATATTCTGTATGAAACACTTTAAATAAAGAAAATACCCATATTTGCCTTCTGCCTCATGAAGAGCTATCATTAGAGCTTACTCCATAAAGCCAACTCATTTCCCATTTACCTCAGCCTACCGTTTATTGATATCCCAGAAGCACTTCTTGCACCATGTTATAAACTAAATGCCTTTGGGGACTGTTTTTCTGTTCCATTTGTGTTTAGTTCAGGTACAGTATGGCTTTCACCACATGTAAGGACAGAGTCACTACTAGCAGTCAGTATCAGTAATCATGATTTTGTTAACGACAATGAAAGGAACAGGCCCTGCAGATGTGTCACTGCCTCCCCAGTGTGCTCTAGGAGCACTGCTCTGTGGAGACCTCTGACTATAATAATAAAATTTAATAAAATAAAAAAAAATCTTAACTGAAGTGAGATGTTTTGATTACTGTACACTGCACTCTTGGGCATGCTTCCCTCAGGGACTGTTGCTTTCTTGCCCTGTTAGTGCAGAGGGGCGATGGAAGGCCCCTTCTGCCTGCCCAGCAGCAGTCACCTGAAGTTTCACATACTTATCCCTGCTTTGGTGGCCCTACTACCTCCCCATGTACAAAATTTTGGGACTTCAGTGTGTGCAGAAATCTGCTGTTACAATACACTGGTACCCATACTGGCGTTATCTGCAGGGCTGCAAGTCTGCAGCAGGGCTAGGGAGAGGAGAACACGTCCAGAACACCTCTCCTTACCTCAGTCACAAGACCATCATAACACAGTAAAATGTATATATTAGGTTAAGCAGTCTATATTTACTTAAGTGATATTTATAATATATGTTTTCATGTTCCAAGTGTTTTCTTTGCAGATCTTAATGAGTTTAAAGACTGTGAATATAAAGACTGTATAAATATGACACTCAGCCCTGACTACAGAATTATGACCAGTAATTTTATAATATCCTACATCAAATTTTGAATTAATTTGGAATTAACATGGTGTATCTCACCAACATTGGGCTGTACAGTTGATGAAAGCTGAAGTCTTTCCCACTCTGTGGGAGGTTTTGCTCTTTTGAAGGTCATTTCCACTCATATATCACCTGTGTTAAAATGCAAATGGCTTGAACATAATTCAAACAGGGAATGTTCTATGACAGAAAAAGAAAGGCTGTTTCAATCAGCGTGAAGCAGCAATTCTATAAAACTTAAATGAAATATTTCAACAGTTATGTCTCATTATGGTACGTCAGCATCATGCAATAGAACTACTGATGATATGTTCTTAAATAGTAAAGAAATTCTGAATTAATTGCAAAAAAAATAATTCAGAAACAAATTTTCTGATTTTGAAAACAGTCCTTTGGGATTTTCAATGATGTTAATTGAATTTAATGAAAAAGGTGTTACAATAAAATACATTTTTCTCAGGGAAAAAAAAATTGTAATACCATTTTACTGTCTAAAGTATACACTACTGCAAGAGGAGAATTAAACAGTATGCAACTGATAATGCCATCTGAAATGCAATCATAATTTGTCACTCTCAGCTTCATTCATCTTGTAATTATCAACTATTTTTACCTGGGGGAACCTTGAACCTGCCTTTGTGTTTTAATTTGATGCACTTTACAAACTTTGGGTTTGGGTTTTTTTAATTAGATTTGGTACAAAATCTAAACTTTGCTTTTGCTTAATTGCTCAAAATGTTATTTTTTCTGAAATATTCAAAGGGATTTTTTAAAAATGAGGTTTTAATGTGTTTTCATAGGTCTTTTTTGCTTTAGTCAGCGTTGTTGAACTGGTTTATGAACCTTTTCATAAAAAATTATTCATAGATTTATTTGATTTACTAGAAAACAAATTATTGAAATTTTTCATATCATATGAAATAAACATATAGTTAGCTATTTAACAATCTTCTGATAACATAATATGTCTTTTTATGAAAGGCAACATTTTTATGAAAAATGAGGAGTTTGAGGAATAACATCAGTAATCTGTAAGTTCAGAAAGGGGCCTCTAAGCCCTTTCCACTTCTGCAAAATATAAAATATTGAAACAAAAAAATCCCATGGTCTGTAATCCTAACACTTCATACAAAGGTTACCTGTGGTATTTCTACCATGTGAGAACGAAGATTTGTTTCTACACAGAATATCTATGTTTAACTAGAGAAAAGTAAACATATGTGAGAAAAAGTGACAGAATTATAAAAGATGGAACAATTTATAAATTTCCACATGTAAACATTGCAGAGAAATTAAATCATCCATGGAATTATATTTAATGTGTTAAATGGGAAGATAAATTACATTTGAAAATGTGAGAGAGGAGTGAAATCTCATTTTGCTGTTTAAAAGAAGAACAAGAAGGATGAGAGGCAAATGATTGGTTTCTAGGCGTCATTTTGTGTTTGTTAAATACCTTGGAAAGACTAATCTGATTTGCATTACAGACAGAATATTCATAAAATGCATGTCTATGAAATTGTATATCTGGCCTCGTAATGTTGCATGGCCACACAAGCAAGCAGTCACCAATGTCATTGTTCGCTGCCTAATTCCAGTAAGAGAATGGTGGAAGGTGACCAAGGCACTGCAGTTAGAGTAGCAGGGATGCTGTTCCAGTCATGAGAGCAAAAGGAGGGACACGGGGGAAATTTTAAGGTGAGAAGTACTGGAAATTCCTATTACTCTATTATTATTAATAGGAGTTGGATTTTGGGTAGTAAGAAAGCAAGACTTCTGCCATTCATTTCTCATTTTGGGCCTGAAACAGAAGGGGTAAACTTCAAACAAACCAACACACTAAATCGCAACTGAGCTGTCGTTGGCTGTTGGAGGTATCTCAGCCAGGCTGTGTTTGTGGGTGGTTTTTATGCAAACAGAATAAAGGAGACATGGAAGCATAAAATTCTGTCACAAAGTAGAACACCATCTATTGCAGATGTATCTCATTAGCTACAGGTACTGATAGCTGAAATTTATCAACTAGGATTGAAAAGTTGAAATCAATCTTTTATCCAAACCTCAAACCAAATAAAAATAGCGGTCACATTAGAGTAAATCTGTGGGCTTCAGTGCAACTATGCTGATTAACACAAGTTGACTTATTGACCCAGAGTTCTTTTTTCTTCTTTTTTTTGGGCTGGTGCTTTTTTGGAGGCCTAAAAAAAAAGGGGGGGGGGGAGCTACATTTCAAGTGCATTTCTCTTTGTAAGGGCTATTGGAACACATATTCTACAGACTTCAGTAGCTTGTATCAAACTTCGAACTAAGAATCCTTAAAATCCTACAGGAAAATGTAACATAATCTTGAACCCTACATTGTCATTTATGCTGATATGACACAAATACAATATTATTACAAGTAGCCACTAAATGAAAACACTACATACTTTGTATATTTATGTTTGCATATATAAAAAGATCACTTAGATGAATAACAAGTTTGCTTAAAAAAAAACACAAAAAAAGTGTGAGTGAAAACATGGCCATTTCTTAGCAAGTCTGGAGTCATAAAATGTGTGAAATGTCTATGAATTGATGTCTAGATGTTAAACCATCAGTGGCCCTTTCAGTACAGGTGGGTGCTAACAGCAAAACCATATGATTATGGTGAAGGCTGCTTCTGCCTCTGCTGGCTTAGAGGCACCAGAGATATCACGGAGCTTTGGCAAGAGGGGCAAGCAAATCAGCAGTGAAATCAAATTCAAGTAGGTGTCCCAACACAGGGAAGAAAACTCAGTCTCAGCCACTTACACTCGTAGGCTGACAGGACAGGATTAATTACCTTACTTTGGAATATCTAGCCTCAGCTAGTCAACTAAGCTTTCTCTATGACAGAGGAGACACAAAGAGGCTTTTTGTCAGGACTCAGACGTTTAAAGATGAGATAGGGTAGAACACCCTTGGCAGGTGTCCACCACTCCCTTTCACCTCAGGAGTACAGGCAAGTGGCTTTGACTAGATGCCTGTGTCTTTGGTCAGTGAAAGTTGGGTTAATTCAGTCCCACCCTTATTCATTTTAATCATGTATACCCTATTATATGCCATAAAGGAACATGAGAACACTATAGCTCTCTGAAAAAATACTGAATATTACCTGAAGGATGGCAAACAGTTGGTTAGTGTGTTTTTGAAATAAAAAGATATTTAATGCTGCTAATCTGCGGTAAGGGGCTTTTTTCTTTTCTGAAAATCTGGAGAGTATAACTCCCAAAATTTACTGCATACTGTTCAGTTCTGCAGAAGGATTCTTTTAAATGAAATACAATGACTTTTTTAATGGCATGGAAATTTTTTTAGGGTCTTTTCATTTGAGACGTTCTTCCCATATTGAGTATCTCAGGAAAATGAAGAGGGCCAAATCCTACACTACTTGAAATGATGCAGGCAACATTCCTATTGAATACAGCCAGGGCTGACAGAGGTTGTGGGAACTGGATGAAAGTAATGAACATTCAAGCAGCTGTTATTGATGAAAGTATTTGCCAACACCTTCCCAGTGGCTTGATCTATTCTGTTTTGCATATTGCAAATTGTAAGCATTGCAATGAGCAACTTCCCGGGCAGAGAAAAACAATGGGATGTCAGCCACCTCACAGGCAGACACATGCAAACTACTGCAGAAGTGTTTGCTAGCCTTCCAAATGGCACTTTTTCCAATGAGAGTAACAGTATTTCAGAGATATACTATTTTTCTCCTTCAGCTTCTTTTGATTCCCTCACAGATATGATGATGATCCCCTTTCCCTTGAAATTCCTTTATTCATTAATTTTTATGACTGTTTCCATTCTCAGAGATAAGAAAATTGAAGAAACAGCCATAAACTGTAAGGGTGTTAGTATCCAAGTGCACTTTTTCAAGCTGAAATGTGCTGCCCTGTTCACGAAGTAGAAGGAACTTGCCATCTTTCAAACCGTCACTAGAGGCTGGTCATTTTCATTAAGCTGAATTCACAGTCGGAAGATGCAAAGAGTACAAACATACTAAAAAAATCTGCAAAACTATTCAGCTATCCCAAGAGACTATGCCACCCCTCAGGCTGAAATTTTCATCTACAGGAGATGCAGACATGGAGGTGACTATGGTATCACATCATGTGGGAATTCAGGAACTGGTGTCAGAGCTGAAAAATGCTCAGTTATATCTATCAAATAGAGTTATTCACAAATTTCAGCAAGATTTATAAAAGAAATTTATGAAGTTTCCATATAATGCAGCTTTTTATTGTATGCAAGTACAACATTTCTTTATACATTCAATTTTGTGCCATTAGTTAAATTATTTAGATTTCACATAGATCAGAAAAAAAAAAAAAAAAGAGACAGCTTTTGCCCTTTTTTTTTGATTGAGTCTAAATAGTTGAATGCTCCGAGGAATTAGAGCTACCAAATCATACCATCTTTTTCAAAACCAATGTGACATTTCAACACTTTTACAGTGTCATTCTCTTGACATGAACTTTTCTGGTGCTGCAATAACATATTTGTTCATATACTGGAGTTCTGAGAACTTTGACCGCTTCAAATCCCCGAGGTTCGATATATTGTCTTTTTTTTTTCTTTTTTTTCTTTATTTTTGTTTCATTTACTGTGGGTTCACACACTCATTCAGTTTAACTTTGGGTTTCTGGCCTCACGCAAACCCAAAAACTCAAAGCAATACTCAACCATAATCATGAGTTTTCCACAGTTTGGAACAAAACAGTAAACTTTCTGTGGAACTCAGAGAGAGGATTAACTTGACAGTCAGTCTATACTTTGTGAATTCAGCCTGAGTTCATTTCAAGGGTCGGCAAAACTTGGAAAATCTTTTTGACAAATCTGGGACAAATTGAGGATTACGAAGACAACTCAAAACATACCCTTCTCAAAAAAAGCAAGTAATCCCTCCTGTATTTCCTTTGTGCCCCACAAAAAGCCTCTGACAAACCACTTGCTATAGAAAGAAGGGAATTTAACATGGCTGTGAACTCCATAAAAAAATGTACACAATTCATTCAGATGAGAAAGGCTCAATTATTCTTATGCTCTTTAGAATTTAAATGTTGCATCTGTCCCATATTCAGCTGAACTACTTCTAATTTATGCTTAGTTACATTAAAGGAAATTCAGGCCTATAATTCAATGTCAATCAAACTGCATAAAAAACTCTCTTTTTCAAACAAATGGGTCTTTATTTTTTTTATGTGTGAAGGCACCTAACTACATTTGATCCTATTCAAGTCATTTTATATTTAAGCCCAGATCTCAAAAAAATTAACCAAAGTTAAAAAACCACCGAAAAAGAAATGCCCAGTCTTTCATTGTTTACATACTTAATGTTGTTTGATTCAGAAACCACAATGTAAATATTTTCTTTTAAAAAAATCTGTAAGTATCAAGACATATATAAATATTCTACAAAATGATCTGTGTGTTCTCACCAGAAACAGATGCCTTGAAAATATTTGGCTTGTTTTTAAGAAAAACACTTAAATCATTTTTTGAGGTTTAGTCATCTATACATTCAAAGAGCAAGTGCTTTCAGAAGAAATACTTCTAAAATGTATATTTATTCATATTTCAAATGTATACATAAATAGAAAGTATTTACTTAATATTCAGAAAATCCACTGTGATGCAGGTGTACAGGGCTTTCCAAAAAAGACTTGGGAATGAGATGAATTTACCCCAATGGCCCCTTTTACAGCAAAGTTTATTCTGCTGCTCGCAGAGTCCCAGCAGCACGGCCAAAGCCTTGAAGCTCCCAGCTCCTTCCAAGAAACAAAATGCCTCCAAGCCCACGGGTCTGGACGTGCCCACAGCCTCCCTGCCCTCACGCTGTCGGAGGAGCAGGATCCCAAGAGGTGGCCGGTGCTGTGTCCCTTTGGCAGGGGGGACGATGCTCAGGCTGCTGGGCAGGGAAGCCAGCCCTTATTGCAGCCGGTCCTGCCACGTCTCGGGGAGAAGCTGGGGTTGTCACAGCGCTTGGCCAATATAACAGGTGCCAGAAGGAAAAAAAACCGCGTTCAAGTAAGCCTTCTGTTTGTTAATTGTTTATCTGGGTGAGCTGCTCACTGAGGAGTACAGGCTTGAACTTGGCACCTGTCCTCAGAGCAGCGTGAGTCTATCCCATGCAGCTTTGTTTTTTACTGGGATAAAGCATGGTTCCAGTATTCCGGTAATTTAAGCATATGAGTTGTTTTCTTCTTCTGGCTTAGCTTTCCTTAGTTTCCTAAGTTTTCCATGCTTTGGGAGCACTCACTGATCTACACTGAAATGTGGTCTTTTCATTTTATTATTTACTATGTTTATTTTTGAGGTAGCCATTTCAGGTCTCTTGTCGCTAAGCTACAGCACAACTAACAGGGCCTTATCCAGAAACATTCACTGACTGAGTTAAGAAATAAGGGCAAAAATTACAACCAAGTAATTGTAAACAGATGAGGCAGGATCCATATCTCCTTAATTTGAGAGCCTAAAATTTAGGTATCTGGTCTAAACTAGCCCATCTAAAGTCCTTCTCTCATCAGAGAAATCTCTGGAGATCTCTGAGAGATTATCTCTCATCTTCTCCAAAGAATAGTTTATTTCACCATAAGTTGGGCAGCTACAATACATCATCCTTATAAGGTGCCTCCCCTTCATTTTTATTGGAAGCCTAAATAACTAACTGAAACTAAGTGGTCCTCCTAGGTGAAATGGAGCCCACCATTGGCATCTGCATCCAACATGAACCTGGCACACTCAAAGTTATTTCACTGAAGGGTTTCTTAATAGCTCTGCAAGGAGCGAATACTCAGAGCTGACTAACAGCAAGCAGCCCCCACTACACAGAGATTCTCAGCATAGCTTTTGTTACGCGTCTCCTCAACTGTTGTGAAATATATGACTATACAACAGAGCAATTATAAAATGGCTTTCATGCACAAATACAAATGTGTAAAGAAGAGATGTTAAAATCAAAGACAAATGAATACATGATGAAGTAATTAGAAACAGATCACGCTATAGTGCTGTTTGGAAGGAGTGTTTTTCACTTCGTTCTATTGATGTACGGAGGCCTGCAAAACACTTAAACATGGAAGAAGCTTTCTAACACATACTAAGTTGCAGAAAAGAATTAAGTAATTAAAAAAAGTCTTCCACTGCTGCTTCAAGTGAATACAGTGTTCTTTTTCTGTACATCTAACCTAAATCAAATTACAAAGCATAAACAATACACTGTACATAAAAACTTAATATGTGTGCAGAATTATTTTTACAGTGGAGAACAATATGCCAGTATGTTCAGTGTAAGATTCAGAAGGTTTTTTCATATGGTTTTGTTGGCAAAAATAGTATTAGGCATGTAGCAGGATTTAACCACATAAAGTAGAAATATTCTTTGAACCAACTGCACTGAAGTCAACAGAGATTATACTTTGGCCTCCTTTATTCTTAAGGTCCTTTGATATTCCAGGGGGCAGTTTACTGCTTAGATCTTCCCTTCCAGAAATTAAAATCATGTTTTTTTATTTCTCTCTCAAACATGATAGTAAGTCCCAGATTCCCTTTCGTTAGGATCCTCTGCAAATGGCTTTGTCTATGGCTGGCTTTTACCCACTGGTTTTATAAGACATCAATTTCTAACCAATAAACAGTAATGTACATTTAATGTCAGCTTTTGATTAGAAGTCAAACATAAATGTTTCTAGTCAGAAAAAAAGGGAGGACAGTTTCCTGGCAACTTAATTCCATTTGAATTTATATTTAAAGTTCATAATATGTAAAAAGACTCTTCAGCGATCTTAATTACATTCTTAGCAAGGAAAGAAAACAATCTCAAATACTTGGGTTAAATCCTGGAAATAGACAGTTCTAGCAATACGCTATAAAATCTCCCAAAAGTGGGTGAACTGTCAAACAGAAAACTGTAAGGAATATTATAATTTATTTGGCCATGGTCCTTTACCAGAATTTGTGATGTGTTACATGAAGAGCCCAAACCGCACATCACACACAGTCATTTGTAGAAAACTTTCCACTTCTTTGTGCTCTGAGACTAATGTTGGTCTGAATTCTCATGGATTTGAGGAGGAAGTGACAGCTGACCACAGATTTGGCTCAGAGATCAACTGTTTTTACACCAGGGGCCATTCTTCTCTAGAGGGCAAGTAAACATTTTCATAGGCATGAATGGAACTGGATAGAAGAATCTCTGTGCCACCACTCAAAACTAAATGACCTCTTAAGTGAGATGTGGAAATAAGACTATTTTCCTCATTGCTAATATTATAGCGCATTCTTGTTGAACTGAAAGTATCTCATTGCACTAGACCATCCTGCAGAGAACTTAGAATCTAAGTGATAAGAAAAACTGAAGACAGAAAAACTGCATTTAGTCCCCAACATCAGCTGCAACAGGATGAAGAATGATGGTCTGTCAAGAGTAAACCATTTTATAGTGTGTGATTCGAGTGAAGTTAGCACCTCATTCTCTTCATAAAAATTTGAAAAGGTATTTTTCATTCTTGACCCCAAACTTCTTCACCCATCTCCCGAAAGAGAGCTTCCTGTAATCAAAAACTTGAGATGAAACAGCAATACCATAAGGGTTTGTGGAGCTTTAAAGGTTTTGTTAACATCAAATTAGTTAAAAAAGCAGTTGTTTGAAAGTTATGCAGATAGGTGTCTACACTGAAACCAAAGATGGATAACATTATAAGCAATTACCTAAGTTGTTTGCAAAGTGTTAGCTCAGTATTTGTATCGGCATTTTGTACTATGTAGATCTGCTTGCTTTAGACTTTCCTACCTCTTTTGGCAAGTCTCGTAATTCAGAATTTTCTGTATAAAATTAGTTCTCATATTCCTAATGACTTGACATTTACATTTCCAACTCAGACATGGTCAGAAGATGTACTTCAGTGCAGCCTATTAAATGTTGACCCCTCATTTAGCAAAGACAGCTATCTAACATGAACTTTGCATTTATTTTCTTACAGAAGATCCAAATATGGCAACCTTTATCTAGAAAATCTTGTATACTGTGGTTGGTCTTGATGATCTCAAAGGTCCCTTCCAACCATGAATATTCTGTGATTCTGTGATAAATTAGAGGTAATTTTGGCCTTGCATTTCCAAAAAGAAGAAATGAGAACTTATATCTGAGACTTGCAGAGTATAGCATAAAAATATGAAGAATTTTCAAAATGTAATCATTCTATCTTCTTTTTAACCCAAATTCATTCAATTATGTATATGTGTTTTAATCTTAAACCCAAAAGCTTTTAAACCATCAAATTGAAGACATGTCCTTAAAACACTCGGAAAAATATCCTTTTCTTAACTAAAAGTTTACACAATTTTCCTCCCCCCTTGTTTGTGTGATTCAGATTCAGTTGCTGCTCTTACTAGCTGCCTTTATGGGTGGCATATCCATGAACTGTGTGGGAAACAATCCCACGCAAGCAGAGGATAGAGAAGATGACCTAGTATTTTAAGGCTTTTTTCTTCTAGCTGACATCATTTGTGGTATGACTCTAAATTCCAGACTCTCTTTATGCGAGAGATAAGCAAGTGTACAAAATGTTTAGTGCACAAAACACAAAAACTCACAGTAACTGAAGTCTGCCTCCTTAGGCTCTCTTTGTAGTCCATGGAGAGGGAGAAAGGCTCCTTTAGGGGTTATCTGAAGTAGACAGGTGCCCCCTGTGAGTGTCACTGCCCCCAGGGAGGAATTACAGGCAGACAAAGTTCCCAGGATTAGCTTTAGACTTCATGAATACGTACCCCTAATTGTAGTTCTTTTGAGAGACATGAATATTTTAGTCCAAAGAAAACCAGGGCATCCGGCCTTGAGAACGTTGCTGGTTGAAGGACTCTGAGTGGGTGCAGTCTTTATGGCCTGAAGTTAGAGAGTGACTCCCTGGCAGACCAACACTGTATATCCCATGGAACTTCCCAGAGCAGCATGCTAGAAATGTATTCACCATAAACATCTGAAGAAGTTAGTTACTTTCATTCTTTAAAAGAAGTAAAAACTGAAACAAGCTAATGCAGAGACTGACTTGTTAAATACAGGTTCTGGAGGAACACGTGTAAAGGGTCATAATTCAGAAATTTTAAGGCCCATTGTGACAATGCAATACAATTGCTGGGAATAAGGAACTTCTACACTGGGCTGTGAGAGGTAGGGAATTACATTCATCTCCAGTCTCGTAGGTAACTTACTGTTTCAGGTCAGGACCATTGTATACCATATCATCTGGCCAACCTGAACCAGAGGGCATCAACAGTTGTAACTTTCTTCCAAAGCTAATTGAGTTCAACCAATTGTTTCCTCCAGCTGATGCACACAGACAACTCACAACACAATATTTGAGTCCTGTTAGCATAAAATGAGACCCTGGGCAGTTCTAAATGAAATTTTGCATCTTTAGCTTATTTTTATCAATGCTGTGTAAGGTAGGTCTGTCATTGCCTCAGCAAGTGTGAAACCAGAGACACACAGAGGCACACGGCTCCGTGTTTCTCCCACGCACGTACATATCAATTGAGCATCACAATAATAAAGCCAGTGGAGTAATACATGTATAAAATCCCTCTCTACTGTAGTGAAAGGAGAATTAAACCTCGCATAAATGTGGTAATTTTAATGTATGTGTGAAACATGCAAGGTAATTCATAGAGCTGCACCTGCATAAATAGTTATCTGAGCATGTTAACCATGTGCAGCTTTCTGTTGTCTTTTGTGTTACCTTTTGGTTTAGAAAACTCAGAAGAATAAGCTGTATTAAACAATCACCATTCTTTCTTCCTTCAGTTTGGAGGAGAAGTATTGGTGGAACAGGATAACTCCTAGGAATGTAGCATGTCTGAGCTCTCCAGGGCTGGAAATAACAAAAGTAAAAGTCCTCAACGCAATAAAAAATAAATTTTTTTTTTGAAGTAAAGTGACGAGGATTTTTTTGGACTGTGTTGGATGAAAGTGAGCTTCCTTTTTTACTTTTATCTAAATCCATCTCTACCACAAATCAGAGCAAAAGGAAGCATGAAAATGTATTTTATTATCTGCACATCTTTTGTCTTGCATTTCGAATGTATTTCTCTGTACTGCGGCTTGCTTGAACAAGTACTTTTCATTGTAAACACTTTTGATTGTTTATACAAACTAAATGTCAGCCAGGGCTAAATGCATTTGCAAAAAGAAATATACCAAATCAAAATAATGGCAGATGTATCTCAGGCAATATTTAAGGACTATAAACTGCAACTGTATCCAAAACAAAAAATCTACATCAAAGATGGAAACACATGGTTAATCTGTCGCATCTGTTTAGTTAAGTGATGGCCTTAATTACTTTTAGTCACCCATGACTCTCATGAACAGCCTCTACTTTAAATTTAGAATGAGACATTTTTCCATTTCTCCTTAATTAGGATGTATTCATATATAAACAAGCTCGACATTGGCTTACCCACACACATTTACATTTTTTGACTGTGTGGCCTTGCAGAGAAAATTATACATGTTTTATGCATATTCATATAGTTGGCCTCCTTGTCCCACATGTAAGCTGCAGTAATAGCTTGTTGACTAGAGATGATTTTTTTTTCCCCCACAAATAGGCTTCAAACGGAATATCCATAACTGAAACGTTGATTTGCAGAACCATCTTTCTGGTAAGCAGACAGCTCTTCTTTCTCACGCATCCCTTCTGAGTATCTGGGACGGAAATATGTCTGGGTTATTTTTTCCCTCCTCCTCTTTTCCACATCACACTGGTAGTGGATGGAGCATGGAGAGATTTCAGCAGGCAAATGAAACTTCCAAATAAAATTTCCCATGTGACTGTGGCTGGCCACTGACATAATAATCAGCATGAATTTCATTAAGGGTTACACATTTGTGGATATGGTCTTTTATTCGGCCGTCTCCGGAATGATTTCTCTCAAGCACAGAATAATGCAGGCTGAGCACATTCCTTCAGGTTTAACCCTTAAATGGGCTAGATTAGACACAGCACAATTATTTGCTGGAGTTAATGTTACTGGAAGTCCTTCAAAATAACCTATTCCAGGGCATGAAAAAGAGATTTAAACATGTTGCCAGAGTTTCTCCCTTTAAAGCTCTTTGTTAAGATAGATAGAAAAGTTTTTTCATGAATATCCACATTCTTTGAGTATCCCAGAAATGTGATGTTCATGACCACCATTAATGATTTATAGAGGAAAGGATTAAAAAATTTAAGTGACGGTTCTACAAGCTCTTGGCTGTGTCAAGGGCTCTGCAACAATCCATCACAACATTGAGAACACACAGAAGCTGGTCCATTCAGACTGATGCTATAGCTCATATGACACTTCAAGTTGTAAGCAAATGTTGCAAGCAAAGCAGTTCAGAATGCTTTATAGTAATTTTCTCATCTAGTTTTACAAAAATCACATTTTAACCTCCTTATATTTGCTGTAGCATTATCTACATTTATGCATACATTTTAGTATAATGTATTATACAGTACATTTATTGTATAAAGTACACCATTACATGCTGTTTTAAATAAACTAATAAATCAAAATTAAAATAATTTTCCTGATAAAAAAGCTTATTTTTTTCTATTTAAAAAATTGTCCTTATTTGGAAAAAAATGCTTTATTCCATGCTAAATAATATCTCCTCCCTTCTGTCTTTCAAATATATCTTCCTTATAGGCTACCTGCAATTGCCAGATGGTATCTGTCACAGCCAAGCATTTTTTTAACACAATTGGAACTTCTCAAAACTATTTCTATTGACAATAACTGCATTATATGCATGTCAAATTGACACGATCAGGTTGAGACAGTTTTCTGTATAAACCACATTTCTTTTTACCTGGAGTCCCTCCACTTACACAGTATTTAGAAAGTTGAAATCTGCAGTTTAAATTCAGATGTTATGTTATTATTGAACTAGTGCTGACAAATAATTTCCACACCATTACTGCCTGTCGATGTAGTTCTTAAATTTGACCTAGGTCCTTCGGTCTGTACAGACTGTGAATATTGCTGCTCTCTGAAACTCCACTGACCAAAGGCAACCTTAGTTTATGAGGTCAGAAAGAACTGGGTTATAAGAACCCAGGCTGTAAGAAACTTACACATCCATTTAACATATGGTGGGCATTTTATCTGAGTACAATCTCTTGAAAGTTTGCTTAAGGAATGGAAATGAAGTGACAATTTACATCTTACTAGCTCTGCTCAAAGTATTACCCAAAGACTCCTGGTGAGAGAAAAGGAGAAGCAAGGATAATGGTTGCGGTTGCGGTTATCTTAGTGTCAGGATCTGTGGTGGGAGCACTTAGCAAAGTTGAGTTTTGCAAGATGGCAAAAGCAGTTGAGGAGGGCTCCTAAAAAAAAAAAAAGTATCAAAATGTGTTAGAAAGATCTAAAATGGGAGAAGTGAAAGCACTTAATGAGCTGAGAGTCAGAAGAAATGTGAGCATGATCCTACTCAAACTTTTTACTTTTTAGCAAGGAAGAGGCCAAAAGTCTTTTGACAGAAGATTTTAAAGTCATTTATCAACTACCTTAGCCCAAATCAAATTATTGTGGCCTTCAAATTAACATCTTTATCTTTGTACTCTACCGGAGTCTTTCTTAACCCATGTACAAAATACAGCTCATAAACTGCAACTCAAATGCTCAGAATGGTTGTTGGACCACAGAAGGAAAAGGAAGCAAATGCCCAGGTTTTGGCTGCAGGGGAAAGTAAGCCTACATATTGTCATAAAATATGTGAATAATTTAAAAATAAAAAAAGTTATTTAGTCATTGAGATTTTTTTTTCTAGCAGACACAATTAATACTGTTCTTCTATTTCAAACAAAAGAAACTACCCATTCTTTACCCAATGGCTATGACCAAAGCCATCTTCTATATTTAAGTGCAAAGATGCTCAGTTTGTCCATGTATCCACCCCTGCTCTCCAATTTTGACCATATTTTTGGATGAAGACTGTGCCAACATGTACTTCTGAGGGAAGAAGTTAGAGCTATACTAAAGCTGCTTTATTTTAGGGTTTCTTCTGCAGGTTTGCATGCATTTACAAAAGACATTTTTGCTAATTAGCTCTCAAATGGCTAGTCCCTTCAATATGTCCCAATAGAAGTATGCAATGATATTTTTAAACATCCTGTCATTTTTCTGTGCATGTAACTTTTATCCCCAGTTTCCTTCTTTTTCTGATGTGGCATTTATACCATGGGGGTTTTATTTGTTTGTTTGCTTTAGGTTAGAAGTCTGGCTCCTCCAAAAGTGGCCTGAGCATCTGGCCTTGCTTTTCTACCATTTTTTTCCTGATCAAATCATCATGTGTATAGACCTGAGTGTACTCTATACAATCAAAAATGTGTTTCATTTTCTGATGAATCACTGTGGCTGCCAAACACAACCCAAATGGTAGTCTGAGGAACAGTGTCTCCTAATGGGAATAGAGAATGAGCAGAAATGTTTCCTTAAGTCACCTGCCAGAAACCTGCTGATGAGGCATGTGCAGAAAAATATTTGGCAACAGTCTTTTCTTGGGTAAGGAGAAATGTTGCCATTACAGATATTTGCTTAGTTTCTTTGGTCTGTCCATAAAAAATGGCTCAGTCTCTTTGTAACATGATCAATTAGTGTACCTACTCAGTTAATTCTTCTGGTCATTTTAGTGACTTTTAGACAAAATTTGATCATTTATTTTGCCTCTGCCTAAAACCAAAATTATCTTATACAAGGCAGAAGTCATGGACTCCTAGTAACAATTGGACTAGTAAACACTTTGCTGAAAGCTTCCTTAGCAACTCAAACACTTCCTGGCATTTTTAGATGTTGTTTTTTTTTTATCCCTTCACCTTTTGGTGAGCATATCTTTAGATAAAATCATCAAATGAACACATTTTTAGCTCATTTATGGGTACCTTTTTGCTAATAACTAGCACTGACAATAAAACAAAATACAACATGCCACAGAATGCTTCTTCAGGTGAGAGCTGTCTATCCTGAATAGGCATAACTTATTAACACAGAATCACAGAATCACCTAGGTTGGAAGGGACCTTTTAAGATCATCTAGTCCAACCAATTAAAAAAAAAAAACA
>JAOQGH010000023.1:44906421-44933878 GCA_025769975.1 Gallinago jamesoni
ACAAAACACCACCCAACACTAATCCATATCCCCGAGCACCATGTCAACTCGTCTCTTGAATACCTCCAGGGATGGTGGTATTGGTATAGGTACAGGTTGTGCAGGGGAACGTCTCAGCACTCATGGTACTATCTGCTCACTGGGCTGATAGCGTATCTCAGGTTGTGGTTATCTACTGCAACTTTCAGATAGCAGTTAAGAACTAACCTAGGCCAACATCTCCTCTCCCACCTACCCTATCTCAACTCAGTGGCTTTAATGGAACGTGACAAGGGTGGCCAACAGCAGAATGTGTTGATCAGAGTGAAATGTAAGATAGGAACAGCAGCAAAATTATTGCACAACTGATTATCTCAGTTAATATCTCGCTGCAGATTAATTCGGTTTCATCCTGAGATAGAATCTGCTTCTTTGGTCCATGGCAAGATATAGCTAGGATGCATTTCTAAATGATGTAACATCTTCTGCTGTTTCAGGTCACTGACTAGTGCAAGTAAAGCACTGAGGATGGTTCAGAGCAGATTTATCCATCGATCTGAATAAGAATGGCATCTGTAATTACTCATGCTGGGACAAAAGTCACAAGAACCATTAATCCTCATGCTTCAGGACATAATTGAGCAACAGCTGGAGTCAGGAATAATTTTCCTCTATGACAGAGCATTACACAATTTTGTGTACTAGGGGCTTTTATGTCTACATTTGAGATGGCTGGCACCAGCTCAGTTGAAGACAGAAGGTCAAATTAGATGGTCCTCTGGTTTGTTCTGTAGCAGTTGTTATGTTTGTACACTGATACATTCACTGTAACAATCCCAAGCTGTCTCAGGCATCATGTTGGCGTTAATGGCTGCTTCTTCATTCCCTGTTTTTCATCTGCTTTGGATAACCTGGAAATTAATACCAGCTGAGTCTGTGGCTAAATCTCGTACCAAGTGGCAAAATGAGGATATGGAAGTGCAAGAGACCGTGCAAGAGATAAAGATCTTCCACATCAGCCTGTTTACCAGCACTCACTAATTCTCAAACACTCTCTATTAAGAAGACCCTTCTGCAAAAATAAACAAAAAAGTTTAAATGGCTTTTAGCATCGCTTTACTGCCTCGTTATGCATAGTTGCATCTCAGGTGAAGTGGCAGCAGGATTTTGATGAATCACAAAATGGAAATGGTGGAAATGACAATTCAGATAAGAATGAGCAAATAACTTAATTATAACAGTTATGGAGATTCAGTCCTGCACTTTTCTCAAAAGGAAATCTTGATTGTGCTGATTGTTCAGCTAATTCAGTATGCAACCTTGTGTGAGTTAGTGTCATGGTTTCAGCTGGGATGAAGTTGACTTTCATACTAGCAACTGGTGCATTGCTGTGTTTTGGGTTTGGGATATGTTGATAATGCTCTGATGGTATTGGCTGTTGCTTAGCAATCAAGGTCTTTTCTGTTTCTCACCCCACCCCACCAGCAAGTAAGCTGGAAGTGCACAAAAAGTTGGGACATCTGACCCCAACTGAACAAAGGAATATCCCATGCCATGTGACATCATGCCCAGCATATAAAGGTGGGGGAAGAAGAAGTGTGTGTGTGTATGTGTGTGTTGGTGTTTGTCTTCCCAATTAGTAAACTGTCTTTATCTCAGTTTCCATGTTTTCTCACTTTTACACTTTTGATTTTCTCCTGCAATCTCATCAGGGGGAGAGTGAGTGAATGAGTGAGTGAGTGGCTGTATGGTTCTGGTTGCTGGCTGAAGTTAAATCACTACAGTTAGAAATGCAAATTCAGTGCTAGATAATTTGATTCATACTGATAATGCAAGGAAATTGGGAAAAAGGGAATTCAACCTCCGCCAGGTATTTCCAGTCTTGCAAGTGTGCATGGTTTAGGATTTATATTGCCACTCTAATTAAGACAAGGGAGCTACAGCCTATTCTGAACACCATCAGAGTAGGGAAATTTTCAAATTCTGTCCCACTTCAGGCTTATCTATTGAACACTTCCTTTACATTAAGCCTGACGGCTTCTCTGTCTAGTCTAAGCAGTAGCAATAAGACTTACTTATTGGTCAGTGAAAGCCCAAAAAGCCTAAAAGAAATCAGGGGAAAGCTCTATAATAATCTAGTATAATGGCTGCCTAGACAATCTTCTCATTTGAAGTTCATGGATATATTCTTTACAGTTGCTTAATTAAGTTTAGCATGGCTTTCATTCTGCTTCTTAAGGGGAAAATTCAATTATGTGTAGATCATAGAATATTTCTAATAATAAAAATTATCTCCAAAACTATTTATTCTTTATATGGAATATTCACACAGGGAACAACTTTGATTGCTATTTCTGAAGAGTTGAATTTTAATCTCTAAAAAATGGCTATAGTTATCCAGAATGTACATCCAGTTATCATTGTAACAGGTGTGAAAGAAATTTTATACTGTAGAAGGTTATTTACAGAGAAGTTTCTGAGTAACTTGAAGCAATCTGCCTGTGACAGAAGACCAGGTCAAACTGAAGAAACATGAATTTAAAGACATTTATGAACTCTCTTTCTATTTGACTATCTCTTTTCGGTGGTTGCAGTGAACAGAAAGAGAAGCAAAGAAATTTGAGGAAACGACAAATAACATAGATGGTTCAGTCATAAATCAAGTCACTTCACATTTATATAAGGCACTTTGTTCAGAGTATTTCCAGGAAAGCTGTTCTGAAAGTCTGGAAACTGAGACTTAATTTATATGCTATCCTTCACATTTCCAGGTTTATGATTTTTAGAATAGAATAATTGATTGCTGGAAGAAAAATATTGAGAATTTAATTTTAGCAACCTATAAAATACCCTCTAGAGGACATGTAATATGGATTATAAAATTATTTACACTGTAAATTAGAGTTTCCAAGCAAGTAATCTTCAGAGAAAGATCAACAAAACATAATTAAGTTTTCACGAAAATATTCTCCCAATTTCTTTCTGTGTATCAGATATAGAGAAAAGGAAAACTAAGAGTAGAAAAACTCAATAGTAATTTTTCCTTTTGTCTCCCCCCAACCTCCTATTTTTTTATCACTGTGAATATTCATGCCATCTGTTCTACTTTAGATGTACATCTTTTAATATGTTTTCTAACCATTTCTTGTGAGAGATAAAGGGAAATTGAGAAATTGAAAGGAATTGAGAAACAGAAAGGCACTGGGGGGCATGAAGTGAAAAATGGACACATCATAAATCAGAAATGATAAGAGATTTTGGAACTGTGGCGAACAAGCTTAATATATGGGAGGTGCATTATAAAGGAAGTCTTGCCATTTAATATCTGCAATATTTTCCACAAAAAGTGGCATATAGAAAGATGTCATCCTTATATTCCATTGGTTTATTATATTTTTGCTTATACTTTGTCATTTAGATATGTTAACTTTGTAGCACCACACTGCACAAATCTTGACACTTTCCTTAGTACTTGATTTGCTCCAAAAATATTTTATTGCCTCCATGTATTTTCTAATTAGAAGTTCCTAATTATAAGGCTAAGTGGCATCTCCTTAAACTGAGTTCTGATGAATAACTAACTGCATTAAGTGATATCAGCTGTTTTTATTTAATCTATTCATCACAGACTTACTTTAGTGTTGAAAGGCAGCTTAAGCAGCTTGTATACACAAAAGCCTGGAGTTTTCAAGGAGGAAGATTAAAAAAATTGTAATGACATATGTTTTCAGGCTTTTTAGAGAACTTAAAAGAAAATGATTTCTTGAAATATTCTGAAACCCAAGTCAGAGAGAACTATTCTAGTGCTTGAGCGCCAGTTTCTCACACTGACTAACACCAGCCTATTACATTCATACTTAATAACTTTAACCACTTGAATCACGTTATTGATGCTAATTGTAATGCTTCATTATTGACCCAAATAAGCAAATACTTTTATAAAATCAGGGACACCTTATATATGAAAATAACTATTCTGATTTAACTCTTAAGATAAGTAAAATGAAAAAAGTGAACCAAGAGTAACAGAAAATAAATAATGTTTTTTTAATAATTTCTAATTATTTTCAATATTATTAATTCCATTGGGTAAGCAGTTAAAAATAATTATGTTATTTGAACTGAAAATGTAACTTTATTGAGTCCAAAACTGAAATAAGTGTTTTGAAAATACTTTGCAACTATGAAGAAGCAGCCCTGTACATAGAGGGATGGCATCTTTTTTCTTCTTTCTCTTGGCCTTGCTCAGTAACATATTCCCTATAAGGTTGACTATTACCTAAACCTCTGCTGAGGCTCAGTTTTGTAATTCTTCCACTCTTAGGTTGTAACTCTTCACCATGGTAACCTGTGCCAATCACATTCACTGGGAAAGTTCATCTGTCTTTAGCACCTGCAAATCCTTCCTTCAAGAGGTAGGATTGGTGCTGTACTATGACCAGATAACTGTCTTGAAGGAATTTAGAGAAAAAAAATTAAAATATCAATTGCAACATACTCAAGGTTGTATACATCTACCTTCCTTCTTTTCCAAGGTCAGTCCTTCTTCCCTTGCCTCCCCCGGCTCTATAGTTTGACTTCTCCTTAGCCACATGACATGTATTATGCATGTCAGAGGAGGAATCTCATTGCTAAAATCAAACAGCTCTTCTCTCTCGTGCCTTCAAGCCTACTTGGACTTGTTTGAGTAGACCACTGATGACTGAAAGCCAGGGTATAAGCCAGTTGAGATGGTATTCTTCTGCTTCCTGCATACCAACCCCTTCTTGAATTAATACTAATGATAAAAAAAATCCCCAACTGAACAAAAAAGTCATACAAACATATGGAGCACATGATATTGCTAACTTAGAGCAGATTCAGAACTAACCCGATACACATAAACAAGATGTCTTTTGGAACATGGTAAGTAAACAGAAAACCACTATATGGAAATTATTTATTCATGTGACATTTAACAATAGCCTCATTTGGAATGGCTAATAGATGTAAGAATTATGTTAGGACTCATTCCGATTATGGAAAATAAATAAATGAAAAAAAATGTAGAGTCTTCACAACAGAGATGACTGGACTTTTCTGTGTCAGGAAGTCAGAGATGTACTTCAGAAGACATGCTTGTCCTTGCTTGAACAAAAACATGTAAACCACACTAAGAAAATAGCCTAAAATTAATTAATTCTGACTGACTGTATGTGCTTCTTTATGAAAAATATAGTGCAAGTCTGAAAAAAGTATATAAAGACAGTTCAAAGAACTCTAACCTTTATTTCCCAGCTTGCTGTGTGTCTGCAGTCATGTACATAAGCATAAATGTTTTGTCATTGAGACAGCACTTCTACAGGTTCCATGCTGGTAGCCACAGCAGAGACATTGGTATATAAAAGGCAACTGGACTTTCATCATCTCTTCATCTTATTCTACTCAAAGCAAGGGTGGATGATACAATGGGAAGGAGGAACAAAGATGACTCTTTTCATGTCTTTGCCAGTATACCCACCATTGCTTCTGCAGGTAGTGTTGTATTTCTAAAATGGAGAGACAACTGAAAACAGACAAGGATACTCAGGTATAAGGGCCCTATCATTTGCTGGACCTCTGGCTGTACGTGAACCATTCCTGAACCAGGGACATACAGCCTCATTACTATGGCACTGTTACCATGAGCCATCTTGTAGAAAGGCACTTATACAGCATGGGGGGTGGAGCTTACCTGTGCCCTCATATTTCTAGAATTTGTAGACAGTTTAGCATACAAATTCAAATTTTGTGGCAGAGTAGCTTGCTTTGATTCTATCCAAATTCTTGAATCTGAATGTATTTGTTCAAAGAAACTGAGAGCTGGAATCATATCTTAATTCTTCTGCAAGACCCATTTCCAATCTTTGCAAAAGGGACAGAATCACCCAGGATTTTGATGGATAAAAGTATGTCCACTTATTTATGGACATCAGCTCTTAGGATTAGCATGTAATGTGCAGATGATGAAAATTATGCACATATTGATTCTGAGTAATGGGACAAGAGAAGAAAAAATCAAAACTGTACTCTCTTTTACAACCAACTGGCATAAATTTCACAGTTTCCAAAAGTAATATAAGTTACTGGTGCATAAACATATCGAGAATAGTCTGTGCTCTGTTTATTTCTGGTGGAATGATGAAAATCATTGAGTGAAGGCCAAGTATCAATCTTAGTCAGCCACACTGTGGTGAAATAATTGCAGCTTCATTGATCCAACTCAATCCATCAGTCATGTGTACTGTCCTGGTAATTAAGTATTTAACAACCTTTGTTCTTCTGCCACAAAAGGCTGTGTCAAAGCAAAATTTGGATCGGGCTGTCTTGAAACAGAATAGAAAACTGTTTTCGTGATTATTTGCAAAAATGAGTTCCCTATTTTTGCAAAACTCAGTGAAGCAATTATGTACTTCTGTGCCACTGCCAAAAATGCAGCACTTCATTTTCCTTTGCTCAGTGACTATTTTTCTATGTAGGCATTTATAAGTGAGAAAATCTGCATAAGGGCTCTTTGTGTCTGTTGTGTCAATGATTCTTAAAAAAAGTAGAATATGTGGAGTGGGTGTAAGATGATTGCTGTGACAAGGATATCTATTAGACAACAATGTTGTCTACTCAGAGAAGTGATTGAAAACCCAGTGTTTAAGTTTGCAAAACTAAAACGCACATATGGCCAAAAATATTCAAATGGGAGTAATTCTTCATGCCCAGTATCTGGGCTAGAAGACGCAGAAATGTTTTCATCAGTGATTTTATTTTAAAGAAATATTTTGTAAAACTCCATTTGAAAATATTCTTATTGAAAAGGGCTACTGTAACCTCAGCAGAAAAGTATTTTTGTGTTTGTTTCCTTTGTATTCCCTGTCTTTATTTGTTGACATTTCTATTAAAGAAAACCAAGAAAAAAAAAAAACCAAATTAAATTGTGAAGATCTGCTTCAAAGGCACTCCACCATCCTGCAGACAGAAGTGCAAGATTTGCTTCCATGTATGAGTCTTGTGTGAGCTCAAACCATGTTTCTTTAGGCTCCAGGTTAGTGCCTTCATTTAGACAGTTCTACCAGAGTTTGTATATAATGTCTCATCCTTAAAGCTGGTGGCTTGAAAACATGAAGGTGGCTTGATTTTTCAGTTAATGTCACACCTTTTTCATGAAACCAGCAGTGTCCCTCTATCTATTTATTTATTTATTTATTTTGGTAGTCCTTTTTTTTTCTCCTATACTATCACTTGTTACTTGGGAGAAGGGACAGGCTGCCACCTCACTACAACCTCTTTTCAGGCAGTTGCAGAGAGTGATAAGGTCTTTCCTCAACCTTCTTTTCTCCAGACTAAACAACCCCAGTTCCCTCGGCTGCTTCTAATAAGACTTGTGCTCAAGATCACCTTCATTGCCCTTATTTAAACACACTCTATCACCTCAGTCTCTTTCTTGTAGTAAGGAGCCCCAAACTGAACACAGTATTTGAGCTGGGGCCTTACCAGTTCTGAGTACAAGGGGACAATCACTTCCCTAGTCCTGCTGGCCACTCTATTCCTGATATAAGCCAGGAAGCTGTTGGTGTTCTTTGTGATCTGGGCACACTGCTGGCTTATATTCAGCCAGATATTGATCAACATCCCTGGGTCATTTTCTGCCAGGCAGCTTTCCAACCACTCTTCTCCAGGTCTGTTGCACTACATGGGTGTTGCCAGTTGCAGGACCCGTCACTTGGCCTTGTTGAACCTCATACCATTGGCCTCAGACCCCCAGCCTTTTCAGGTTCCTCTGTAGAGCCTTCCTACCCTCAAACAGGTCAACACCCCTGCCTAACTTGGTGTCTTCTGCAAACTGACTGAAGGTGCACTCAATCCTCTCATCCAGATCATTGATAAAGATATTAAACAGAACCCGCGCCAATACTGAGCCTTGGAAAACACCACTCATGATCAGCCACAAACTGAACTTAACTCCATTCACCACCACTACAACAACATAATGTCTTATCAGAGACACTAAGAACTTGACAATTAAAGCTGGTGGTATGTAAGCTGATTGCAGAGCCTCCCACTTCCTCAGTTCTATGGACCACGAACAAGTCCAGTGCAAAGTTTTACACTTTTGAGCCTCAGCAGGCAATTTTGAATAGGATTGAAACAGAGTCTGGTATGATTACTTTTCTTTCAATCATTTCCTTCATATCCGTGTACCATTAACAAAAATGGGAATGGAAAGTAAGTAGCTCATTGATGAACATACTTAGGTGTGGGACAGAATAATGAAGATTATGCAGCAATGCAATCAGCTTTAAATACCCACGAGCATCTTGTCACATCCAGTACAGAATGTCCTTTTGTGAGTACCATGCTATTTAAGACGTAAGGATTAATTTGCTAAGGCATAACTGGACACTGAGTGGAATAAAAAGCCTTTGAGAGAGGGGGAGATGCAGAGGAGCTGTGCAGTTGCAAGACACTTCAGGCCTCGTGAATGGCTGCCAACTGAATTTAATTCCATTCACCAGCACTCTTTGGGCCTGGCTACCCAGCTAGTTTTTTACCCAGCAAAGCATACACCCCTCCAAACGACAAGCAGCCAGTTTCTCCAGGAGAATGCTCTGGAAAATGGTGTCAAAGGCTTTACTAAAGTCCAGGTAAACATCCATAGCCTTTCCCCCATCCACTAAGTGGGTTGCCTTACCATAGAAGGAGATAGGGTTAGTTAAGCAGTACCTGCCTTGCATGAACCCATGCTGACTGGGCCTGATTACCTGCTTGTTCTGTAGGTGCTGCATAATGGCACTCGAGATGATCTACTCCATAACCTTCCCAGCCACCAAGGTCAGACCTAACAGGCCTACAATTCCCCAGATCCTCCTTCCAGCCCTTCTTGTGGATGGGCATCACATTTGCTAACCTCCAGTCGACTGGGACCTCCTCAGTTATCCAGGACTGCTGAGAAATGATGGAAAGTGGCTTGATGAGCACTTCTGCCAACTTCCTCAATACATTTGGGTGGGTCCTATCAGGCCCCTTAGACTTGTGTGCATCTAAGTGTTGCAGCATATCCTGTTTTTTCTCTGGACTTACATTAAAAGACATATTTTAGTAGTGAAATCCAATATTTCTCTTTTTTTTTTTCCTAGTGTCAAACCTGCGCTATTGGTTTGAAACAGAAATTATTCTCCTTATGATTCATTTTCTTTGGAAATACCTAAAAGAGATAGTATGTTCTTCCATATGTGCAAAGGAATGACAGTTGCAAATACACTGATGCTCTAGATATCTTCCACTGATTGACTTCCCTAATATTCAAAAAGAACCTACAATAATATAAACATCCTCCAGAAACCATGAGATGAATTAAGGTAAGCAACACACATACTTAACATGGTTCATTTTTAAGCAAAGGGTGGGTTGATAAGTCCTTCAACTCTGATGATCACATTCAAAGAAATACACATTTATCTCCATTTCCATTTCATGCGAAGGGAGTTAATTGCTTCATTCCTTTCTCCTGGACCACAGCCAGGGTTTTTTTTCCTGGATTGCTGCGTTACAATGTTCTCTTCTGTCTAGGACCAAGACCAAGGGCAATAGTTCTAGTATAAAGATGCTCTATTCTGTGGAAAAGAAATATGGAAAACACATTTAATTTGGACAATTCTAACTTGCTGTATTTGATATAGTATATGTGGCAATATGGCAGAATGTTCTCACTTGCTATCTCTATAAAACAGCCACTCTAAATAAATGTTTGTGGTTTTTTTTTTTACTTTAACACATCATTATAATCTGTTTATGTCTTCTTTATATGGATGGATAAACATATGTACTTATGTATGCCCATACTTTCAGGATTTGACCAGTATGTTATCGAATAACCATTTATTTGGGGGAGTTGAATTTATGACACTTTCCTCCTACCTAATTTTCAGAAAATGCTGAGCATCCAGTGTTTGAGGCTATAGGTGATATAATAAATTCAACACGTAGAATTGTCAGTCACCTCTAGAGATCTTAGCCATACATTGCTAAAAGAAAGGGGGGTTTGTTGGTTATTGGTTTTGTTTTCTTTTTTTCTGAAAGAGTGCAAATAAATAGTGTCAGCTGTAAAAGCCCATTCCAGAGTGATTCCAAAGAGGAAATGGACACATTCAGTTATGTTTTGAAAGCGTAAGGATGTGAAAACTGATACTTACGAGGGATTTCTTGCAAAAGACTGAAATTTAGAAAATGATTGGGGTGTCTCTTACACAGTTAGGAAAAAAGGTTTTTGGAGGGCTGGGCTTTTTTTCCAGAATGAGAAAATGTAGAAAGAGAAGCACTGACACACTGATTCACATACCCAGTTGTATAGCTGTCTTTTTTTTTTTTTTTCCAGATATATTTTCTTGGTGGAGGAATAAAGATCTGTGTTGAAGCTGGCACTTAAACATATGTACAGACAAGAGCTGTACACTATCTCTTTCTCCTGTCTTTGAAATAGGACTTTAAATTGGTCTTAACCTTGTTGTGACACTTTTGCTGTAAGAAATATTTTGGTAAGATTGTGCATCTTGATAGGAAGACACAAGACTTGGCTTTCCAGGATTTAAGTGCAAATTCAGAGTTCAGGCCCATTTCTTTGTGCCTCCACATCACACTAGACACTCAATCAGACCCATACATCTCTGAGGCCATACATTTATTTACCTCCCATGTCCCACTAAAGAAATTGTGGTTTGGCCTGGTTTGGTCTAAGTTGTTCACCAGTAAGTGGGGGACAGGCTTGACAGTAAGTTTGGTTCTGTATCTGACTAGGAATATCTCTCCACATACAGCAAGTATTTTCAATCTGTGCCTGTACCTGCTTACATGTGGGTTCCATCTCCACAGAAAATTAGCCTCAAAAGCATCAGGAGGAGTGAGGCCAAGGGAGTGGTTGGCTGGGTAGAGAAAAAGACCAGTGCTGAAGAGCTTCTCTGTAATGAAAGATGGCAGGGTCACAATTTGGCCTGGTTTTATTTCACTTGTATTTTTTGCCAGGCAGGTGAGCTTCCCCAGGCTCACAGACCCCCACAGCCTTTTTGGCATCGAGGCCTTAATCTCAGACTGAGTCATACCCCTTGTGTTCAGTACTGGGGTCTAGACCAAGAATTGCATAGCTACAGAGCTGGCCAAAGTGTGTAAATATAAATAATTAATTGGTCAGTGCACCTATGGGGATGCTTCTGAGCCCTTGAACAACAGAAGAAAAAATATCCAAGGCTTGTTCTCCATGTATTCTATGTCTATCCTGGCAATAACTGCAGTACTGTGACTGCTTTGATGGCTGAATGGGGTATTACAACTACAAAGTGGCCTTAAAAATCTCAGCATGACTCTATTACGGTAACTATTAAAGAGTTGACAGCATCTGTAGGAACAGACTGTACTGGGGCAAAGGTTCCAGCAGGCAGCAGGGAAAGTATGCAAATGTGCTCATTCCTGCACTTAATTTGTACATAACTCTTTTCAGGACTATCGTAGGCTTTCTGCTTTAGATTTAGTTTCTGATCCACACATGACATTAATTGCGTATCAGTGAGTTGCAAACTATAGACAGAATTTCTTCAAGGAGTAATACCATTGCATTCAGGTAGCTTCCTCTAGTCTTTGCATCTAAAGCCAGCTTGTCTGCAGTTCCATGTGAATTAAATTACAGGGTCAACCTTAATTTCTGTTGTTTTCCGGTCTGGCCACAGTGTTCTTGCATTCCTCCCTTCACTAAAATACAGTGTAACCTGGGGGTCATTTTGGCATTGCTCTCCCCACACATTTATTCATGACATTTTCATGGTGTGTCCCCAGATTTTGGTTCTCTACTCTCAGTGAAGCCTGTTTCCTTCAATCATTTGCAGCCTGAAGAGATAGTCTTTTCTAGTGATACCAGTGCTTAAAGGACAAGTATGTATAGTGAAGGAAAACGAGGTTCTATTAAAAGGGGGAGGAAGTTCTTTGATTTGAACCACATGATAAAATTGCTCATGCAGCTATTAACAAAGCATCATCAGAATGTTCTGCCAACACCTATAATAATTCCCATGTCAGAAAGTTATGGAAAAAATATAGAGATAAATTATTTTAACAGCACCCTAAAAAGTTGTGCTAACTCAAGCACCCAATACCTCAGAGACACAAACAGAATAAAATCCCCATTAGTGCTATGTGGGGCTTTAGCACTTCCAATTTCAGAAAGCTCAAAGCAGTTTTGAATAAGATCAGCTTGTAGGAATAATTTTAAACAGAAAAATATGAACAATAACTGGGAATTGCTTAAGAATATTGTCACTTGTTTGTTAAGAAGCTGCAATCCCATAATCCAAAAGGAAAGCCACATGGGTTAGAAAAACAGCCTGACTGAGAGTGAGCTATTTAAAATGAATCTGATGGAAAATAACTATTGGTAGAAATTAAAGTAAACCAGAAATTAAGACTTAAAACCAATTAGGGAAACTAAACACTGTAATGAACAAATATAATCCTTGTGGTATTAATCTTTTTCTAGTTGTCAATGGTAGAATTGTTAACTGTTGTACCAAAAGGGTAGAACTGTTCAGGAAATATGTTATCAATCAGATAAAGCCTGAATAGAAGATATTAAAATGAGAATTTCAACATTGTCCACAATCAGTGCATAGGGGAAAAAAAAAAGCTCTATTCATACTTTATATCTATCATAGAAAATTTATAGAAAAACATCTTGATGTGATATTAAGAGGTTATCTAGTCTATTTCCTGACCCTCAAAATACCTTTGTCTTTCATGATAGCTGTTTGTATAATGCGTTTCTCCAGAACTGAAAACTCGGTAGTCTCCTTTGGCAATTTGTTCTAGTGTTCTACTGTTCTTGCCCATATAAGGTTTTTTCCCTTCTACCCTTTCCCAATATTTTTTATTTCTTGCTTCAGATTAAGCCCACTGTTTATTGCCTAATCCACCATGGTCACTGAGAACAGATTATTCCTTTCATCCTTACAAAATTCTTTTACGCACTTGAAACCCATTAAGCCCACTTCAGTCTTCTTTTTGTTAGGTGAGACAAATCCAGTTATTTCATTCTGTCTTCATAGGTCATGTTTTCTAGACATCTGATCATTTTCGTCACTCTTATTTGGATTACCTCTGATATTTTCACATCTTTCTTGATATGCACTGCTCAAAACTAAACTCCAGATGAGGCTTTAACAGTGCTAGGCAAAACAGAAGGATTATTTCATATGTCTCGTCTTGTTTATACATCCTACTGTGATGTTAACCTTTCCACAACATCAGAATGTTTCTGACTTGAGTTCAACTTATAAGTAATTCAACCTCCCAGATAAGCTTCTAAAAAATGGCCACCATCCTAGGGTTTGGTCTTCCCTCACCCCACCCCACACCCCCATCCTGTATCTCTGAGGCTGATTTTTTCTTACACTTGTTACTAATGCATTTCATCCAGTCTTTTTTCAGACCACTTCTTCAGTTTGCTAAGATCATTTTGGTTTCCCCTTCCTACCCTTCTGGCCTCCACTCAACTGTAAATTTAATCAGTGTGTTCTCTCTTCGCTCCTAAAGGTCAGTCAGTCATGATAATACAGAGCACACCTAGATCCAGGGCAGCCCGTCACTAACCATGGACCATAGCAACTGTCTGGAACCGCTACCCATCTGAATTTGTGTGCAGTTAATAGTCAACACAAGATTTCCATAGGATCATCATAAGATGGTCAAAAACTTCATTAAAAGGTAGATATATGGCATCTTCTGTGTGTTCTCTGTTCTGTTACTGTGTTAGAGAAAAAAATTAGGCATGATTTGTTCTTGGCAAATCCCTATTAGCTCTTATTCTGATGAAATAGTTTCCACTTTGACAGAAAATACTAAACAAAAACTACTAAAACTTGACATTTCAACCAGTGAGTAAAGATTAACTTGCATCCAAGATTTTAAAAAGAGCTGGTTGAGTGTCTGTTTAAATTGAAAATATTATTTTCCAGTAAGTTTGGAAAGAGTAGGGAAGTTCCAATAGAATAAAAATATCCTAATGTTACGCCAATATTCATAAAAGATAAATAGGATGAAGCAGTTATAATCCTGGTCTTCCCAGACACTATCCCGGTTAACTAAACAGCTGATGAAGGATTTCATCAATAAAGACTGTATAGTGATTAAATAGATGTTAATTAGTATGGCTTTTATGAGAAACTTTATTTTCACAAAAGACTTTGTATTTTAACCACAGTAACACTTTGATTCATAAAAATGTAACAATTGATAAAACATTGCCAAACTTTGTAATGCTTTACATGCTAATGTGTTCCACTTTATTAAAGAAAACACCACCAACAACAATAAAAACAAAAGAAAACCATAATAGAAAACTAGTTAATTGAGTAGTAACTGAAATATAAGTGTTCACAGAAAGTCATCGTTGAGTGGGTAGGTTTCTGTGTAGGTCCAGAAAGGATGATCTGACACTAAATAGCTTTCTGTTTATATTGCTTTTCTGGAGAAGCATGTGAAGTCCTTTGTAATAAATTTTCAGGTGACACAATGATATTGGGAGTACTGATAAGAAAGATTAGATTGCCCATTAACTGGTTGCAAGGAAATCATCAGAGTTTTTTAAGACACTGCATATAAAACCATACATTTAAGAGCAAAAATGTATCTCAGAATCATGTGAATGTGTCAAATGTATCATAAAGTCCTGACTTTGATCAGTTGGAAGCCAGTAGGGGGAGAGGGGATCATATTGCAGGACTATGGGCAAAGAATAGCCTGTTCCATAAATTCATGAATAATGATATATTGGGTTGAAATAAGGTGGGGTTTATTTCTGTTTAAGGAATCCCTGTATTTGGCACAGTTCTAAAAGTAGCATATGTGATCCTGGTCACTACAATGCTGGTTAAAGCACGGGGAAGCATGCCTTGTTCCCAGTCTCAAGAATTTCTGAGATTTGCTTTTGCTAAGAGATAGTTAAGGAATCACTTGACTTGAGCAAAAGGTTAAAAAAACCCCAAACCTACCTTCCGTACAGTGGGGACTGTAAGACTATTATTCTTTGAACACTTTGTCATGTTTCAGTGACTATAAATGGCAGAAAGAAAAGTAAAAATGTATAAGTATATAAAATGCAAATATGTAAATAGTGTGTCTTTTTAGTAAGGGGAAACTAGCCAAAGTTTTCATAGGTTTACAAAACTGGAAGAAAGTGGAGAAGACAAAAAACTATACATTTATATTCCATAAACTTCTATATTTTGTTATATAATGTGTAATAAGAAAGGACTGAATTTCAGTCTCTGCAAAATGCAGATGATCTTTTCTTTTTTCCCCCTATTGCCTCCCTTCTTTTCAATGAGCTCTGCTACAGATTCTTACCCAATTTCTGATGTTCTCTTTTATTTTTCACATAAATTATTTAATATAGAATTTTTGGGGTTGTTTCTACAGTTTCTCAGATGTGCCTGTAGAGAAGGGGAGAAGTTGGCCAAGACAAAATCTCTTCTTATGTGAAAAGCTCACTAAAACATCTTGCACAGTCTCACACAGGGTGAGCAATCAATCTGAAGCTGATTTCTGAGGCCTGTCAGAAATTAATCCCATACCTACCTGTGAAAAAATAACTATAGGGATGAATAGTGCTCATTGTTTTCTGCTCAACCTGTTGGCACTTCCAGACAAGAATGAACAATAACACCATCTCTGATGAAACCACAAATAGTGCAGCCCATTTATTTAAATACACCATGATAAGTCATGTAGAGAAGTACATTCTTTGGAAACAAAAATGAACTTGCATTTTTTTTCTAACCTTTTGCAGACATAAACATTAGTCACTTTCTGAGATTTTCCTGTAATCTGTCCTAATTATATGTATACAGTGTGTTTTCATCATTAAGAATATAAACTAAACTTGCATAGAGGGTTTCTTTAACTGCCAGGATTGAAACAAACTCACATCGATATACTACAAGAGTTCTCTCTTTTGAATTCTACTTCAATGCTCTATTTATGAGAGGTGTATTTTTATGAACACTTACAACTTGCACAGGATTTTTGGTGTTCATTGTGACTTTTTCCTTTTGATAATTTAGAAGGGTATCAGTTGTCAATTTTTACAGCTTCCATCTTGTCAGTTTTCTTATAAGGCATGGTACACCCACAAGATACTTCTGTCATTTACAGAGAGCTTTAAAATCAATAGATGAAAAACACAGGTTCTCTTAGAACTCCCAAAGGCTCCTGAGTTGGCTATAGCTCTGGGAACAGGAGATATCATTGACTGATTAATCCAAAAGACCAGTGATGCATTTTCACAGAAGAGATAATCCATTTCTGTGAATCATGAAAGAGGTATTAGGTTTTGTTTTCAAAGAGAGCTGCAAAGGAGATGAAAGGAAAATACAGGGTTGGGCTGACTGACAAGATGACAGTATTTCCTCACTTAAGGAGTTAACTCACTTAAGTTAGGTGAAGCCCGCTGAAGCTAGTAATTTATGGTGTCTTTCCTTAACAGTTGATCATCCATTTAAAAACTGAAATCCATCAGCATAGAAGCCCTAAAACAGACAAGATTTGACAGGACTTCATTTTCACCACATCCAGGAGCAAAAATTCACCACAAAGGAATAGAAAATGCTAAAAACATGCTGGTCTAGCCTATGGTACAACTGAGCTGTTCCAAATATTTTGAATGAAAATGAATGAATTTGCACCCAGGTCATTTAAACACACTTTTACATTGTGGTATGCCAGGATTGGTTATTCCCAAAGAGATGCCTGAATGTTTTACCAGATGAGAGGTCACATGATATGTTAACAAGGGAAATAGTGCATCTTTAATACAAGTCTATCCTGGGACATCTGATGTACACTGTATTAGATTTAAAAAAAAAAAAAAGTTATTGCTAGTAGAGTATGACTTAGGTTGAAAAGTTAAACGCTAGAAAGCCGGATAAAAGGAGATTTACACTTATCTATGGAACTTAATTAGCTTCACTTGCACGTGTGAAGCATAGAAATGTGTTTCCATGTAAGTAAAACCAATGTGTAATATATGTGTCCATGGCAATACTGCTAACTTGATCATGCTGCTTTTGGTGCCTAGAGTCATACCGCCACATTATGCCATAAAGATATATTTCTTGCAGCTGTTGCTGGCCTGTGGTACCCTTTAGTACTCTCCATTTTTGGATTCCCCTTCTTTTCCTGTTGCTGCTGCTGCTGCCCTAAAGCTTTGTAAAACGCAGTCCTGTGTTGTGCTTTCTGGCAGTGCTCAGAAAAAAAATAGCATTGGGAATTTAAGTTTGGTCTTATACATAATAGCCAGGTTAACAAATCTGAGCAGCAAGAGGGACACAGGGCACTGCTGTCTCAGAGACAATTCACTATGTTAAACAAGTCCAGTATCCGTCAGACTCCAAACCTGATTAATGTCAGAGAGCAGGTCACCCATCTGTACAACGAGTTTATAACCCACACCCACCCCTTTAAGACCTTTCACTTTTCAGAGAAACATTTTCATTTTTTATAAAAGCTGTTAATTTATTCTGGGGAAACAGAAAAGGATCAAACAGAACCTTTCGGGCTTTGCTGAACTCTCCCTGGGACAAGAGAAACAACTTAGGAAGAGAACAGAGAGATGAAGCAAGTGGCAGACACCTCCTACTGCCAGAGCCATCCCCTACTTCTTCTCTAGCTATTGCAAGTGGAACATTTGAATTTCTGCTGTTTATTCAATTTACATGATACTCCAGTTTGGTTTGTCCACTTTAGATTGCATAGTGTTATTCATTTCTCTCCTCTCCTCTGTATTTCTATTTCTACAGAAGCAGATCTCTACTATCCTCTCTCATAAACAGCAATAAAACAAAACAAAGGTTTGCCTTATGAATAAAGAAAACATTTGCCTTTAGTTGTATGTCACCGTCTTTACTTCTGAAAGATTTTTTGTAAACCAGAGCAAACAATGAACAGATTTTACAAAAAGTCCTTTCACTTCTACCCAGAGGGCTACAGAGCTAGAACAAATTTGTCAGCATGGTATTGTAAAGTGCATTCCTGGAAGCTTCTGGGCCCCTAATCCAACCATTTAAGAGTACCAAGCTGCAGAGCTGAAAGACTTGAATTTGAGAGTTTAAAGTTGCAAGGTTTTAAATTGCTACAAACTAAAGTCCAACTGAAGAGACAAAGAATCATCCAACCTTCCATCTTCTGTTTACACCCTTCTCATGCATCCACTACAATCTCCACATCTGTTGAAAAGGTTTTCTGAAAATATCTGCACTGAATGACTTCCTACTGTAGCAATATATTGAAAAGTATTTCTGATTTGAGCTAATCATATAAATACACAATTTCTGGAATGAACTTAAATCTTAGCTATCAAAATGTTTCTGTTAATTTTCTTTCTTTCCAGATGCCTTTTTATGCAATACAGATTTTATTTTATTTTTTACAAATAATCACAGTTTTCAATATCTTCTCTCCTCAAAAGCATAAATGCTTAGAACTACTAGATCAAATTTAGTATGCAAATAAAAATTATTCTTTAGTTGAAGAAAAAGCAGATGGGAGAGGTAAGGTTAGCATGAAAAGCTGAAAAGGGGATAGAGGGGAAGAGAGGATGCAACTTGAAGATCATCCCTGATTATTTTCCTTTCCTAGCATTTGAGTACTTTGAGATTTTGGCTGGGATCAATGTGCTGGAATGCCGTGACCAAAACTGAAATTGTGGTACTTTTGAACAAAGTGGAAACGGGAAGGATTAATAACCTTACAAAACAGCCCTTTTCTCTTGAGGGTTCCAGCTTAATTTTGTAGTTCCAAGTTGCTATATTCTTTTCAACTTGAAGATATACAACATGACTATCCAAAGACTATTTCATATTGCAAGTTAAAACAATGCAGTTTTGCATATGAACAATCCAAACATGTTCTTACATGCCAGGGAGATGTGGCTGTTATATGGTGAAGCTCTGAGAAGTTATATTCCAGCCCTAATTTGAGAGCAGATGGCTACAGAGACATATTCAGGGCTGTAAAAAGGTGGTTGAGTTTCACAGGATACTAAATGACTTAGCACAAGGAGAGGAACTCTGCAGAAATTTTGCATCCTCAAATTTGAGAGATCTTTGGGACTTTCTGTGGAGCAATAATTGTTTGACCCAATTGCTTCTTTTAATCCCTGGGTCACGCCTATACCATACAGCACTGAGTTGTTGGAAGCCCTGAAGAACTGTGTGAAAAAGAATTCATTTCAAGGGCACACACATAAAAGTGTTCCTGAACACATCCCTTCCTAAGATGTAATAAAGTCCACAGTTGAGGTTTCATACACTTCTTTTACCCATCTGGTCTCAACTTCTTTATTTGCTTTGTCCTTATAGAACTAGAGGGAATAACTCCACTGCTCAGAGCATCATCTGGTTTGAAGCAGCCTAGATAGATACATTTTGGTATATCTAGATGAATGGAGATTTGAAGATCTTCCTCTTCTATGGACATGCAAAACCTTTGTGGTTATATGTGCATTAAAAAGCTAAAAACAGCTAGGGCCCATTCTCTGTCCCTGAGATCAAGTAGGTTAGACTAGCCACTCCTATACTTCCACAAATAGGCTGACCATATCCAACCTGTTTATTGCTAATGGTTGCTGCCCCATGCTTGCTTCTGACTGTGCCTAATTATGTCCCAGGAACTGTTTTAACAATTTCACAGGCCAGATGATCAAGATTCAGAGCTACCTGGATGTAGTCACATGATTTACAGAACTTTGGGGCAGTGTGAGAAACCGACTTGAATATGTTTGGTGTTAACGTTAGGAGGTTTTTTTGTTTGTTTCTTTGGCTTTTTAGATATCTGGGAAGATCAGAGGAAAAAAGTTATCCCCACATATTGTTTAGTTCCTTTGGAAACAAAATGCTTTATCTTCTGGGCCCAATTACTGAAGGCTAAAGACACAAGCTGCGAGATAACTGAAGCACTGCTTACTGAATAGGTGTGCTCTCCCTCTCTTCTTTATATAGCCCGAGTTAAGGAACCCAGTTTGGGTTCATCTTTCTTTGTTCTGTGATCAAGAACAGTGGCAATTTGAATTAATTCTTGTCATGTGCATGTTATGTTTAGCAACTGCATTCTGCTTGTTAGGTAGGCTGTGCAATTAGGAAGGCTCAGTTTGAAGTCCTTGTTCCAGCTGGATATTTGACATTTTAAAATGGTTATTCTTACAGCTGTAAGTCCTTTAAAAATGTATTATCACTAATCCTTTAATGCAGAAAGTTTGCATTTGCATGAAATTACTTTTTTGGATTGAACACATTTCTTCTTATCTCAATTTTATCTGAAGAGAGAACTTGCAGTAAAAGTCCTCCTTCTCGCTCTCTAGGAGATCATTTCTCTTCACTTGCCAGGTAACACAACATCCCTGAAGCCATTGGAGCATTGAAGCTCATGTGAGACCAATTTGGCTTTACTGCCACAGGTAAGCACGAGTCATGCTGGGCCCAGGCTAAAGGGGCCCAGGTGCTGAGTTAACAACATAGTGTAAAAACCAGCAATTTGGTAGGTGGCCCCAGTTCGTTCCTTGTAGCAGGATTCCTGTCTGTTACTTTATATGACTGAATTAAACATGTATGTAGCTGTCTTTAATGCAGTGCAGCAGTGGTGAACACGGGTACTCAACAGTATGAGGCAACAGCCCTCTGCAGACCACTCCCGGCGCATGGACCACAGTTTGAGAACCACGGAACCAGCCAATGGTCACAAAGGGCTCTGAAGAGGTAATTGCTAAGTATTATTATTATTACTATTTTGCTAGCTAGCAAAACCCCAAAGATAATGATATGATACACAATACATCATACAATACCGGAAGACATACTTGTCCTTGGTTTTGGTTACAATTTTGTGGAATCAAAAATTGAGGGGAGCCATATCTTTCACTGCCCATAAAATGAGAACAGCAGAAAGAAGGTTCATATCTGATACACAACTGATAAATAAACACACACGAAAATGTCAAGAGAAAGAACGCTTGTGAACAGAGCCTGCCCAAGATTTGGATCCTACTGACCCTGGTTTGCCCTCTAATAGCGCAGGACCTGGGACATCCCCAACTCCCTCACATTTCAGAAGCCCTTGCAGAGGAAAACCATGCCTGGAGAAACACGTCTGTCTTCTCACATGGCTGTTCCTCACACTGGAGTCTGTGACCTTCACATTTATGAGCATATAAGGGTGAAAACGCTTTTGCCAATTAATTTAATAACCTCTAGATTTCTATCTGTTGTGTATAATTTCTATTCCTAGAGGATTCCTGCACTGTTAACCTTCACACCTCAACCCTCCCCTGAGCTATGTGAAACTGAATGGTTTACAATCCTCACTTTGCAGAAAAGTAATTGCACCACAGAAATGAAACCCAGATTTTCAAACTGGATTAGGCATCTCATTTTTTGCTGGATTCCAGTGGGTGTTATTTGCTTACATATCTCTGAAACTTGAGTGATGGGCTGAGGATCACACAGAAAGCTACTGGGACCCCTTGGAATAGTTCCCAGCTTCCCTAAATCCAGCAGTGTTCACTGTTCCCAGCTTATGATCTCTTAAATTCATATTAGTAAGCTTTTATTTGCAAGCAGTAAGGCCAAGAAACTTGCTGGTTTTGAAGGTTGACAGCAATGATTTTACTGTAATCACAGAGCTGCATGCCCCAGTGCTGTAAGGAATACATTAAAAAAAGGTATGACCTGTGATGAAATTATTAGTGTTGGCTCTGTGGTGCATATACAGGGCAATATAAGAAATGCTGGTTAAATGTTGTTTGCATACTGCACCCCTCCCTTAAGCAGCAACCTCTAATAATATATTACAAGACAGCAAGTCAGCATATGGATGTCTGATAATCAGTTATTTTGTGGGTTGTGTATGGCCTTGCTGAAAATGGGTCCAATCCCACACAGGCAATACTAATCCTTGCAAATACATTCAGAATCTATTTGCAGATAAGGGCAGGAGCAGTCAGTACCATTTCAGGTTTTTATGGGTATTTAAATACCCAACAAAGAATCTGTAATCCCAGTCCTGCAATTACCCTCACATGAATGGAATTCAGTAATGATGCTTCATTCTTGAAAGATACTTTCCAGCCATGCATCCTGAGTGGCTTTGCAAAGGGAGACACGTATCTTCACCCTTTTTTACAAGCCGGGAAACAACTGTACACAGAGATGCATTACTACAAAATGAAAAGCCAGTAGTCCAGACAGAAATAAATCCCAGGCAACCTGAGCTTGATGTGCCCTTCTCCAGTGCATTGGAGGAGCTTTGAAGAACCATGCAGGAGTGGAGTCATGGCTTCTGCTTTCAAATCTGCCATAAAACCCATTGTACTCATAATCATTTCATTCTGTATGTCAGATGGGTTGATTTATGTCACCAGGAATTGTCTTTCAGTCAGCAGCTGTGAATGTATTTTACTTAATTTTTTAAAGATCTGCCTGTGGGAGAAAACAACATTTACAGTTACAGAGATACTGTAACTTCCAGGTTAGTGGAAAGACCAGAGTTATGCCTTCCCTTACTCTTAGGCTCTGTTCTTCCCACATGTGAATAGACTCATAGATGAGGAGTCACAAACACTTTAATAAGATTATTCGTAATTCAAGGCTAAGTCAGTGTATAAATGAGGAATATTATTCTCATTACTCTGTTTACAACAGCATTCAAGTATTTCTAAAGTGACTCAGAAAGTTTGAGGTGCAAGATCTACTGGAATTTGAAACCAGTGCTCATTAACGCTTTTCTGGCATTTGTCTGTATAAAAAGCCATCTATGATTGACTACAAGGTGAAAGAGCATGAATCATTTATTGGAATGATGGTTTTTTGGGTGAATAGAGTTTGTTTTGTCAAAGACATACAAAACATTAACTTCTGAAAATCATATTCCCCTCCTCCACCCCACCCCAATGTTTTTAGGATTTCTTCCAATTGTCATTGTAATGTCTGGCTAAAAAAATCCATTTAGTCTTGGCTAGGGTTTTCAACGGGAGCTGGGTGGCTCAGACTCCAGGGTAAATCTAAGCTCTTATTAAAGTACTTAAATTGTAATCTTTTCTAAGACTTGGCAGCATTAGCACTGACCCATTTCCCGTGAAACCAGGATGAAGTCAGCTTTGTCTCACACTTTTGCAGTGCCATCTAGTCATCCTTTGTGCCTTCACTGCCCAGTACTGCAGATACATTTTTTTGGTAATGGGCATCCTTCCACATCTGGCTGCATCTGTAGGAGCTACATGGGTCAACTCATCGCACTCAGAGCAGTCAGTTCACTCCACTCACCCTACTTCTCCTCCAGCCCTTCCCATAGCACACACCCCCAGATGGAGGTTTGTGCTACATCTAGCCTGTTTCCCTGAACTGTATGAAAAAGGAGTGATCTTTTCAAGGCGAATGAGCAGCTCTGGTTCAGAAGATGTACATTGCTGTTCTTTGCCAGTCAGGCAAACAACAGGGCACAGGGCATTTACAGTCATGCTGTCAGCACAACTGTGGACTAACAGACTGTAGGCAGCAATTTTTTTGGCCTGCACAAAATCAGCTGCAGGTCACCTTTCCCTTAATACTTCACTAACCAGGTTGTCTGTGTATCTCATATGTATATAATTTAGGTATATGTAGTTCACATACATATTTGTGTGTATCATATATATATATATGTATAAGACATATATATATAAAAGACATGTATGTATATATAAAAAATCTATATAGTATTGTTTCTTCAGTACACCAGTGAGGAAAATTAACCACAACAGAATTGTCTTTACTTGATGAAAAAAAAAAGAAATTGAAAGAGCTCAAAATTGCCAGGCAGAATGGAAAATCTTTTCAGAAGACAACACAAGTGTAAACCCCCAAATAAAAGGGTGTGTTGCCAGGAAAAATTACCTTTGAGCCAATGTAACAATGACAACAACCTGCAGAAATGAGTAAGAAAACAAATACAGAGAGAGTAAAAGAAAGGCTCTAAAGACGCAGAAAGAATAGAACTGACAAGCTAACTGCTATTTTGTGAACCTCTGAGATGAATAATTCAAAGGTAAAACTGCTAAAAAATTGCACATGTTTTAGCATCAGTTTATTAACCTCTCTTTCCACACGCTCTAACAAAAAATATAGAACTGAACCGGGCTCACTAAATAACATGAATATCATCAACTTGAGGGAGTACCTCAGGAAGATACAGATAAAGAACAGAGCTGCAGTCAGTTTCACTATCTTCTCTGTAGACTGGAGGTAGGTAGTGCATGGGACTTTACAACAGTCACCCCACAGTCAGCTTTGAAAGAAGGATACCCAGTGCTATGATATCCGGCTGTGATATCCAAGGGTATCCATGCCTGAAGGAGTCTGTTGAAAAGGGGAAGGTCCTACAGGTCCCCAGCTTGTACCCAGCTAGACACTGCAGACATCTCCCCTCAGGCATCTGAGCTTCAGTCCCAGTGGACACTGAGGAATTGATCTGGTAGCAGGGGAAAAAGTGGCAATGTTGGCAAAGAAATTAAGAGCACCTCTGATGATGGCATGCTCCTTTCTCCTTGCAGACAGGCTGCAGAGAGTTTGCCAAGCATCCTTATTGGCATGCTAACCTCACCAGCATGCTTAGGCCTGCAAGATCCTGTATGCTCTGCAGGGTGTGTTTAAGCCTCTGTCTGCACAGACTATGAGTCTGGCCAAGGTGATGCTGACCTATCCCCGGCATATTTCTTTTTTTTTTTTTTTTAATTTTGTGTGCTGGGAAGTCTCCCCTGCAGGGCCACACAGAGGCTCAAAAGGGGTAAAGAAATACTGAGGGAATCTCCTGGCGAATCTCCTCTACTGAGGGACAGAGAAACTCAAGAGGTAAATGTGTTCCTCAGGCACTAAGCAGAGCCAGTGAGGCCCAGCAGCTGGTGTCTACCTCCATGGATGGACTCCTGAACTCTAGAAATGACTCTTGTAGAATTCCTGGCTTCTCCCATGCTAAAGCAAATAAATAGCTCCCCCCAAAAAAATGAGGAAAAAGGCAGTCATTGAAAGTCCCCCATAGGGAAGAATATAAGGTTTGGTATTCATCTTTAGTCTGAAGAATTGTACCCTTATCTGAAACTCTCCTGAAGGGTCTAAACATTTTGTGTCTGCACAAATGGTCTGGAAAGCTCATAATCTCTTTCTTCGTGAAAGTCTGAGGCATTCTTGCTTTTCTCAGGCCTGCATATAATATGATGTTTCCTCACGAGACTCCAAACCTCAATAGCTACTATTGGTTTGGGGCAAAATTCTTAGGGATGATGGGATAGAAAACCTCCAGTTTTCAACCTGAATTATCTCTCCACTAAATCTATTCAGCAATTCAGCCATTTGCTAAGCACAACTTGCTTGCATCAATGCCCAGTTCATCCAGATTGCTATTTTCTGTTTGCTTTTTTTCCAGGCTGGTTTAGATTCTTCCCTTCTGTTAACCATATAAGCAAACTATTTTTCCTTCATGTTTTGTTTGGCAAGTGGTGTGGAAATCTTACAAGCCCAGCTGCTTTTGAGCAAGGCTCCAGGATAGGTTGTCATTGCCACTGGTATTTAACCATCAGTGGCAAGTGCTATGGTGATACCTGAGGGACAGTAAATGCTTAATTTGACATAAAACTTAACTCCAGAAAGGTGCTTGACATTCTGGCCCTTGTTAAATGCCTCTATTTGTGCCCTAGTAGATGAAGGCCCTGCAGAATTCTGTATTTTCCTTGGAGTCAGATTTAGGAGGGATGTCTGGCTCGTAGGCTGAACCAGGCTTGTTTTCTGAAGTTAACTTCATGTCATTTGGAATATATTATTCAAAATATCACTAGTCTGAGAGAAAGAGAGCCTGAGAATGATTAAATACTTTAAATAAAAGAAGACAAATAATGTGAGAAACTAAAACTAGCCTAAATTTTACTATCCATTACATTTCATGTTGGATGATTTAATTAATGAACTTGTCTGCAGCTAGTTCCATACAGAAAACGTCATGCATTTCATTATTTATTTGCTCATTGGTGTGGTTTCTTTGTTTTGATTTTTTGTTTTGTTTAATTTTCTTCTGTACCCCCAGCCCACTGAAGGCGACGTATGATGTTCAAAAGGCTGTTTATATTAAAAAACAACAACAAAGCAACAGACCAAAACCACAGTCCTGTGCTCATCTATAGCTAACAGTTAATAGTAGATAAACAAGGTCTAATAAAATAAAAGCCTACATGGCCACTTGCCTAAAACACAGAACAAGTCAAATTTGGACATTTGGAGAAGCTGAGTTGTTTCTTCTCCTGTGAACACCTCTGGAGCTAATACAGTCACAAAGGAAGGAAAGTCACAGACTGTGTTTTGTTAAGAAGGTTGTCCTGTAGGATTCATGAATCAGCCAGGCAAAAGCAAAACTGATTATCAACTATACAAAAGAACAGCTACATATTTCTGTCATATGACATTGTATTTACTCTTTAGTTAAAAAATATTTTCAGAAGTGGCTAAGTGATGTCAAAATTACAGATAAGCAATCTGTTAAAACAAATTGAAGGTGAAATGTATGAAGACTGAAATCTCCAGGCCAATCTGAATTTCACTGAATTTAACTGAATTTTTTTTTAGAGTTGGAAGGGACCGTAGAAATCATCTAGTCCAACTCCCCTGCTGAAGCTTAATTCATGTTAGAGCATGTTATTCAGGACTGCATCCAGGTGGGTCTTGAAAATCTCCAAAGAAGGGGACTCCACAACCTCCCTGGGCAGCCTGTTCCAGGGCTCTGTCACCCTCAACATGAAGAAGTTTTTCCTTATATTTGAGTGGAACCTCCTGTATTCCAACTTGTGCCTGTTGCCCCTTGTCCTCCGACTGACAACCACTGAAAAGAGTCTGGCTCCCTCCTCCTTCAAACCACCCTTTAGATACTTATTAGTATTGATAAGGTCTCCCCTAAGACTTCTCTTCTCCAGACTAAAGAGTCCCAGCTCTCTCAGCCTTTCTTCATAAAGGAGATGCTCCAAGTCTTGTCTCATTTTCTTTGCCTTTCGCTGGACTCTTTCCAGTACTTCCCTGTTCCTCTTTAAGTTGGGGAGCCCAGAACTGGATGCAGTATTCCAGTGTGGCCTCACCAGTGCAGGGTAGAGGGGGAGAATGACTTCCCTCGACCTACTAGCCATGCTCTTCCCTATGCAGCCCAGGATTCCGTTGGCCTTCCTGGCCACAAGAGCACACCGCTTGCTCCTTGTCATTTTGCTGTCTACCAGGATCCCCAGATCTTTCTCTTCGGAACTTGTCTCCAGCAGGTGCACGCCTAACCTGTATTGGTGCCTGACATTCTTCTTCCCGAGGTGCAGAACCCTACACTTTTCCCTGTTGAACCTCATGAGGTTCTTCCTTGCCCAGCTCTCCAGCCTGTCCAGGTC
>JAOQGH010000023.1:44933978-44972752 GCA_025769975.1 Gallinago jamesoni
ACTTCCTTAGTTTCCCAATGAGGATGTTACGGGAGACAGTGTCAAAAGCCTTGCTGAAGTCAAGGTAGATGACATCTCTGCCCTCCTCTCATCCAACCAACCAGTTATAGCATCATAGAAAGCTATCAGATGATTGGTCAAACATGATTTACCCTTGGTAAACCCATGTTGCCCACTTCCAGTAACCCCCCGCTCTTCAACTTGTTGGGAGATGACATCTAGAATGAATCTTTCCATTACCTTCCCAGGGGTGGAGGTGAGACTAACTGGTCTGTAGTTCCCAGGGTCCTCCTTCTTGTCCTTTTTGAAGACTGGAGTGATGTTGGCCTTCCTCCAGTCTTCAGGCACCTAACCTAATCTCTTCAGTCTGATTTTTTTTTGCAAAATATATTATACTCTGAGAACAGAAGCTTGGGACCTGGCCTACATAAAGTCTGAATACTGATTTAACTAGGTCAGTCTAGAATTTGCATGAGAAAAGTTAATCAAATAGATATTGTCAAATGACCTATTCTGGAATAATTTTAATTAGAAATACTATTCTGAAATAAAAACCTCTATTCCACAATCAGTTGGATGCCGTTGAAGTGGAGGATTCTGATTGCATTCCTCAGTGCCAAAAAGCACTTAAAAACCTTACTTTGTAATGTGCAAGAGATGTGAATTGAGAGAAGTGGTTTATTGCTGAAGATCCAAGATAGATTACAAATATCATATTTTATTTAACAGTTAATTGTCTATAAAAGCATCAAAATAATGAAAAATGTGCTCTATTTTAATAGCTGTAGCTGCATGGAATTGATGTTGATATGCAAGCTTACACTTCTCAGTCTTTAATACTGAACCTAAACTGCTTCAGTTCCAACATAAAATTATGACAAGAGAGTCACAAAGATGAACATCCATAACAGGAAACAGCTTAAATGTATCCACCAAAATAATTAAAGCTGTGCATAAGGAAAGTTGCTGCTGTGCTAGGAAATATATGTTCTATTCTCACTGCTCCTGACTCTCTCTTGCTACTTCCACTGACTTGATCTTCAACTTCATATCTCAGTCTTCCTGTTTTATAAAAATGTATTGAACTGTATGAAATGTTTTAAAATTGCTATAGGAAAAATATTGCATTAGGACATGGTAGTCCATATTATAAAATCTTCTCTTAGTAATATGCTAGCCAGACGTTGTGAGAGCACTATCGTTATCTTATTATTACACAGGGGTGTTGGAGTGGACCAAAATGTTTCTTAGCTCTGCTTAACTCAGCTTTTCTGTTTCGATGCTACCTTGAAACATAACAAAGGTGGCTGTGGGCCCAGGGATAAACAAAGCCAGACAAAGACCATGGACAGTAGGTCAAGTCTTGTCAAAGACTTGATGATAATAAATGCAGGGCAGAAGGAAGAGAATTTAACCTGGTCTAAAATACTTTGCAACCTAATGCTAGACATACATATGTTTGTCTCTGCAACGTGAACCACTGGGACCCACTTTCACATCACCTCTGTGCACAGTTTCCTGTTATTCATGCGTTTACAGGGATGTTTTCTGAATGATACAAACCACCATAGAAATTAGAGAGTAAGGAAGAAAAAGGACGCGCCCTGTCCTTCCCCATCAGATGACCTTTCCACTATCCTTATATGGACATGCTGCATTTCATTAATTCACTTATTTTTTCCCGTATAGATGTTAAATAATAGATTTTTGCAGCAGACAGCAACATGCTGAATTCGTTGTTGGGATGAACTTAGAACTTCTCTCTTTCCTGAGGCTTTTTTCCATCCTTACTACTAGGTCCAGCTCCTAGCTCCTCTGATAGGAGCTCTGCAACAGATAAAATACCAGGTTGCACTATATGCAACATTATCTCAGTATGTTTAGACAAAACAAGAACAGAAAAAATATTAAATCTTCAGTCCCAACTGTTACTATATCTACACTAGCACTCTAATTGGAGCGCTATGATAGGAAAGAGAAAGAATTATTGGCATAAAATGCCCTTTGTTTACTTAAGCCCTTGGAGAGCTCTGCAATGATGACATTTAGATGTTTTGGAGATAGAGTCAGTAATGCCATTCTGGAACCGGATCTTATACCAATAGGCAGTAAGTTGCAGGACCTGGAGACTTGCGGTAGAGTTAGATAGGTTTGTTTAAGGCCCCCAAAAGTAAAACAGTCTGAAAGATTAAAGAAAAAAGATTTATAGATTGATATAAAAAGAGGCTAAGAGGGAACATGAGATGATGTTTGCTCCTTTGAGTTGCCCTGGTGATAATCACTCATGTTGGATTCTTGCCTACAAGATATACAGTCTGCTTTTTAAGGTCCTAGGCACTAGCCTCTCGCAATCTTTCACACTTTACTGTCCCTACTACTGGAGAAGTTTTTGTGGTATCAAATCTGAATCTTTCCTACTACAGTTCGAGGTCATGATTTCTGTTTGTTTCCTTGTTGGAAGACAAGAACGATGCTTTCCTCCACCGGAATATCCTAAGTATGTGAACTTAACTGCAGTGTCTCCCTTTGTTTTTTCCTAGTCCCATAGATACTATATATACACAATTCTGTCAATCTTGCAGTCATTCTATGATCTAATCACTTTCATTTAATAAGCTATAAGTAATTTCAGGTTCTACACGGATAAGTATGACAGGGTTTTTTCTGCTAGTTTCACATTCACATTTTCCCTATTGAAAAATAATAAACTCTCGTTGCAGTTTGAAAGACCCACACAAACCAAAGAAAGAAATTACCAACTGATTATCTACCAAAAAAAACCCCAAACCAAACAGTTCAGCTGACTCATTAAGTACTTTTGAGATGTTGAAATCAGGGGAAAACTCTTTAAAAGCCTTTTACATCATTTAATTGTTTCAAGTGGCCTTCAAATAGTGACTACCCAGGTCTCATGCACAAGCCTGGACAGATGTAGCCCTGTTGCCTCCAAGCCTGCTTGTGTTGCAATGGTCAACTGGTCGCTGCCAAGCACAGCAGATGGAGGTGTCCTTCCATGTCCCTTTGACAGTTCAAGCTAGAAATGCCCAGGGCAGTAGGATGAAATTTTGAACTTTTCAGTGGAGCAGAGTCCCTGGGCCATGAGAAAAACATGCTGTCACTGTCTGGATCTCATATGCTACTCTGGTACCATATGAATTACTGAAATCATCATTTCAGGCCTTTAAGAATCTATTTTTCAAAACCTGCTTTCTCCCTCAGGGTCTGTATGTACCCTCATAGCATAGCAAGTATGTATGTGGCTTTTTACTCTGTTTTGTGACTCTGTTTCAAGCATCCTCATTCCCAGGTCTTTGCAGGCTGCGTTTGTTATGAATTTTCTGTTTCCCTTTAGAAACAAATATTGAACAACCCAGGCTGAAAGGAACCTCAAAGGATCATCTGGTCCAAACTTTAAACAACTTTTCCTGTTCCTCACTTTACCATTTACCAGTATCTATCTGCCATTTTACAACTTGTACAAATGATTATGCAAATCCTAAAAAGTCCCAGAACAAATTCCAGAGCCTTTGTGCAATTTTAAAATAGATGTTAACAGGTAGTGGAAGATTTGTGGTTACATGACTATTTACCACTGTGCAAAAGTCAGTGACAATTCCAGCTTTAATGATTGCTGCAGAAAGACTGGCCAAAAAGCTTTCAAGTCCTCCTGCTCTTGGTCCCATTAACCCAGTTGGCAGTCTGTTAACACAGCAGTCAGTTGAAGAACAGCTTCTGGCAAGTGCCAGTGCCTTTGCTACAGTAATTGTGCTTACCAGCTCTCAAAAATATTTGGCTTTATAAACAAGTGCTTCACTAAATGCCTATAATTTCTATCTGGGTTTGGGCAGAAATGCACACAAACTGTCTCATCTCACAGTGACAGGTCAGAGCCCTACATCATACAGGATGATTCTTCATTTGGAAGAAGTCTTTTCCACTGTACCGTGCTCTGGCTAGGGTCACCTTGCAATGAAGTGGTCAAGAGGAAGCTCCACTGTTAATCTCCCCCACGTCTATTTCTGTCCAAGCTTCCACCAGACCTCCTGCAGGTAATTGATCATTGTCGTTGCTTGATTTCCTTGGTTAGACTCTTCCAGTGAAGCATGCAGCAGACATAACTATGTCTTTACTTGACACTTAAGGAAAACTGGTGTTAGGATATCTTCCTTGTAAATTTAGGGTTTATACCCTTGTCAGGACATCTGAACATATCCTAAATTCAGCCTAAAGACTAAACATGAGCCAAGAGAGGCAGAAAAATTTACTTGGATTTAGTTGAACTTAGGTAACTGTCCATATAGACTTGTTACCATGATATTTTGTAATATTTGTTTGTTTACCATGCAGGTAAGGCCTAATTTAGGTTGAATGGAAACCATGTTTAAACTGAATCAGAACAGGAGACCCACAAACTGTGAGACCATAAAACACCAAAACGCCATTGTTACCTGACTGGGCTCTACACATTTTCAACAGCAAAATCATATCTTCTGGAAAAGCCACCTAAGATAAGCCACCTTTTCTGAACCTCCTCTGGTTCTGGAAAATGTTTCCAAAGCTGTAAATACTCACTCATACACATCACTGCTTTCCTACAAACTGTATATGTATAAAACCAGAGATAATATTACCTCTCTGTTCCTTTTCACAGGTAAGAAGCCAAAGGATCTTTTGTAAATGGCTTCACCCAGAGGCTCATATCTGCCTGATAGGCCAATGTAATAAATGCCCATCCTGACGTTCATATATGCTTGAGTAATGTGGTTTGAAAGCAATATTTTTACTTTTTAAAAGCTGCATTTTGCTGTTGAGACAAGGTCCAGACTCAGTTTTCAAGTCCCTTTTATTCTTATGATGCCTTTGTTACTTTAATGGTAGTAGCCTGAGGCTCCTAGACCTGGCAAACATGAACAGCTTTTCATCTTCATAAAAATGAGCTGAGATTGTTCAGTGAGTTTGCCATTGTTTATCAGCCCTAGTAAATATTTGTGGGTGTCCCTATTCATAAACTATTTCATATTTGCAACAGGGTCTTTCCAAAAAAAGAGAGGGGGAAAAAATGGGGGGGAATATCTGGAATGCCAGTGGTAGCAGCAGCCAGTGCAGTGGGCGCCAGAGCATCTGTACTGTTCTCTGAGGTGGGTCTGTTGAGTCTTCCTATCCCATTCACATTGTCTTTTCTGTATTAGGACAACACTGCCAATTAAAACAAAGCCTTTAGCTTGCATCTCTCTTTGCAAACAGGTTTGACTGCAGGTTACTTCTGGAACACATTAAAGTAGCCAAGAAACAGACAGATGATTCCAGCTGTAGTAGGTACTGTTTGAAGAAACGCTCAGAGCCATTTTTTCTTGGTCATGATATTCCCATCATGTAAATAAGAACTGAACTGTTTCTTGTTGCGTACAGAGATTCTGGTAGTATGCCATTCATAGCCTTCCAGTCTTTGGTGGAGATTTTAATAACACTGACACTTCCTTTGCTGAGAAAGTGTCTGAAGAGTCCCTCAAGCCTATGCTCATTTCTAGGGCCATTTAGATACAAGTGTTATGCTGTAGGTGGAAAAAGACCAAATAAAAGTGTTACTCAAAGATTTGATGATCAGTTTGGGGCAAAAACCCCTGATAATAAACCTGAATATTGTTGTTGGAAAATGTCATTTTGATTTATTATATTTCATTTACTTTCATCATTATTGGCCAGTTTTTTTTTGATTCTGCATTTCGATCTATGAGATGGTTCCAATGGGGGGTCTCAGAAGAGATTATAAAGCTAAATTGGCCATGCCAATAATCTTAAATCTTGGGTAGGGAAATTATTATTACTGAAATCTTGTAATTAATTTTAATAAAAATTAATTCCACTTATAGAGAGGAAAATTGCTAAAACAAAGCTAAACAGAATGAGCTAGAAAGATCTATCAAGAGTCAAGAATAGAAACTATTATTACTTTTTTCCTCTTATTCTTCTGACACTCAACAAAACCCCCAAGATGTGTTGTTCAGCACTGGTTCACACTGTAAGCATAAACACACCACTGCTTCCAGCTGCTTGGTAGTTCAAGTGGTTTAGGTTTATGCTACAGATTGAAAGGTCTTACATTCTTTGTTCTCATATTGTTCAAGTTGGATTCAGCATCTTTTTATTAGGTGGAAGTGCCTTTTTCAACTTGCTTTTACTGAATAAAAAGAAAAAACAGGGGATCCATGTGAAAAAATCCAATTGCAAGTGTCAATCCCAGTGCACTTGGAATTAATTACTGTCATGTCTTGATTATAGCCCTTCTGTGCGCACATGAACAATTATATGGTTTTACCTGACAACACACATGTTGCTTGTTGGAAATCTGTTTTTATTCAATGCACAAACAGGGCAGAGGAGAAATTATTGAAAATGTATGTGTATATTTATATTTTAAAGCACTGCTACAGGACTCAGAGGAATTGGGTTCTCTTTCTGGCACCTCCACAAATGTCCTGTTCAGCAGGGCTACAATACTGCCAGCATTTGAGGATGTCAGAGTAACAGGTTGCATACTAGCCTCAACCACAGTATTTCCTGTTTTTTGCAATCTGTACATGGTACTAATGCTTGGCATTTTTGTATGAGTTGGGGGAAGGTGGGAAGGAGGAGGGGATATCGGGAGACAGAATTTTGGCAATAGGTGTGCAAACTCAAATTCAGGAAGGTAAAAATAAGAAGCCCCGAGTCCCACTGCAGATCCAAATGGGAATAAAACACATGCATCTTAGTCATCCCCTTCCTTTCCTATTTATGAAACAAATCTAAGTCTCACCTCTAGCTGCATACTTTGTCTGCTTGGGAATATAAATTACTGTAACAGCTTATGTTGGCTTAATATATTTTGGTTGCTCATGATGAAAGGAGTCCTTTTAAAGAAGCCTAAGTAATATTGCTCTTGTTCATTATGTTCTCCTCCAGTCTCTTTCCCAAGATGATAATATTTGTAATAAAACAGTTGTCATTCTGAGTTTTTCATTACTTCCCTTGAGATAGCTGTCAAAGGAAACGGCCAAAGTCATGTAGCAGAAACTGCATTGCTGTTCTCCAAGAGATCCCAAGTTACCAGCATGTGGTTCTCATTTGGAAAGACTGAGAAGGAGCAGTGTTCTCATAATTGCTCCAAACAAAAAACATTTACTTGAAACTGAAATGTACAGTGAGAGGTGATGTCCTCGGGAATACCTTATTTCATTTTTAAGCCAAAGGTGGTAACAAAAAGATGAATTCATTTGCCAGCCTTAGTACCTGCCAAGCTACAGAGAAAAGTTGTCTAAATTACCTCAATTAACTGAAGAAGCACTAATGAAAATGGAAACATTTGCATCAGTGCATTATAGTTTGAAAATGAAGTCTATCTAAAGGTTGATGAATTCTAAAGCATTGTTTAACTTCAGTAGTTTACATGCACTGCCACATACAACAACATTAAATCTAATTGCCTTACCTACAGACATGAAGTCACTTATAACCCTCCCTGGTGTTTAAACATGATGATAAATTCATAATCAGTTTTACCATTCCAATATGATTGTTTGCTTCTGTTTGTCTTTACTGGTTATACATAAAACATCAACCATAATTCTGAAATTTCTGCAATGTTACTGTTTAGTGTAAATGTAAATTCTGCTAAATCTAACTCTGCTACACAATATAATACATACAAGGTTTATGTGCCTAATCCTTTTCCAGAATAACAAATATACATGGTCCGAGTTAAAAGTATTTTAAAGGCCAGCTTCAAAATCTGAAAGATTCAGGTCCCAGATCTAACTTATCCTTGGTTTCCTCCTAAGTTAAAGGACTCAGAAAGTAGAAATGATCTGAAATAGCAAGAAGGCAGAGAAGTTTATACCATATTTATCTTACCCTTAATAGAAACAAAATCAATGGCTATGAAGTCTTTTAAGGAAGTTCGGCTAAATAAAAGCAAATGTAGATTGGGGCAGAAATCATGGGAATTAGGTCTAGGACAGCTTACTTTCTTAAGCTTATGGCACTGGAATGTGTGAAAGAGATGGTCTTGCTAGACATGATATTATGATTTTCTGATAGCAAAGGCAGAATCAGGGGAATACTTGTGGAATGAAAATATATATAACACATGGAAAACAGTTCAGTGTCTTATAAAAAAAAAAGACAGTCCTGAGATAACTAGAAGCAAGCCGTATTATTTTTTTAAAAAGCCAAATTTTCTGCTTAAAAATTTTGGAAATTCTAAAACTAACTTTTGTAATGAAAGTTTGTGGTTTTGAGTAAATTTCTGAATTGAAATTAAGTTCAGTTTTCATAAAGTCTTTTCATAAAATAAAAAAATAAATTTAAAATATCTTCCTTAACTGAATTAACAAATTCTTTTCTTTTGAAATTTCTCCTAGATGGGCCAAATAATGATCAGAGAGTTTTAAAAGTTTCAATTTTTTTCCTATAAAAGAAAATTGTTTCCCATGACACTTGTATTCTTCCGTGTTTTTATTTTAATTTTTACTTTTAAATTCTTTGATTATCCTGAAAAGAGAAGACTTTCAGCTTGCACAGAGGCAAATACAGTCATAATTTTACAATGTTTCTGACACTCCATGAGACTGTATAAAAGCAGTTATCCCAATGGTATACAAGGATGGGCACAGACAGCACCTTCAGACTACTAGGCAGATATTCAGAGGAGAAATCTGGTCAGAAGGAGGAAGAAGTACATATAACTAATTATGGTAATGATAAAAACCCAACCCTCCACATAGGTTCCACTGGGAGGTAGAATAGGATGGGGTAGGAGTGGCAGCAGGGATTTCTGCCAGATGTGGAAAACAGAGAGAGGACAATGCTGGCTCACTGAAGGATGCCTGTTTTCCTCCTACCAGTTTTGAATGTCTGCCAGGGAAAGAGTATACTAAAGAATATCTCTCCCTCGAGTGCCTGTGTTCCTGACAAGTACAAAATATGGGCAAGAGGGCTTGGCCATACCTTCAAAATGTGAAGCAGAGCTAGTCAAAAAGCTTGAGTGTAATCCTTCTGCTAGTAAAGGGGATTTTGTCCAACAGTTATCATGAAAAATTGTCTAGTTATTTTGTTTTGAGGTTTCCAGCAGAAAAACAAAATACTGAATTAGGTCTTAAGGACTCAAAAAGTAAAAAATTTTTATCATCATTATTTTCTTGCTCAGTAAAATATTTGAGGTATTTTTTCCCCATCTTTACTTTCTGTTTTTCTCCAGTGTGATTCCTCCTTTCTTTTGTTCTAATAGTTAAAACAGCAAAAGGGAAAATAATTCTGTTTCCAGTCAGAAAGACTTTTCACATCACCTCCACTCCCAAAAAATTTCAGATTAGAAAATAATACTCTATTTTACTATTGGTAACATTTAAAGCGAAGAAAAACAACTCCCTAAGAAGACAATACTCTGAGTAGAACAAGAGGAGCCAGATTGTCTGGCTCTTCCTAATATGTAGAGCTTGCTCGGGCTACTGGTGCTGTTGTGTCATTGCATTGAAGAAGGAACTAGGAAAGCAACTGCAGCCTTTTCCTCTCTCACACTCCTGCCGCCCGTGGTGCAGAGTTAGGCATCTTCAAAGAGAAAAGGTTCAGACAGAGGAACCATAAATCTATCTGACATTGTTCTCGTGGTGGTAGATTGTTAGCCTACTGGCACGCCACTGGGTTTGGCTTTGTTTAACAGCTTGGCATTCTACAAAAAAACAAATCAGGCCTTTAATTTAGACACTAACCTTATGCTGTCAAGTTTCAATATTTTCAACCAAGGCATTTAGAATGTACCCATTATTTTTAGAGATCACATAATCAGATAGCACTAATAACAATACTACCTAATTGGCTGTTCTTCTGGCTAGAGCATATTTCTCTAGTCCTAATTATTATAATAAAATATAATATGTGTCAATAGTCACAGAAGAAAGAATTAAAGAACCTTAATACTACAGTGGAGTTTTATTCCTGCTTAGGTATGAAATTTCTTATTCTGGCACAAGTTTGTTGAGTTGGAGTTCAGTGCTGTCCCAATTAAACTAAACCTGCCGTAACTCCAGCAGAGCAGTGTTTGCAAGTGACTGGCTTTACTCCTTTGAGAGCAAACATGGAGCAATATTTCTCTCATACTCAAAGTCTGGATTCAACTCACTATGGATCTGGTTTCTGTGGTTGTTGTATCAAATCCGAGTCTGACTGTAGTGAAAAATGTCAGGTTTTCTGCTAAATGTGAATCATAGGTCTCAGATTGGACTGGATCTCTGTTGCTCATATAAGTGTATTGCATCTCCATAACAACGTAACAATTCTTGGCAGACTAGTAATAAAAAAAAACACACTGTGCATGAACCCCTCTCTAAATGTGTCCTGTGAGTAGATCTGGTAGTTAAGGGCAAACACAAACGAGAAAAGGTCACCATCAGTATAATACCAATGCAGCTGGCATCTTTTTTGTGACAAAACACTATGCTCTTCACAGCACAAATGCAAACAAGGTACTGAGCAGTTAATTTATGGTATTTAAAAAAAAACCCAAAATTAGAAGGTTCCAAACAAACAGCAACAGAAGAACCAGGGAAACTGTTCAAAATAAGGTATGGAAAGAAAGTATGGAGATCTTGGAAAGAATCATTTTGTCATCAATCTTCTATCCCAACAGAAGAAAGCTTCAAAAACATTGAAGCATTTTGACTGGGAAAGGATAATTGTTCTGTGTTCTCTGTGGGCTGATAGTTGTTTCAAATAAATTTTCATTTTCATTATTGAAATTATTTATTGAAATTATTGAAATTCATTATTCTTATCCCTAAGAAAATCTATTTACAGGAATTAAGCAAGCCACATACAAAATCTACTAATTAGAATTTGTCCAAGAATAAAGATGATATTTTCTAGCACCACCTAATTATTGAAATATAATAAACATAAGCAGGTGGGGACTAAGTTAAAGTTGACAAGAGAAAGACAGGCTTCCATTTCATGATGTCAGATTTAGTCTTTGGGAAAATTCCATTACTATTTACCTGTTGCTTCTGTACAGAGCGTAACTGTTCTTTTCATTGAATTCCACTGAAGTGCTGCAGGGATTCATTTGATTCAAAATGCATTCAGGTTTTCTGATGGTGTTGGAGAGTGGCATGTATTAAACTTGATTTGAAAGTGCACATAAGCACATACTATGAGCTAAAATGCTCTCAACTGCTTTAAGACTGAGCAAAATTTGGGAATGAAGTACTTCCACCTCTTGGCAGAATCCAGCTAAATTGTACCAGTTAATGTCATGTCTGAATTTAGTCCACTGTATGCAGACGTTTTCAGTACACTTGTCTAATTGTATTGCATCTTATGTGTAATGCAGAATATCCTCACCCTTTCCATATTGGGGGATGCTGAGCCTTACCATCAAATTTTGTTTGGGGTCTGGCCAGAGCCACCTAACACAGTTAAACAGGTCTCACTATGAATTATAACAGGTCAAGCTTGTTGCCATTCTCCTACACTTAAACGTGGAAGCTTTGTGGGATAATTTTCTTAGCATTCAATGATGGAATGAAGCTTGGGAAAAAAAAAAGTCAAAAGCATGATTTATTTGTAGCAAGGAAACCATCGTTAGGCAATTCAAGCACTAAAGTAGGTTTATTCCAAAGCGTTATAAAATATTTAGCTTGGGGGCCAAATTGACATATCCATGTGCAGGTTACAAATCTCATGCCATGAATCAACTTGAAATTATTACTTCTGTAGCTTCCTTTTCTTCTCTAGCAAAGTATGTTCTCAGGTAGTCCTTGAAGACATTGAAGAACAAATGTAAAGCACAGATGTTGTCATTTAAGAGAAATTACTAATTGCTATGGAGAAGCTTCTCTCTCCACTGGAATGGGTGCTAGAACAGATACCAGGCATAGGATCTATTCTTAGCAGTGACAAAAGGTTGAGATTTCTTCACAAATTAGAATTAGATACAGAAGAGTGATCAGGCACTTTAATTAAAACTAAAGAAAACCTAGCCCAGTAGGACTTAAATCATGGAAGGGCTTAGCTGAGTAGAAGTTCTGCTGCCTTCCAGTTGGTAGAAGACAATGAATTTAAACTGAAAAAGTTTCTCACGTCACTGGCTTAGTACTTTTAAACAAAACGATAGTCATATTTGGTGGCTATTTCTTAGAATTTAGCTGTGCAGATTCCCGTAACTCTGGTTTGACAAACACTTCATCAGCAACTAGGAAATGTAACTGTGGCAGTGATGTCCTGCAAATGCTGTTATAGTCTAAATGCTCATTGATTTTTCAGGTCTTTGCGATGGTAAGAAAACAGTAATTTCCACTAACCAAAGAAGATGTGGGAAGAGATTGTTGTCTAGAACTGTTTACAGATTAAGAGAAGTAAGCATGGAAGCTGCTTGTGAGGTACTGTAGCTGAAGTACAAATATGCCACATCCAGCCAACTCCTTGATGACTTCATTTCATAATTAATGCAGGCAGGATTAGAAGCTAAATCTTGCTCCCACTGAAACCAGTAATATCTTTTTTCTCTATTGAGCAAGACAATTAGCACAAGATTAAAGCAGTCAGTGCACAAGCTGAAACTCAGTTCTCTACAAGGCCAGGTGGAAGAGATACATTTAAGTGCTCATTAAACCCTTATGGATTCTCACGAGACTGAAATTGTTCTTTACCTCCTGTCAGTCCTGAAATTCTTAAGTCTCAGATAGAACATATTTCTGACTCTCCTGGGTATACCACAGCATAACTTTGTAGATGTAAACAAAAGATTTGGGTCCATGAAATTTAGGTATCTCATGGTCCTCATAATTAATTCTTCGCAGTATGGCAGTAACAACATAATGCTGCTGAGGTGGGTAAAGACTCTCCAAGGAAGTCCTGTGCATGACCCTACTGTTGCCATGGGATGGGAATGGGAATGGGATATTCCATCAAACAGCTGGTTTTAAGAATGTTCCTTCAGGTGATGTATGTAGAAAGCACATATCTTGGACACACCTATCCTTAGAGTTTTAACACCAAACATACATACACTAGTGACAGTTTCTCTGTTTTTAAGGGTAAAAAAAAGAAAAGTGGAGGCTCCAAAATACCTGTTCAATAAGTTTGCAGTTGCATGGAACAAAGCCATGAAGAAACGCTTTACTAATCTAAATCAATCATTCTGTGTCAGATGATGTGAAAGGAAAAGAGAAGAGCAAAAAAGAAGCTTTGGTTTTTCTTTTTTAGTTGAAAGATTAGTTATTGTATGTTAATATGGCTTAGGAAAAACACATAGCCACTTGAACAGTATATGAATGCTCCTAGCCATAGACCAATAAGAAAGCTTTTCTTTAAAGCAACTTATTTCTTCCTGACTTGCTAAGTAATCATTACAAACACCTCTGCAATTCTGATATTTTAAAATAATAAGATTCTAAGCAGCTTGAACACAGACCGAATTCTGAAGAACTGCTGTGTTATTATCCCCCTACATCACTAACTGTAGGCTGAGATACAGTGCACAAGCCAGCTCTCATTTAGTAGTCCTGTTTGGGAAATTATGCTTAATATTAATAAATGAAACAATAATCTAAACCACAACAGACTTCTGGTTTCATTTTACACAATAAAAATCCTTTGTGAGGTAGTGGTGGTGCATTTTATAGGCACTGGGACAGCAGCGGGGGGACAGATGCTTCATCTGGAGGAAAGCTTTGAAAGATGCTATTATCAGCACTCTAGGGCTAGCTGAGCTTTGATATTTTGCTATAAAATCAGTCAGTCAATGCAAGTTATGCTTTGGGACAAAGAATTCATATTTGTGGTGTTAGACACCACAGGAAGAGACCTGATTTTTTTAGAGCACTCAATCATGCCTTTTGTAGAAATGGTTAGAAAACCTGAGCATCACAGCATGTCTTTAGATAGTGTCTAAGATCAAAAATTTTTGTTCCTTTCTATGAATTGTTAGCCAGGTTTCCTAAGTAGGTATGATATGTTTATGTGTATTCCTAATAAATTTTGGACTCCTCAGACAATTTCAGGACAAAGGAGTGAGCGTCTTCAACATATTGTTTCTACACGTTTCTTTAAAATTGTATCTTACTAGACATGAGAAAATTCAGTCACACATGTCAACCTAGCAGAAGTCAGGCCCTATCTGCTGCTCATGGAAATACTGACTTTTTTATGTCTTCCTCCAGTACTTACCTGGTTCTATGTCTATTTACATAATTACCTTCATGAAACTTGTTTAAACTTCTCCATCAAATGTCAGGACCTCTTTGCATTCCTGGGAAATGTATAAACAAGTTAATGTAAGATGTGGGGTGAGATTCCCAGCTGGCCACACATGGGTGAGTCCAGATGTAGAATCTTGACTGTTTAAATCTGCAAGTCCTTCCCAGAATGTTGCACTTAGCAAGTGCTTCAGTAAATTTCTGTTAGGTTTGCTAAGTTGCAGTGATGGGTAGCCCTCAACAGGGTCCAGGGAAACTCTGACTGCTTACTGGGAGGGAGCAGGGGAACAAGGGAAGTTTCTGTGGCCAACTCCATCTCTGTCAGTCAGTGGGTCCCAGTCCAATCTCTCAAAGCTTTCATCCCAACATAGGTATATCTCATTGCATAATGAGATATAAACTATTTAAACTGGAAGGGTGGAGATTTAGCTTAGATATTAGGAAGAAATTCTTACAGTGAGGGTGGTAAGGCACTGGAACAGGTTGCCCAGGGAGGTCATGGATACCCCATCCCTGGAAGTGTTCAAGGCCAGGCTGGATGGGGCTTTGAGCAACCTGGTGTAGTGGGAGATGTCCCTGCCCATGGCAGGGGGGTTGTAACTCAATGATCTTTAAGGTCACTTTCCAACCCAAATGATTCAATGAAGGCGGATAAACTGAGAAGCAAACATATCAGTCGAAACAAGAATGGCTACTATTTGTTTTTCCCACTTCAATTTTTCAGCTAAAAAGAAAAAAAAGTGCCATTGGGCTTTGGTAACAACCAAATGGCACAATATTGTACAAACTTTTAATTTTTATTCACTTTAAAGAGAGGATAAAACAAGTATGAAATCTAAAGTAGTACGCCTGAAACTAAATGATGGAGCCAGTGTTTCCCTCTGGAAAACAAACATCATTAAAGTTTGGCAAACCCAAGTCCTAGAAGTTAATTTCACCTCTAATTAAAAGTTATGTTGAGGGGTTCGTTTTGAATGACTGGCATTAAAAGTACTTTACCTTTCTTCCTCTGTATTACATGTTTATTTTGAAATTCACAAACTGTGAAAGCCAAGAAGAACCACATAATCCACAGTCTGACTTCCTGCCATAGGGATCTACATAGACCCTTGCTCAGTCACTACTGCTCCAGGCTCAGCATTCTGGCTGAGTCAGTGAATATCTTCAGGGAAACAACAACCTTGATTTAAGAAGTGAAATTCTGTCCCCACAGAAGCATATGGAAAGTCTTCCCCACATCCTGCCTATATAATTACTACCTAAACATTTGGCTATGACAAATTTTCAGCAAATATGAAGAAATGCAGGGAAACTTGGTAATATTTGCTTTGCACATCTCTGTGTTTGGGATCTGCAGTGATGTTATTTGATGAAGTGGTTGGTCTCTAGAGCTCTGAGTAATTCTTCATCTCATTACATGTGACCAGAGATAGATTCAAAATGACATACAAGCACGCTGCAATCTAGGCTATCAGCCGCACTGCTGCAGATACCAAAACACAAATCTGCAAATTTACTGGGCTACAGCATCAGTTAATTTCCAAACTGGGAGGAATCAGATTTCCCAGTAAACTATATGGCAGAAATTATTCTTTTCCAAGATACAAGAATAAGCATTAGTGGATGAAAATGATTTGTAGAGGATTCATGAGCAGTGTCATCCATACTACCAATATTCTCTGTCTACAGTGGGAGTTTCACACTATGAACTGTATCTCCCTATGGTCCATGGACTGTTTCTAAGAAATCCATGAAACATAGTTAAGAAAGATCTACTGTCAGTAGCTTGTATTGACTCAATCAGAGAAAGCATCTCCTTTGAAAAATAATTAGAAGATTTACAAACTGAAAAAGGTTAGAAACTACTATTTTAGTCTGTGTTCCTGTTCCCTGCATTAAAAATTAATGGGACAGTTAACTTCTGAAAGAGAAGACAAGCTGAGGAAATGGAAGAAAAACTGAAATTTCAAAAATATCTATGTAAAAGCATTATGAAAAAATAACATTTGCCTTAAGAATCTCACAATGAAATTAAATTTCATTCACTATTTTTCTATGATTAATGGTACTCCCTGAGTCCATATTTGAGTTACCAACCTGTTGAAGCAGATGCAATTGCTTACTATAAAGTCACAAAAGTATAACAAGCTTTCACATCTGCTGGGGCAAGGACGTTAGATTTCAGTCTAGTGAATCCTCTGTGTAGAGTTGGAAGTGTTGGACTTAGTTGCTCTATGACCCATGCTTGGTGGCCCTAGTGACCATAGCAGGTAGGACTTCCTGTATGTCTGGAAATGTAGATTATAGCCTTAAATTAGGAGGACAATAGATTAGCACTGGGGGTGTCAGTCCATTGCCAAGAACAATAGAATCGACAGGTGTAACTTGCAAAGAAAATGCATTTTCTCTGCAATGTCTCCGCTTCACTCACCTTTTTTTGATAAGTTGTTTACAATTGTATTCTGTCTGAAACAATTTCTAGTGTTTTGCACAACATCTCCGGTTTCACCCCCATTCATGACCTGGAAAGTTACCTAGAACTTGTTGCTCTACCTCTTGTATTCTAGCTGTTCCCAAACTACAAGAGCCAAATATAACCCAACACCAATCTCCCGTGTGAGTTACGTTCTTGTCAGGCAGACAAACAAACAAAACTTGCTTTGAGTCAGCTGGGACATAAGTTTATGATCTTTTGTTTTCTGGAAATACTTTTTCTGTCTTCTAGTGACCAAGATTCTTTGTCAAACCTAACCAGAACTTGTTCATAGCTTTTTGGGGTCAAAACTATTCACCACAAACTTCACCATAACTCTATGCAGTTAAAAAGCTTTATGTCAAGCTTTCACTCTACTTTTGCTGAGAATTTCAGTATGAAACTGTTTTCAGGGTAGCTATCTAAATTAAAGCTGAAAACCATTATAAAATAACCCATGTTATTTTTTTTTCTTCAGAATCAATGCCCAAGGCTTTCTAGAACATGTGCAACCCCGTTTGTGATGCAAACTGCAGATTTGCTATGCTCCTGGAAACAGATGTGTCTGTAGCCTGTGCTGCCAACCTTATTCTTTTAATGGAAACAGGTTCTCAGAAGACTTGTACTAGGATGATGGAACTCAACTAAGACATAAGTGCTGCATATAACTTCTGTTGCTCTATTGAACGGGACAGATTTTGTCCACTATTAGAAACAATGGATAAACCTAATTTGCTGATTGACTCCTAAATTTTAAATTATGCACTTGCTCCTAACTCAACTTTCTTAAGATCCCTCACTCTAAAACTTACAATTTGCTGACTTCTCACAATACATGGATCAACATTTTTTCCTTGTGATGATGGCCTAAACCGTTACATCAGTACAGATGTCTGGATTACACATTAGATCCTAGCTTCACCCATGAGAAAAAATAAAATCAAACTTAAAAAAATATATATATCTGGTCCATAAAACTAGCATTGCCTTGTTCTTGAAATCCCTATCCTGGATTTATATAATCCTTATTACTCAGAAAGCCAGCCAATAAGCACAGATACATTCCTTTGTATCTAGGGCCAACTATGCCCTTGTCTGAGGTCTTAGTGTGAATTGAAGTTGAACTACTAGTTGCCCTAACTTCATGCTGGCAAACCACCATTTGTCCTCCCTGCACATGGCAGCCAGTCTTTGCGTATTTTTGCAGTACGGAGTAGGTCCCATCTGTTTCATCTGTTTGTTCATGCCCATGTTTATTAAGGCTGATGGAAAGGCTGCTCTGAGCCTGGCATCGATGGTAGGGATGGCTCATGCTGGGGCTTGTCCAGCGTCTGAGACCACAGAGCCATGATCTGCGGTGATGGCGCTGGAGCCCTGCTTTGAAGTGGACCCAAGCACCACATTGAAAGCTGGCGCCTCACCAGATGTGCTTTTAGTCCATCCAGCGGCACCCTCCTGACAGGTTTCTAGGGCAAAGAGCATACAGAGGAACTCCACAGTGAACAAGAGTATCACAGAGTAACACACGCGCTGCACTAAAGGCTGAGGTGAAAGGGGACATGGTAGCAGCACTTTGCAAACAGGGTACCTTACAGCCAGCTCCCGTTGGTCACCAGCACCCAGTCGGCCTCTGGTTCCAAGGAACGGGGCACATGAGTGTTTCAGATCACAACTCACTGCCTGAGAGAACATTTGTATTTTGACTCTCACAGGAACGAGTTGTGACAAAGTGATGGTTCTATTCCCCTCTCAAATCCGGCTTACTCTCTAAATCCGCACCATGCTCGTTAGAGTCCCAGGCTCTGGTCTTGAACATTGGCTTAATGTTCTCAGGGAACCAGAGCACAGCTGGTCTTCACAGCCTTTTAGAGAAAGGTGGGGATCTTTATGTGGGAACAGAAATCCGCCTGAATGTTAGGTTGTCTAGATAAACATAGGTTTTGCTATTAACCACAGCACTGAGTGTTTATTGGAGGCAATTCACAAAGGATATTAGGCAGAGGGCATTATCTTTATATCCAGAAACATCTGTATGCATTTTCCTGTAGCAAAAGTACCGTACTTCACTATCTATTAAATGTTGTTCTTAAAAATCTGAGTTGAAAGTTCACCAGAAGGCAAGCTTAAGAATAGCACAAGACAACATTTTACAAGTTTCTGCATGTAGTTTTGCCTTTGCACTTCCACCTGGATCATTTGTATTCCACTCCTTGCTATCTTTGAAACAAAGGGCCGTCAGCCACATCCAATTATCTCATAGTTTTGTGATATACTACAAACACATGGGGATTAGGACGAAAATAGTCAACTCCCTTATATTTATGGCAGACATTCAAAGAATGGGAAACTCTTTCATGAAATCCCGTAGCATGACAGAACCATGTAGTATATCAGCAAAAGCTGAATTTTGCTGATGGAAATGTTTGCAAAAGATGATAAACAATAACATAACAATTACATTTCCCTGGCAGAAATTAACTTTGCTTTTTCTAAAATAGATGATTTTTAAGCAAGAAAAAATAAAAAACAAAAGAAAAAGTAGCAATTATTAGAATGATGGTGGAGGCTAAATATAATCTAAATGCATGAAGACCAAAATGTGAAAATGCCATCAGCAAAGCACTGTCTCCACTAAAATGATGCTGCATGAGATGTCTTATTAGGTGTTTTTCATTGTCCAGAAGACTGACAATACTATTCAAAAGAGAGCAATTGGTAGAAGTGTGGCATTTCATGGTGTGAAAGATTGTTTCAAGCCCACAAGAAAAAAAAAAAAAAACACAACAAGATAAAAGATATACTAACAGTTGCAATCAAGCAAGGCTGCTGAAGTGCCCATTACTGGTTTCTCCCTTGTGACAAGTCTATACACTAACAATACAAACTTAAGCAAGACTTACAAGGGAAAAGATCTCTGAAACTTACTTCTTCATTTCTGTGACTCAGGCCCTAATGACTAATATCTTAAGCAAAATCCATCAAAAGTGATGTTGAAAATTAAAAGAAAATAAAGGGGGGAATGGAGGCAGGAAATGTGATGACTGACCTGTTGGAAGTCGGGTTGGCTGGCCACCCTCAGGGTCAGCCTTCTCCTTTTCACCTTGTCCTTCTCCCTCATCCTCCTCCAGTTGTGTGTGGGCATACAGCTGGCCCTCTCCCACTCTCCCAGCTGCACCCAGGTGAAGCTGACAGCTGTCGCAGCCTATGTCAATTTCCTACTTGTGGGGGACAGCATGTGAAGAACTTGTTCTTCTCTACTGCACCACTGAAAATCTGAACTGTGAGGCATTTCTTGTTATTAGCTATTTTCTAAGTCATTTTCTGGATGACTATTTAAGGCTAATGAAGTCAAACTTCTTGCCATCAGGCCATCACAACATTTATTACCCTGAAAATAGTTCTAGTCTGAACCTCCTAAAGCTCCAAAGTCTTCTTGAGTACATTTTGTGCACCCATTTTCTCTGCCTTTTTCTCTCTCACACAGATACAAACCTTTACATTAAAGATTTTAAGAAATATTTAAATAATTATTTTTTAGCCACCCCAAGACTGAACATAAAGGCAACCACAAAAAAAGAGAATGAGAAGCCAGCACTCTTTTGTAATCCTTTTCCATCAATGTGTTGATTAAAGAAAATGTTAAACTGTAGGGTATCAGCCAAGTCTGTAGAGGATCTATTGGTACAATGAATGAAATAAAAAACTTAAAAAAAATTAATCTAATTACACTTTGCTTGCATCTTTACTGAATAAGAAATACAAAAGGAAATTTATCTTTGTTGTGGTTCAGATTTCCTCATCCTGCTCAAATCTGCTCTTAATTTAGAAATATGCTGGTTTCTGCTTTCACATTTTCATTAAATGTTTCTTAGACTTCCTGGATCTAAAGGAAGCCTTGGGATTGGCCATGAAAACAAATGTCTCTTGGAACAAAGTCCTGGAGCCACTGGGACACAGAAGACCAAATTCAGACCTTATGCATAGACAGGGAAGCAATCCAGAGGCAGGGTGGACCTCTTGTATAGGTCAGAGAACGATGCTGTGTGAGACAGATGTTGTGCCAAGGAAGAGTACATTTGGGGTCTCTTTTCACTTGTGTCCCTTCTCTTCTTTTTCTCTCCTGGGTCCCTCAGACTTTTTCTCCACATGGAAGTCTTATGGGCAGTTGTTTCTTCCCATCTGTACCATTTCTATCCTTGTTTCCATTCCTCTTTCTTCTGTCATTCCTCCCCTTTTACCCTCTCCTCCCATTTCTACCTGCTATCTCTGCTTCCTTACTTGTTCTGTCTCTTTGTCTGCTTCTCCTTCACTCCCACACGTGGCTTTAACAGGGCTCTGGCCACCCTCCTCAGTTTCCCTGTGGTCTCTCCATGGTCCTCTTTTCATTCCTCTCATCTCTCTGTTTCTCTCTTCATTTTTAATTCCCTTTCTTCTGGTTCAGCACCTCACCTTTCATATGTTTTGTCTTGCAAAATATTTCTTGAAACCTAAATAAAGCAGCAACAATACAATTCAGGCTCTCAGGATAACAGCAAGAGATGGGCTAGAACAAACTTCCTCATTCAACACTGAGCAGTCAACACACAGGAATACACACCTCCCATCTACAGAGCATTAAAGAGCTGATGTGTGCAGACACTGCTCCATCATACAGTGCTGAGCAGAAAGAGGAATTGTTAGGTGTGACTTAACTGAGCACATGCATCTCTTGAGGGGTCAGAGTATTTCTCAAATACTCCTTAGCTCAATCCCATATTGACTGCCACTTGGTTACAGTATGATGTTTCACTGCAGTATGGATTTGATAGATTAAGAAGCAAGAAGTTAGGGTTTGTCATTGATACAGGGCAGGAGTTTTCAGCAGATCACAGCCCACCAGGGAGGGTAAAAAATCTGAGCTATGGAGCAATAACCTGCAATTTATAGTATCTGTCATGGTGGTTTTTCTTGTGTTCTTTGTTCTAGTTCTTGGTCCCACTGATATCTCAGTCTGGGGTCTCAGAAGACTGAACCCAAGCCGTGGGTTCAAGAAGACTACCTGGGGAACTACACGTCAACGGAGCTAGAGCTGCTCTTCAGGTAGTGGTCAAAGCGGGGTTTGGCACACATCAGCCTTTGAGTAAAATGACTGGCAAAAGATAGAGCTATGCTAGAATAATATTTTAGGTTTGAGGGTGTTTGAATTCAGTTCCCTGGCACATTTCTTTTGCAAGCTGAAAAGTGCCCTATATATTTCTGCAGAGCACTAATTCACACTGCTTCAACTGTGCTGCAGAGATACAAACTAGTGTAGTACCCTTAGCCATAGGGCAGTTTTCTTCATGGTCTGTGTGCATGCAGTGCTAAATTAATCAGTTCATCAAGCTCCAGTCCCGTTAAAGGAAAATGTAGCATTTCTTTGCCTCATACAGGGATAGCAAGGTACTCAAAGACTGTAAAATGAGACTCAGATGAAGCACGATGAATTGATGCTCAGAAACTTGACTTCTTTCAAATAAAAATGACTTTTTTAAAAAAAGTTGGGGAAGAGTGAAATTACCGTTACCTTTCACAATATCTGATTTTGGGATAAGATTTGTGTCAAAATGGCCCTTTTTACTGTTGACACTTCATGCTTTTTAGATAAAGGAAAAGAAGTTTTGACATAAAAATAACCACTAAACCAGAAAAAAAGACTTTTAAGTGAAATTTCATGGAAACCCTCAATTACATGAAATCAGTCAGTCATGGTTTAGTGAAAACAAGTCATGGTTTACTGAAAACAATATTTCTCAATGGAAACTCCATTCACCTTTTTTTTATTATTTTTTTTCCTGACTGGCTACTTAGAACAGACCACATACAACCATCTTCATGGATTTTCTTCAGGTACTAAGAGGGCTTTATAAATCTTTATAAAGTTTTATTTGTGGTGTAACAAAAATTTGCAGCTTGTAACCTACAATCTCGTAGACTGTGATAATCTTTTACGAGTTATTTTCTTCATAAAATGCTCATTTAGCAAAGAATGGACTGCTTGCCTGTGTAAGGAAGTATTCTGTATTTGATGAGAAGCAAGCAATCCTATACATTAAATTGTTGTCAAGAGTAAAGAGTCTCCAGGGAAACAAGCCTCAGATGACTGTATTTTATGGAAAAGTTTGTTCACGTGCATTGATTGGACTGTCATATTAGTATCATCCCTTGCAATAGGCTTTGTATTCCAGGGTGGAAATTACTATGACAACAAAATGTATGAAAAAATAGGGAAGGTGAATGTAGGAAAGGCAAAATATTGTATATATTTCAATTGCTAACCTAGATAAAAACCAGACTTCTCTCCTTGCCACCCCCCTCACTGGATGTTCTAGAGAAATGTGTTATTCTGGATGCTTTTGACATGATCTTTTGTTTAAAGAAAAAAATAAAATGCATTTTTGATGCATTTTAAACAAAGGGCACATTTTCACTTATAAAACTTGAACTGAAACAATTAAATAGGACAAAAAGTACAGTTTGTATCAGTAATTTATTATAATCATTCTAATGTTTCAGACATCGATGAACGTTGTTGGTTGGCATTTAATGTCAAAATAATTATTCCAAAGTGACCTCAATTTATTACAAAAGTAATAAACTTTCCGATTTCTGCATTAAAGACCCTTTCACACTAGTTTATATAACCTAGTTTTATAATATAATGGTGTAAATATTTAAAAGAGACAACTAAATTAGCTTCGTCAGGAAAGATTTCTTAAACTCTATTAATCCATCTTTTATTACTACTGTAAAAGGAAAATATTAATTAAATCTATAAAATCTTGGACACACTTAAATGTCTTTAATGACACATTGTATATTTTTGTTTCTCCTTCCAGCTGTCTAGGAATTCCTGCTTTCTCTATTGGTTTATGGCACTTATGGAGGGCAAAAGCTTAGTCCAAACATGAAAAGTACAGTATGTTCCTTGATTATATGCAGTGACTATTTGGTTTAAGTCTTTCGCCTTATGCTCATATGAACTGATGATTTTTTGCTGTCTTATTATCTGAAATGACATTAGCAAGAAAAAATGTCATTCTGAGCAATCATCTAGGTCCCAGTTCTGCAAAGTGTGTATCTAAAAGCTTGGTATTTTCTTAGACTGGGTGAAGACTGAGAATGAAGTGATTTTGGTAAAACTGGAACTATGAAATTGGACTACTTCTGGGGTTGGGAACAATATGAGAAAGTTATCTGAAGTGTTGACAAAACATAGAACATTTCTTACTGTGTGGCCTGTTGACTAATGGACGTTGTAAAAAGCTGGACAAACCATTGAACAAATACACATTTTTGAAACTTAATAGACTTCTACTTACAACTTTATAAAAGCTCTAAATAAATCTGTTTAGCAATAGCTGGAAATAGAACAAATATTGGTAAATGAGAAGCAGAATATAAGTTGTGCTTTCAATAAGAAGAGAATTAAAATTGAAACTGAATTGTTGCACATGGAATAGGATAAAAACTAGAACTAATTAATTACTGTGGAACTAAACAAACTCTGGTACTAGAGTGTGAGCCTAAGGGCTTATCCACATGGATTCCTTTTTGGTATCAACGCCATGCTTAGTTACAACTAGAAGGACCAAGATTTATCCGAGTTTAACTATCCTATGGATATATGGGATATACAGGAACCCAAGGTGAATTTAGCAAGATTTCAAGTGTGTTCCAGTTAGGGCTCTGGACTCTAACTGGAACTATGAGAACTCAGTAGTGCTCATAGCCATGTGGTGTAATGGCTGGAAACTGAATAAATGGGATGACACGGAAATATGTACAAAGATGAAAGAGCTTATGTTTCAGTCCTTGTAGAGTCATTAAGTGACTATGTTGTAGAAGTCGTTGGATACCTACAAGAATCCCCATAGCATTTATTTGTATTTTGGTATGTGTTTAAGGCTACTCATTAGATAATCAAGTGGCTAGTCCACATTTGCCTCCCCATGCATCCTGCCAGTTTAAATGGGCTGCCCTTTCCAACCGTGGACATGGCAAAATATTTGATTGCTTACATTTATATTGTCTCTAAACGTCACAGTAATGGAATCAGATGCTTCTTACAAAATGCTCCTATTAATCATACTATGCCCAGCTAACCAGGTGCTGAGTATTCTCAAGGTTTGCCTCTTCCCTCACTGTTTCTAGTCAGGTTGAAAGATCTCCAGGAGCGCGCACACACACTGAGAGAAGGAGGTGTGATCTCTATCTATGCCACATTGCACCTTGCTGAGAAAAGGCAAGTGATCAAGGTGAAGCTATACAGACACAGTAGCAACAAAAGATCTGCCCTCAAAATCACTACTTTGAGAAAGTAATGGTATGAATAAGGCGTGAATGACCATAGGAGAGAATTCAACAATGGGGCAAGGGAAGAAAAGAAGATGGACATGATGTGAGGTCATGAGGTTTCTTGCAAACTCAGAGCAGTGGTGAAGTCATCACTGTGTGTAGCTTCTTCCAAGCATGGCTATCTGTGTTGCAGAAAAAAAAAACACCAGCATAGTTTGATAACATACTGATCTTTAATCTATAAAGAAGATTAAATTCAAAGTTTAACAATATAAAAGAATAACAAATACTTTAAAAAAAAATACAAGGTAACACACAGTTGCATCTTGGTTCCTCGTGCTGTCAAAGCTTAGAGTACACAAGTTCTGGAGAACAGTTCCACTGCATACACTGTTTCCTATCATTTCAGCATATGTTGAAATTGAAATAAAAAATTTTTATTTGCAAAAAAGCTTTTCCAGGTACAAGCTCAAGCCAGGCTGCTATTATGATTAGCTAGTCACATGTCAGATCCCACATATAATTTAAACAAACCAGAATGAAATCACTGCTTGTTGCAACATTCCTGCCTTTTCATGTCAGCTCCTAGATGCCAGCAGTCCATCTGCCACTGCATCGATCAGCCCAGCTGCTTGTAACTCACAGTTGTTCAAGAGTTGAACCTTTTTCACTTGGTTCCCCTGCTCTAAATTCACATCCGCAAGTTCTTATTCCCCTCAGGCACCCACACAAAAAAGCATTGGGGCAAAAAATGACAGAAAAGGTATGAAAATTTGTGAGAACTTTCAGGCAGCAAGGAAAAAGCCTCAGGCAGGGGTGATGTGAGTATCCCCTTCTGACAGCAACTGTTCATAATTTGTTCAGCTTTACCTCCAATGGACCCCAAGGCAAATCAAAGAGTTGGGGGCAACCAGGTGTAGGGGAAGAAAAGTCTGAACAATCTGTTTAGCCTTCCCTGTCTCTTTATAGTTAGATTTACAGTTCTGACCGATATAAACTCTGCTCTTGCTTTGCACTGACCACAGGAACATGCTTTTAAGCCTAGGCTGAAGCAAACTGGAGAGACATTATAATCCACCTTACTCCTCATTGAAAACAAGCTCCTTTGTGGGACAAAAAAAAAATGAAAATAGGGGGAAAAATCCCATCAAAAAATGGATAAAAGGATACTTTTTTCTACAAGTATCCCAACTGTAGAATAACTGTTTTGAATCCATTAGTGGTTGCATTCTATTTGCATGATCTTTGGAAAGCATAATAATAACAATAAAAACAATATGAAATAAAACATTGCCACCAATGAAAAATCTGTTCAGTTAAAAATTGCAAAACCAAGTAAACAGCAATTACACACTTCCCTCAGTCCTGCAAACTTGAAACATCCAACACTGCTTGGACAAAATTGAGAATACAGTAGACTTTTCAGCATAACTCTACTTAAATGACAGTATTGATTAAGAAAAACAAGGCATACTACTAAAACCAAAATACATAGAGTCAGGTTTCTATGCTACTCTTTGCCAAAAAGCTACTTTTTAAAAAATGGTTTAAATGCAAACTTTTACATCTCCAACACGTTTTACATATTTCAGACAACAAAAGAATACACATACATTGTATGTGATATTTTTTCAAAACTAGCCATTACATTTTCACAGATTAAAAAAAAAAAAGTCTGTTTAAATATTTCATTTCTACAAAGTGAATTTACATTTTTAAGTACAAAGTGCAAATACTACAGTTGTTTTTATTGCCTTTTGGTGAGGAAATCTCCCACGTCAGAGATCTGCCTTGGATCAGTAAGCTGTTCACCCCTGCTTCCTAGAAGCTTGCTGAAAGAAAGTTGAAAAAATTTGTATTATTAATGATGTTTTCAGGTAATCAAGTATAAATAGTTATCTCTATTTCTCAGTAGTGTCCAAATGCCACTATAAGAACAGGAGTTCTCCACAAATATATATGGGAATAAAAAAATCCCTGCCTTGTAGTCCTCTAGGGCATCTATGAACAAGGGTATGAGCAACATCTTTACGATTTCTTACCTATGGCCTTTTTAAATCTATACCTGTCAAACACACAGTTTGAGCAACTGCCTGGGCAAGTCCCTGGTGCAATATACCTTTCTATGGCATGTGATGTATAAGGAATGGGCTGCTGGCCAAAGTCTTCTGAAAAATCTATAGTTTCCTTGTAAACTTTTTGCTAGGCTGCAAAAGACCCTCTGGGTGTCATTGATGCGTGTGTACATGGATGTGTATGTTTGTTGAACAGGGTGGAGCTGAACAAGGGAAATATACCTAGCCACTAACCCAGCTCTGTCAGATCCTAATTTATTTAACCTCTTTTAGAGTAACAGCTGAGATTCAATTAGCATTTTAGCGTACGTATCTATATCTGCTTTCTTTCAATAAGCTTGTATGTGGATGCACGCATACAGATGAGCACATATGTAAAAAAAAAAACATTCAGGAATACATGCCTAAGCACACATAAATATACATATATATATATATATATATATATATATATATATATATATAAAACTGAAATCCTTCAAAAAAACTGGTAAAAAATGAGCTCTTGAGTGTCCACCTCCTGAGCGCTGTAAATTTGATCACTCCTTAGATGGGTGGTTTCCTTTGAGAAGATCCCACCCAGCCCAGTTGCTTTTCAATAACTTCTTCTCAAGTGAAAACTTTTGTGATGAAAGCCACCTTCTGCATTTGCAGCCTTGTATTGTTTGAGTACGAAACTGCCAACAGATGGTTTGTTGAGGCAGCCTTAATTTAATGCTATCATTTGTCAGCAACAGCTTTTAAAATAATTGTTGCTGAGTCAGCAAAATTATTGGACAAAATTAAAAAACATAGGACACTTTTATTACAGATTCAGCAAGTCAGGATCAGATTACAAGAAAGAGGAGATGGCTTGTCATGCTTCAAGTGTAATGCACGTGTGCCAGTAATTGCCATTATATAATTAAAATAACCCCTTTGAATGTTTTTGAGTTCCGACAGGATAATTGTTTTCAGGCTGCCTTATTTAAAGCATAAGTGATTTGTAGGGGGAACTTGAAAAGTTAAGACCACAAACATTTGTTTAAACAAACAGAATCTTATCACATCCCTCTAGCTGTGAGAATATTTTATATTCCATCAAAGGTATGTAGGAGGTCTCTGGTAGAACCCACAACCAATGTTGAGCTTGCCTTAGGAAGTGTGAACCTAACATCAAACAAATCAGAGATAAAGCAAGAAACAAATTGACTAGCAACAATGAGAGGAAGATTTCTCTTGGGTTGTTGGGAGGTTCACCCTGCATTCAGTTTTTACCAAATTAATCTAGCTTTCTGATAGATGGGAAGACATCAACCACAACTATGGTTTGGGGATATTTTTAGCCAAATTCCTGTTTTCCCAGCTGTAGGGTTATGTGAGCTGCTCTTACGTTTTGATGAGTATTTTTAAAAACAATTCATCATTTAAAGATGCTTTTGTGGGAAATAATAATTTTATTCCCCTAATACAAAAGTGAGGCAATAATGGTATGAAGGTGATTCTTTTACTTAGACCATTCAAATAAATTGTGGACTCACAGGTCCTTCAGACCCATGCAAAAGTATCAGGAAGCTGTGCCGATATCCAGAAAAGTGAGTCTTTAGTATTAACGATTATAAAAATAGACACACACAAATAAGAATCCCTTTTTTAACCTTTTCCCTGAGCTTCCACTTGAATCACTCCTTTTCAATGTGTACCCTTTCTTGATTGAAAAAAATCTGCTTTTGTACCCTTTGTAACTCTGAATGCCTTGATTAGCCAAAACGCCATGCATGACATACACTGGTGCTATTCAGAAAAACAAAATCAAGTCTTTGCAGAAAATTGATGCAAAAGAAAATCATGGATTATGTTGTCAGGGCACTTGACATTTTATTTGCTACAATCATTCTGCAGACGTAATCAATTTTAGTTTTAACACACTTTAGCAGACTGATGCAAATCCCAGTTCTCCAGCATCATTTTGCTCAGCCAGCAAAGGCATTTGAAAGTGACAGCTCTTTTCTCTACACTAATATTTTAAAAGGTGTTTAAAACAACCATACAGTGATTCTGTAATGTATGTTAAACGTATAGATTTTCACAGGGCGTGGGAAATGCATGTCACAAAGAGTAACTTCAATCAAAATTTGTGTCTATAGTGTGACTCACAGGAAAGTTAACGGAATTCAGTTAAAGCAAAAGAAGATAAACCAGTGCACATTTAAAAGTGTATGGGAACGACAACATTCAGGAGTGCAGAAGAGTCATACAAGGGCTCGATTACACTCATCTAATTCACCAACCTAGATACCAATTACAATTTTCTAGGAACATCCACATGCAGACATTTATGTACGTTTACTCTGCACCTCTGGCTGGCTAATTCAGCTTTCCTGAGAACTTAAACTGTGTTAATCAGGATGTTGCTCTACATTTTCCTGGCAAGTCCGCAGAATGGCAGACGAATGTAGTTTGAAGCTGCAATGATAATTGCTGAAACCCCACAAAGTGCATCTGAGAAAGACAGTAATGGAGGTCTTGCTCTCCTCAGTACTCACCTGCCTGTTGGATGAAGTGCTCTCAGTGTTGGTTTTAGGGGCTGCTAAAGGATGGAAAAGAAAACATTATGAATATATTTTGCAAGTTAAATGTAACATCCCTAAGAACTGAAGCCCTCATTCTGGTATTGTTTAGAGCAGGGTAACGGCACAGCTTTCAATAAATGACATATTTCAGATCTTTCACTGAAACATCCACTTTCTTTCCTCAATGCAGGTGTTGCTTCTACCACGTTATATGAAAGCTGAATGACAGCATTTCTTGCCAGTTAATGTGTGACATTTGCTTAGGATAGAGTGCATCTGGTCAATGTTGAGCATTTCAAACTTATTAAATATTTAGCAGTAAATATAGCTTATTATTCCTGGTGGGAAAGAAGCATGGACAAGCAGACTGTCTGGAAAGCATTCGCTTGCTTAAAAACATTGCACAGGAACAGCTCTACTAGCCAAAGACATTGGTCACATCTTATCTATAAAACAACAAGATTATCACTTTTTTTTAAAGTTTCTTAGCAGCAAAGTCCAAGACAGTGATCTAAATAAGGAAAAATAACCCCAGATACATGAGTCTGCTGGACCATTCAACTTCACAAGCAAACTTGGGAGGCTTGGGAGGAACTCACCCTCTTGGTTTTCCGTGTCAGTTTGTTAGTCAATCAAGCTGCACTGGGACAGAGGGGACTGAAACTGGACCTTGAAAAATACTGCAGAAACTACCATTTCCCTGAGAAAGTATGTTTTGTGGTTGTCTGGATTTTATATTGCTTCAAATGATTCTCACAAGTATCTGGGACTCACAGAGAATGATACAGAGCAGTCTCCTTATCTCAGCTTTCACACTTCAGGTGATGGGTTTCACCTATTCATAGAAATATAACTCTAGCTTTAGTGGAGTGGTGGCTGATTTGTGAAAGTGAAAGGGTTATCAGAAAGAAAATTTTAATTATCAAGCAGGAGAAACAGAATAGAATGCTGATATTCCAATAAAAGCAATTTTTATTGTCATCTTTACAACTATGTATTTCTAGGAAAGCAATCAAGTTATTTGGCTTAGGAGTTTTTTCCAACTGGATGCCATTGTGTTTTCAATGCTATTGCTCTGAAGTATTTTTTTCCTTCCAAAAATTAATGTTCTCATTATTGACAGCATTTTGTTTTGAGAAGCTCTCTTAAAAATCTCCAGATATGGTGAACATAATCTTTTCTTTAGCTAAATCTGTGTATGATCTTCACATAATTTCATGCCTAATACAACTTTCTTTTCCAAAACAGGCAGCTTATGTGAAGCAGGAGAATCCCAATATTTGTGGTTTTTTCACTGAAATGGGCATACAAAAAACTGGGGTTTGGTGTGAGTGTTGCTGTAGTTTTCCTTAATTTTCTGGAGCAATGACTTTGAACCCAAATTTCATCTACAATAAGACCAAGGAGTGCAGCTGCAGCAGGACAGAAGTATCTGGATGTTAACATATAGTTCTCCACAGTGTTCTCCACTTTAAGGCACTAGTCTACCAAATAGTGTAAATGAAAAAGGTGTTATATTTCAGTTTCCAAACTTATAGCTTAAAGATTGCAACATCTATCTTCCTTCATCCACCTTCATATACATTTTTTTCAGCACCCTCACCTAAAAAATTGTAAGGTATTATTACTAGGTGCACAAAAAAACCCACAGACAAACCAACCAACCAACCAACCAAACAGAAAAAAGTCCTATATTTGATATATTTGTTTTGAGACATCTGTTTCTGTGAGACATAGACAATTTACTTTTTTAGTACTATTCATTCTTTCTGCAGTATTCCCTTTCCTGCAATATTTCCCTTGAATACAATCAATTTTGTGGAAATGCTGCATTTCCCACTTGATTTGCTTTTCATTTCCTCTGACACCTTTGTTTTACTGCTTTGGCTTCACTTTGAGATCCCAGGCAAACAAACCAATTTGCCTATATTCATGTTCTTCAGCTTCTTACAGTATGGGGATCTACTGTTGTTGTTTACATTTTTTAAAAAAAAAATATTTATATTTTCAGGAATTGTGTGATTGAATTCTGCAGGGACCATTACATAATAGTAAGTTGTTCCCCTTTCTACCAGTTTTGAAACAAGGTAAGGTGGCTGTGTACCAGCAGTTGTTCCACCTGTTTGGCAGATGACCACATTCCTCGCTGTAAATCTAAACCACATTTGAGAAATGAGAAGTCATTAGAATGTTCAACAACGTGCTTCCTTCCCAGCAGGAATCCAAAAAGAACAGGTGTGATACTTTTACTCACTCAGGTCATAGTACTGTAATAACATTCAACTGTTTTTTTGATGTCTGTTAATGTTATCATTTCCTCTTAGGCTTCTTACTGTAATACATTAAATGGTCAGAACCAACAGGAAATTTTTTATTCTGTTGAACCAGAGTGATGATTTGCCTACACAGAAGCAGCTTTCCTGACATCTGCCCTAAGCAACAGCTGCATTAGCTACGTACAGGTGTATTATTTTATTTTGTATACTTCTGGCATATATAAATATCAGACTTTGCCAGCTTTTAAGAATCTAATGAAGAAGATTGAAAAGGTTCTTACTATGGCGTTTCTTTGTTTCTGCTTTACCTTCTTCTTTTGTTACTCCCAAGCAGCCCATTAATTCTTGAACTGACAAGGACTTATCGTTGTTCACATCACAGTATTCCACAAACTTCTTCACGCATTTTTTAGGTTTTGATTTCTTTCTTAGGAATCTCTTAAATGGCTTGATTTCTTTCTTGCCAATATCACCACTGGAATTTTTATCTAGCTGTTTGAAATACCAATGGACCACTCTCTCTTCCAAAGTGTGATTTGGATCAGGCTCTGAAACCCTGAAACAGAAAAAAAAAAAAAAAAGAATTTAGTTTTAATTCTGATAGAAACCCCTCAGTTTATACCTTTATTTTAAAACAGTTAAATCACTGTCAGATGCTTTGTTACATAAACCTCCCTGCTTTTGGCCACTAGCTTCTTGTAGTGAGTACTTCTTTTTTCTATTTGGTCAACTGTATCCTAAATTTTACACTAAGGGCAGGAAACTGCTCTTAGTTAACTATCTAAAACTGTGTTGAGGTCAGCACCATACTCAGAAAACAATGCTTTCCCTTTCAATTTCCTGAAACAGAAAAATGGAGAGAGACATAAAAGAGAAAAAGACAGTTCATAGGTGCCAGAGACATGAAAACATGTAATATACTCAACTGAAGCAAGTCAACAGTTACCATCACCAAATACTTAGGCTCCAATTACAACCCATGATGATCTAAGCTGCTCTTAAAGGTGAATAAAGGTACCTAAATGTATTGAATTACAGGGTAAGTTATACCAATAAATGCCACCTCCTCTTCAGATGACAAGCACCTAACCTGCAGACACCTGAAGTTTCACAGAATTCCTGGATTCACAGATTTGACAGAGTTGGAAGGGACCTCTAGAGATCATCTAGTCCAACTCCCCTGCCAAAGCAGGATTGCCCAGAGCACATCACTCAGGGCTGCATCCAGGTGGGTCTTGAAAATCTCCAGAGAAGGGGGCTCCACAACCTCTCTCGGCAGCATGTTTCAGTGCTCTGTCACCCTCACTGTAAAGAAGTTTTTCCTCATATTTGAATGGAACTTCCTATGTTCCAGCTTATGCCAGTTCCCCCTCATCCTTTTGCTGGAAACCACTGGAAAGACTCTGGCTCCATCATCCTTCAACCTGCCCTTTAGGAACTTGTAAACATAGATAAGGTCTCCCCTCAGTCTTCTCTCCTCCAGGCTAAAGAGCCCCAACTCTTTGAGCCTTTCCTCATAAGGGAGGTGCTCTAATCCCTTAATCATCTTGGTTGCCCTACGTTGGACTCTCTCCAGTAGTTCCCTGTCTCTCTTGAACTGGGGGACCCAGAACTGAATGCAGTATTCCAGTTGTGGCCTCACCAGTGCAGAGGAGAGGGGGAGAATGAACTCCCTCGACCTGCTGGCCACACTTCTCCCTATGCAGGATTCCATTGGCCCTCTTGGCAACAAGGGCATATTGCTAGTGCATGGAGAGCCTGCCATCCACCAGGACTCCCAGATCCTTTTCCTCAGAAGTACTTCCCAGAAGATCCACCCCTAACCTATATTGGTGCCTGTATGCATTTTAAATTCTGCCTGTAACTGTTGATAGCATTGGTGTGTTTGTAACAGGCAAAATATGAATCAGGAAGGTAGAACACATTCATCAAGTAAAGCCTGAGAGCAGAACAAAGACTCAGACACAGTTGCACCAGCAGCTACAGATAAACTCTAAGCTGTGCTCCTGCTGAGAATTCAGCTATCAAGTGCATCTGTTTAGTGAATGTAGTCCAACATGGCAACTGAAGTAAAGTTTCCCAGATAGGTTCTCGAAAATTTACTCTTTGTGGAGAGAGAAGACACATTATTTCTCAAAGCCTTCAATAATCTATTCACCACTGCCAGAATGGTTTTTAAGACATACAAAAAGGGTCTGAAACCCACCGGCTAGAAGACAATGATGGATCAGAGACTGCATGCACCATATCTGTGGAGAGTGCATCCAAAACACTAGTCAGGAACTCATTCTTCTTGGCGCCAGGACAACCTAGAAAAACAACATTGTTTTTTTTTATTTTATTTTTCCCTCTTTTTACAACGTTTAACTTCCAATAATAGTTCAAATTTAGAGATAGATGTGACAAATTCCTATAAACTGGGGACAAGCAGGTGGGAACCTGGTTTGCATTCCTTGGGTCACTCTCCTTCAGTTTTGGACATTATTTTTCAGCCATTATCTTTCAGATATTTTTTCCATGGGTGAGACTATTTGAAAAGAATAGCCTTGAAACATCAGAAGGTTGTAAATGACACACAGCGCTTGAAACTTGGACTAGAAGCCCATAGCACAACTGCTGCTCTGAATTACTACTTGCTTTCTCAAAACACATTTTCTCAGTGCATTGTTTTTCTTCTCCATAAAATGACACTCAACTCCTTTCCTCTTTCATTTTTCTCTTGGGTGGGGGTTAACTCACACTAAACAGCAGCTAGCCCTATAGGATGCTGTTAGTTGGTACTTTGGCTCATACTATGGGATCCTATGGCGATGCTAGATCATCCTCCTAATTACATTCCCTATGCCACAAAGCTCTTCTCTGAAAGAAACTGACAGCACATTTCAGACACATAATATGTCAGACAAATATATACCGAAAGATCCACCGTCAGAGCAGTGCAGCTGCAGCAGATAAATTCATCTGATAAGTGTTTGAATGTTGACACATGGAGGTTTGCTTATACAACACACCTGCTTCCTCTCCTCTTCCCTAGAGCCCTGAGCCAAACACCAGGTCTTCACCTAGCCCTGAAGTAGCTGAGTTAAACTCTAAGATGATCCACAAGCAGTGACATAGAGATCACAAGCTTGAAGATAAAGCCCACGGCAGGACTTTCACCATTCTGTGCTTGAGGTCCATTTATCTGCAGTTCTGTTCTAAAGTGAAAATGGAAACACTCTGAAGTGTTGCAGAAAAGGAAGATTAGTCATTCAGTAAGGATTTGTTATTTCATTACACTTCTCAGCGACCTCTGGAGTAGGCAGTAGGATTATCTGCGGCTGAAACGCCTCATCTTTCCCAGCAAATTATTTTTAAATACATCCCATGTTGATCCAAGGAAATGAACCTGTGTTATATTAGCCCTTAGCTGTGCTGCAGTAAGAATAGCTCAGCAATTATGTATAGCAGCAGCGCCCACTACATATTATTGTCTAACACATTCTGCAGTTATGAGTTCCCTGTCTCCTGTGTGTAAGCCTTCGGCACCAGGGACATTTTATTCCAGTAACTGTAAAAGGCATATAACAAAAATTCACTAAGCAAGTTTCACTGCACTAAAAGCACACATCTGAAACCAGGTGTCGCTCTCCTAGTTATGTTCCTCTTCCCTTAGTCTTTAACCAGGTGTTTTTTTCCTGTTAAAACAGGAAAACAAAACAAAACCAAAACCCCCAACCCAACAGCTATAACTATAATCGTAAATTTGAGTTCAGTGAGACAAGCACATGAGTTTTCTCTGTAAGGCACAGAAATGAGAAGGGTGGCAAGAGATTAATAGGGAGGGACAGAAGACTATACCAACAGGTTCCTGGCAGCTTTCAGTGCATAATTCCAAAGTATATTCTCTAGAGAAAGAGCTTGCTGGTAAGTAAAGCTCACACACTGCAACCATGTAAGTAAATTGTGCATTGTGATTTAAATGAAGCCAAGTAACTTTGCAAGTCACAAAAGCACATATGCTCAGCATGGGGGAAGGTGTTTTTCAGATTGGTTTTATTTCTCATTATCCTACTCTAACTTGATCAGTAAAAAATTAAACTAATTTCCCCAAGTCAAGTCTGTTTTGCCCATGACAGTAATTGGTGAATGACGTTTCCCTGTCCTTATCTTGACCCACAAGTCTTTTGTTATATTCTTCTCTCCCCTGTGCAGCTGAAGAAACATAGAGTCATAGAATAGTTTGGGTTGGAAGGGACCTTAAAGATCACTGAGTTCCAACCCCCCTGCCATGGGCAGGGACACCTCCCACTAGACCATGTTGCTCAAAGCCCCATCCAGCCTGGCCTTGAAAGGGGAGGAGAGCAGATGTGGTGGGCACCTGGTCAACTCACCACACCATGAGATGAACAGGTAGAGCCCAAGTAGTTCCCATGCAGAAGACACATCCAGCTGTGTTAGTATGGCAACTTGCCTGAATCAAGCAAGTAAGTATCTGAGCAACCTACTGAACTTAGCACATCTTGCTAGCAAGGATACTCGGCCTGTGCACCAGAGCTGATTGTCTTCAAAGGACAGGCAAAAAGAGGTCTGTCTGAAGTTCTCCATGTAGACCTATCTTGAATGATACAAGCTTTATCCATTTCATGTTGGGAATGTGTTACTGTCATCAGGCAGAAGCCTGAATCCTGCTTCAAACATGAACTGTGAATTGATACAGGGCTCATGGAAAATGCAGACAATAATACTTCAGCATATAACAATGCAGCACAATATGGAGACAAGATAATTTGACTTTTTTCTTTCTCTGTCCTTTTTGTTGTGTATTCCTGAAACATCTGGAAGAAACAAAAATGTATACTTTCGGTAGTTTCTACTGCTGTCCAGGGAGCTGCTGAGTGTACATATGCTACAAATGTAGAGATCAAGATAATGACTTAGCCTGCTATTTATGAGATACAGCTAGGTAGGGGAAAGTAACAACTTCTAAATTCACAAGAAATCATGGGGAAAAAAATCCATAGTTTAAAGCCTGTCTCTCACAATTTTCCCTAAAATTAAGAAAGGTTTCTAAATGTGTATTGCATAAAGTTGCAATAGCAGCTGACAGCAATAGAAATTTTCTCATAGGAAAGAAATTGCTGTTAAAACAAACACAATCAGTTGCTGTGAAACTCTCTAAATTATAATTCTATTACTTAACGTAAAATGACACTCTACAAAATCCTTACCAGTTAAATAGGGAGAAAATATTCAGTTTCTCCCAATTACAATTTTTGCTGATGTGTGGGCAATCACACAGCAATTTACCTCACAGTGAAATCTCTGTTCTTTGCAGGTGTTATTAACTCAGAATAATTCTCTAGAGGCTTCACGCTGAGCTCTACTTTTCAACAAACTTGTGGGTGAAATGGCAAGACTGGAGGAGCTTTAACCTGATTGTAATGAATAATTCACTCTTAGTGGACTAAATATAGAAAGAGAAAGACTAGTCTCTTGTGGAAGCCTTATGCTTCTCACATTGGTTTATGTGCTTCAGTTTCTTCTTCTGCAGCTGCTTGTTCTGTGTGGATTTGATAGCTTACATAAATAATAATTTGTTGTTAAAGAGCTGAAGTTGAAACCACATGGAGTTAACCTACAGGTTCAGATATGTAACACAGAGTTGAGTGTTTGCTTTAAGGATAGTTTTACCCAGAGTAAACCTTAGGCCAACAAACACATACCACAAAGGATGGGAAAATACAAACACCTCATTTCAGCTATAATATAAAGGTAATCAAAGAATTGTCATTATACATTACATATCTCATATGTACACACGTCTCTATAAATATATCTACCTTTAGTACTGAAGATGGATTTTTAAAGAGTTAAATCTTTGGGGCAGCTGTCTATAATCCTTCTAAAATTTGCACCTCCAAGTGCATTGTAGCTCCCTGATTGGTTGATAATAATTTACTACTGTCAAATTTGGAAGATTGTGCTAATTTGGAAGATGTGCTATAAATAGCACATCTGAAGTCATGACTAGAAAAGTATTTTGTTCATTTCTGTAAAAATGTGAATACAATAGATAAGATTAATCACTTTAAAAGGGGGTTTACATTAATTTTCCTGCAAGAGAGGAAACTGTTGTTAGTCACTCAAGTAATTGAAGTCATGACAACTTCCAATTAGTAAATCTAAATCTTCTTTTTTATTCCCTGTTTGTTAACATGAATATCAGGCTTAGCAGTGCACTCAAATACAATGACCACTGAAATACCTTCTGATGATTATAAATAAGTTTTGATCTTCCAGAATTCAGAATGATCAGAACTATTCATGCTTCTTTTGCAGCTTTGACTTCACTGAAATATAGCATTATAGAGGAGAAAAGAATTTAACAAAGTTTGTCTGTGCTACTGGTTATGCTGGGAGACAGATGATAGAAGGAAAATATCCTTTCTTTTACTTTTATTCTATACACAAATATATGTACAGTTCATAAGTTTTCTTCTGTTGATCCATATAAATCACAGGTTTGTGTTTGTCTCGATATGCTGAGGACCCTCCTCATTTTCTGAAGCACCTCCTGAGCTCTACCTGAACCCCATTCCATTAAAAAAGCTCTTCAAAAGATGAGCCCGGGAACTGAAATTTGTAACTGCTAGAGACTGAAAATCATGGCCTCAACAGAGTCAGTGGCTTTATGGTTCATTGCAGTTTTTCCCTCAATGCACCTCATAGCAATCTCTTACAAACAATAATTATCTACCCTGTTTATCTAGAGGGTTTGAAGGACTTCCTTTTCTTTTTTTTCTCTTCTCTTCTCTTCTCTTCTCTTCTCTTCTCTTCTCTTCTCTTCTCTTCTCTTCTCTTCTCTTCTCTTC
>JAOQGH010000023.1:44972904-45046531 GCA_025769975.1 Gallinago jamesoni
CCTGTGACTGCAGAGGGGTCGGACTAGATGACCTTTGAAGGTCCCTTCTGGCCCAGATGATTCTATGATTCTATGATAATAGAACAGATGTTAGCTGGAGGGGAGCTACAGATTCATTGTTTGTAGCCCTAGATCTCTATGTCTTACAGGGAAGAAGGATTATTTCTGGAGAAGTGCAGGAAGGAGATTTCAGTTCTCCACATACATTTAACTTTATTTTTGTTACTATTTTAGATTGATCTTTCTGTTCTAATTCCAGGGTTGAAAAAAAACAAAAGAGTTAACAAAGGATGTTCTTTTAAGGCCCTACCCTTCAATCCCAGGCATTCATATCATACCAAAGTGCATTGAGTGGGATTTGTTGAACTTGAGCCTGATGAAATGAGGTGTCTCACCCATAACAGTTATTTAAATTCAGTATAAAGGACCCATTCAGAAGGCATTCATTTCAACTCCCTTAGACTTTTTCTTAGAATAGGACAAGATTTTCCTTAAAATGTAGCCCTTTTTCCCCATTAACTACTAAGGAAGCCCAGACAGCTAACTACACTCCCAGGTGGCGTAAAACTGCCTGTAATTAATTCTATATGTATCTGTTTGTAAGTTCATTTAGGCTCAAACTACTCTGTTATTCTTTGGGTAAATGTGGTGGAAAGGGATAATGTTTATAGCAGAAAAACGTATCATCCTGTAAACAGTTTTCAAAGGCAACTGACAAAGTTAGGCTAGGGAGTTCATTGATAGGAAAAGCAGTTCATTATATCTGTTTCAGTTCTTGTAATATTGTTAAACAAGAAAAGGAGAATTGGAATGTCACAGCACAGAACAGGCAATGTGAAATAACTGACTTTCATTATCACATTTTAATTTGTTTTTTCTTCCACAAGGGTTTGAAAAACCTTTGAGAAGCAAATTTCTGGCTGCTAACAGTTAGAGATGTCACTGTGAGAAAAGGTAGGGATGAACCAGCTAGAACACTGTAATCTTCTCAGATGTCACCCAAAACTCAAAGAAGAACTTGAAAAGGTCTGTGGACTTTATTTGCCTTTTTAAAACATTCTCTTGTTTAAATTCTTGTTTAGAATTCTCTTGTTTAAACTCTTACCTTTCTAGTTTTGATTGTGAACATGCAAAAGGTCTGCAAACTCAGATGATAAGCAGGTCTTGCTCCTTTGCTGCCTAACTGGACATAAGGCATCTGATGTTTTTATTGCATAGTCACTGGCTACACAATATCTACCCCAGTTTTGTAGGACAAAGACATTTTAGTATGTTGAGAAGAATCTGAAAATTTGAGCATATAAGTGCAGCCAGTGCCAATGCAAACTCCTAACCTTTAGAGGCTTGTCACCTTACATTTAACATGACCTGCAATATAACCATGTGGGTCCAGCTCCAGTGTAAGAAACATGAGGTATTTGTCTCAAGTGTTGTCACAGGGACACAAATCAATCAGACCACAGATTAGGACACAGAGAGAAGTTTCAGGATTACAAAGGGGCTCAAAAAAAAAAAGTGCAGAAGACAAAAGCAGCTGGGTACAATTTTCAAAAGGTTATATTTCTGCCTTACATACAATATTTCATGACTGTTTGTCCCCAAGACATACAGCTGGTACGTTGGACTGCAGTAACACTTTCAACAATAGCTTATTAAATTGAAATATTTTGGAATTTAGTTTTGTATAGTATGGCAGGCATCTGAATCTCCACATTATCACTTTGAGAGTCTTAACAATTAACAACCAATATTATTTAGGGAGTCAAAATATAGTCCTTTTTACTAAACATTTATTACTTCCAATTTACTTGCATTTTCATTATGCTGTTATGTTTCCTCTCAGGAGATGGGTATGAAATAACCATATTTAATTACCTCCATTTAAATATCCATTAAAAAGGAAAAGCTATTACAAAAAATATGTTGTTGCAATTATGGAAGTGACCTCAGAAATAAGGTGCATAATTCTGGTCTCCTGCTGGAAAAATTGAGCTATGGGGACTTGCTTAGTAGGGATGTTTTTTACATTACTTAATTAATCTATGCAGCCTGCTCCTTGGAAATATGTAGGAAAAACAGTCTTTTTTACAAACTGATGTTGATTTTAACTTTTCTGGATAACTCTTACTGAGGCTTTTACCATTGGAGGCATAAGCCAAAAATCCCAAAAGCATCTGCTCTCAACTAAAGCCACAAAAAAGCTCTCTATTCAGATATTAAGAATCATTAAAAAAAAACAATGAAGGAAATTCAGAGCTGAGTTAGAAACTGTCAGCCCAGCAGCACACATTGATGTGAGAGCTATTTTCAGAGGCCCTGCCCACAGAGTGGTATGAGGTTTTCAGAGAGAAGAGCAGAACTTTCATGCCAGTCTGTGGTTCTCACGCTGTCATAACACAGGATAGATGGAGATGTAAGGCCAGTAGTCCTTAAAGATGCCTTGCAGTGCCTGAAAGGGTTTTACATATATGATGGATTTTTTCAAATGCACTTTTGAAACACCAGGCTTTTTTTTTTTAAAATCCAAATGTAGATGGTACAGAGTGACTGTGACCTGTGGCACAAAAGTAGGGAGTCCCACAGATGCAGTGACTTGGTGTCTCTATCCTGGAAATGAAAGTAGTGGCAGAACCACCAATTATGAAACTAAGTAACTGCTACAAGAGCACAAAGCAGATTGTTGGATGGTGTAGGATGAGCTGGAAAAGGATATGGAGAAGAGAGAAACAGAAAGGAAGCAGAAGATCTATCCACCTGATTGCAAGCAGTCAGGTGAAGTCTTAGAATCTTTCCCCATGCTTTATTTTGCTTATAGAGACACCTACAAGTATCAAATCTGAATTAGGAGACAAACTGTGATCAATATTATCTGATTATTTTTTCTCCCTTCCTCCCATAACTGGCAAACGAAAGATTTAGAAATTGGATTTCCAACACGGAAGGGAACTGGGAATAAGGGGAGGCAGGCATGGCTATTTCTTGGAACATTAACTATATTATGAATTTTAACTCAGAATGAGTTTTTACAGCAGTGATTAAAAGAGGTTTATAAAATAGAAATTATGGAAGTAACTGAAGTGAAACAAGAGTCAGCAAGAAGCACTAAAGCATTACTTGAACACTATGGAATGAAGCAGTCCTTGGAAACCTGGCATCATGAAAATCTATCTCTCTTTTTATGTAGCATTTAATTTGGGATTGGCAGTTGTGTTGCCTTCCTGGACACTTTCCATTAAACATGACAGATTTCCTCTGCAAATACCATTTCAAATCCACTGCCTCATCCTTTGCTAAATAAAAAGGCTGTAAGATGACTAATACAAAGGCATAAATGCAGCCTTACAATTGCTCAGTATGAAACTTTTACAAGGTATGATATTATGGAAGAATGAAACGGCCATTCAATGAAACGGCTGAAGGAAGCGGGCATACTATGACAGGCTGAACGCCTTAATAATTAGACACTATTAATTTAATTTTAAAATGAAGATCCACTACTAATTCAACATTACCTAGCTCACTTCTCCAGGGTTGATATAGAGTGATCTCTTTAGCTAAAGCAGGTTTCCAAACCAACATTCTTTGCAAATTGACCTCTATTTGGAAAGGATCCCCCAAGCCAAATATAGTATCATGTACCTCATTAAAGCAGTGAAAACAAGTGCAAGTAATGATGAACTTGACTTCATCTCACAAAAAGACAAAAAGCAGGGAAATTCAGAGTTAATCATGCCACCCTTAGTTTGCAATTTACAGTAAACACTGAGGAAATGAGCACACAGCACTTGGTAGCAAAGATCCTGCAATGGCAGAAGCACAATGGAGTTAATTAAAGATGGAGATGAACATAATTATGGTTCTAAAGTGTCTGCCAGGAAGGATGCAATGCAGCTGACTTCATGTAAAATAGTTTACAGTATGCTGTTTGATTACAAAGTGCATTGGGTCATTTTACAGCAGGGAGATCCCATTACATGATAGCGCTACATTATGGATTATGAGGACAGTTTCCCCACTGGACCACTATGCTGCATGCTACTTCCATTGTGTACGGTGTGGTCTGTTCTCTTTGTGTGCTGTACGTCCTACATTTGGTCAGGAACCCAGCTAGGAATATCCTGCAGCCATGCCAAGGCCTGGATTTCCTTCTATTTGTGCAGAAGCCCACCCTGTCAACTTCAGCAGAGGCCGTGTGGTTTAATGCTAATCAGGTTGCCCAGAGTCGGTCAGTTGCTATTAACAGGTAATATCCGATAGGGCTGAGGGACGGGCTATTGAAAACCATCTTGGGCTTACAGATCATTGGACTTGAGAGGAAAGAGATTTTTTGGTCTGCAAAAAAACATGACCCCATTTTATATACCGGCTAAGATGACATGGACTGCTGCAAAACTGAGCATGCGTACTCAGTTATAGGAGCATGTGTGTCCTGTTTCTGGAGCAGGCCATGAAATCTCATTTATTGATAACACAGCAACAGCAACACAGGAAGAGAGTTCTCATGCACCTTGCTGGCTGCTGCTGCATAAACAGAGAGAGATGGAAACAAGACATTGTATTGTATCTTTGTGCTCTGGGCATCACAGGGGACAAGGGAAAATACAATCTGAATGTACAACAGTAGCATCCCAAATGCTCATGCACACCAAAACTGAATCCCTCTTGTACATGTATATTAACCTGATTTCCAGCCATGCATTTTGCAACAGTAAGTGCCAGCCCGTTGGTGAATGGAACTGAAATAATGATTCTGATTATAATTCATACACCCCACATTTCCACTCTAACTCTCCTGTGAATATATTTTTAGTATAAATATGCATACTTTAATGTTGATTTAGTAAACAGCAGTCATTTTCCACCTCAAGTGAATGAATGTAAAGCACTCTTATTCAAAATTAGAGGTCCATGCTGCATACTTGGAGATGATACACAACAGTGCAAATTCCAACAGACACAGACTTTCAGTCCATGAACCTTATACAACCAGAAATTAAGCCCTCTGCAGATGGCCATTAAAAGGTTCCCATGCTAGACTGTCAAAAATCAATAGGCAGTCTACTGCTGGTTAAAATCAGAAGAAAAAGAGAAGGTAATGAGAAAAAAGATCCTTAAACCTTTAAAAATGCCTGGGATTAGATTAAGAAATTCAATATGTGTGTGTGGATTACGAGGACAAGATAAACAGTTAAAACCTATCCATTTCTGTCAACTGATATAAGCGCATGCACAGAGGGTTTTGCACCAGAGTTCAACTATGTGTGTCATCACAGAGACCAAAGCTTAAGTCAGAACAACTTCCTTGTGGGAAGCAGAAGAACATGACTATATGGTAAGGTTAGCGAAAGGAGGAGACAAGCATGGAAATTAGAGAGAACCAGGTAGAAAGCCATGGGAGAGGTATGGAAACCAGTGGGGAAAAAAGCTGCTTGAAGTTTCAAGCAAACTCACTCAGGCAGCCTGTGCTCTGACACAGACACCTCCGACAGCACTGATACTGACAGAGTATTAATCTTCCTCCCCCATTCTCCTCCAAACAAAACTGTAGTTCACTGAGATAGCTCTGGCGTCCACATGAGTAGGGTTCTGCTGGTTTTGTTTTTCCTGCTTCTGCCAAAGCCACGTGGATAACATGGCTGAATGTCTTTGCATCTTTAGCTGCATTTGCAGAGACAGAGGGTTTTTATATCATCCTATTGCTTCTGGCGCTCATGGTATGTGACCACGAAGTAGCTCTCTCTAGGCCTGGCTAGGAAACAACAATTCCATCATGTGGAAAGTGTCAGGATTGGGTAATTTACATTTTACTCTGGTGCAGAATGAGCTGCCTTTTTTTTTCTTCTTCTTCTTTTTTTTATAAGAACAAAACACCCCATCCCATCTTGGCCAGATAACTTGGTGATGAGGGCACGCAGCAGAGATGGGGGAGACTGAGGTTCAATTCCCTGATCCAAACCAGACAAAGCAGGGAGTTGAGACCTGGCTTGCTGTTATCCCAGTGGAGTACCCTAATCTCTGACACTAGAGAGTCAGGTTCAATTCCCTGCTCTGTCTGGTTTGGATCAGGGATTTGAACCGAGGTCCTTTCCTCTTTTGCCAAGTGCTCTAATCATCAAGCTATTGTGTGTCCACAGAAGGGTTCCTTTTGTTGTGAGCAAACTCTTCAGAACAAAGAGAGTGTCTGAAACCAATTCTATTGCTACATTAAAACATTTTCTTCAGCAAAATAGCAATAGTGTCAAACTGGACAGTATGTTCTTTAAGTTAGGGCTTAATCCTGCAAGGTGTACAGAAATGCAACCAACATCTTCCAAAAAGCCTGGCATGTAGCTCAACAGAGTACTCTCACTAGATCAAATGAATTCATGAGCTTAAAGAAAACCACGGGCTTCAGTGCTTTGCTGGATGAAGGCCACTGCACTTTGCACATTGATGACTCAAATTCTCAGTAAATAAGTTTTTTGCCTTGCGTGTTTTGGATTCAAGGCTTTTCTGCCTTACCAAACAACAGGGAACTGATACGTAAGCAGCACTTCATCATTCTGCCATACTCTAAGCCACTGTTTAAATTTTTTTTCAGCAGTGCAGATACACAAGAGGAGCCCCTTGTTTGGTATAGGAACTCAATGAGTCTGTTAGATTTTGTTTTCTAACTTTAAATTCATCCTATTTAAAATTGAGTATTTAACTTTTCCATTATTCAAGATGAATGTTTCACTTAGGAGACGTAAAGAGGGTAGACATACAACTTGCACTGGGATAAAGTTGAATTCAGAGCACAGTGGAAAAAATAGGGGAGCTGGAGGGAATCAAACATTTAGACATCATGGAAAAGAGCAAAAAAAGAAGGAAAGATCATTCATAGGGGCAACAAAAAGCATAGGGCACTTCAGTGGTTCTATTTCAATTTTACAGACATATTTCTAGTCACCAACACAAAGTACAAGCTTCATTTCAGTCACCTTTTTTCTTTTCATGAAAAAGGTTTCACTCAATTATCTAAATTTTAAATGCAAAGGGGACTCAGGGTTCTCACATGGTTTCTCCAAAAATGTCATCAAACTTTATGCTTAGAGACATGATTTCGTAAAGCACCTAGGATTGCCTGTAATATTAAGTGTATCTTTGCTTGTTCTGATGCCTGTGATCTGCTGGAGCAGAATCAATATGATCTATGAATTTCATGGATATATATAATTAGAAACATCTATCAAGTAAAAGCGAGAGGCTGGGAGTTCTGAATTCAAGTTTTACAGGAATTTTTAGTGACCTTTAGTTTTTCTGGTTCATATTTTTTCTGCATGAAAAGGATCACTTCTCTCAAGTATTTGAGAGATTCCATTAATGTTGCTGATGTGTTTTGAAATGGTTACCAGGAAACACTGCAAAAGAATATAATTGCCTAGCCATCAAAGTATGTCTTAAGAATAAATTGCTCTTATTTTATGACAGGCATTTATCTGTAGACTCTACCGAAATATAATGAGTATAGAATGTCCTCACTTTATCTGTCCTGTGTTACAGCATTCTGCTTTATCTGTAAACAAAGATAAAACACAAAGAATGCAACTGGGGGGGTAGGCGAATTAATCTTTTGTTGCTGAAGAAAGGAGTTCAAATTTTGGTTTCATTACCAGCAAATCAACCTAATTAATGCCTACTTGTTTCCAAATTACAAATGTTACTAAGGGAAAGTGCTGAAGCTTAAACAACTGAGAAAAAAAAAATCTGTGATGGGAAACTTGACTTGAGCCTATGCACAGGGTATGAATCCTTACTTTAATATAAAATACACTTGTAAATAAATACTTAAAAAAATAAATTTCTTCCTCTGTATTAGGACTGATAAAGGGCCTACTTAAGAGTGCTATCTGAGATATAAGGCATACCAGGTACCCTTCTTTTTCTGAACAGTTGAACAGTTTCTGAAACTCATTGGGGAAGGAGGAAAAACTTCAACATCAAGACATTCACTGTACCCTACAATGAGCTCACTTTCTGTATACCAACCATATCTTCCTGAATTAAGAAAACGGCATAGCATTACAGTTAGAACCAATGGGTCTAATGTGGGGTTTTTTTGACCCTCCCTCTAGAAGACGAGGTTGATTTGGAATGAGGAGTTCAGGTTTAATAGACTCATTCAGGTAATGGTTTTATGATAAGAAATGCATGCCTCTTCTCTCACATAAACCAGATTTTTCTGACCTGCTTCCCAGGGCAAATTTCCTTGGGCGGATTGTAAAGAATCAGAGCAGTGTGTATCTCTTCACATTCCTCCTTCCCACTAAGCCCTCCACACGAAGCAACTATCAAGTGAAGCCTGCCCACAAGATACCCCACAGCCAGATATGAACGAGAGCTAGCAACAACAAAGCATTCACCCAGATGCTTAGCCAGGTCTCCAAGCTTAAAGCTCAAGCAGCTGAGGAATTTGACAAAACAAGGTTTCACTGTAGAATAAACCATACAGTTTTCACTTTCCCAGAAGAGTCCGGCTTTCCCAAATAACCCTAGTTTCACCAACCCACCTGCCTATGTCAGGGAAATTAATGAACACCAAACGTAAAAACAACTTAAAAACAACTCACAATGAACAGTGAGCCCTGTTTTTCTAAACACCAGAAATGCCAGCACCACAGCAGCTTGCCTTCTTTCTTACCAAGCCATACAGGGAGATGTAAATTAAAGCCTGATTCCTGGACCTTGCACGTCCAGCTGCTGCACTGCACATTAATCTCTTTCCTTGATTCAGTTGCTAAATTTGCAATAAGGTTGTGTGATCCATGCCTTGAACCACAAGCCTAGCTCCAAGAGAACTGTGCCCCCTGTTAGTATAGGGGTCAAAATACCTGTCTTAAGAAATCGATTTTTTATAGGAACTTCAAATGAATGATTTTCTGTAATACCTATTGGATTAAACTTTTCCTATTGACAAACACATCTAGTGAACAAAATGTTGTTTATAAATCCTGCACAGCTCATAGAATTAATGAAATGGGCTTGTAAAGATGTGATAGACAGATGTTGTGGTTCTGCTTGCCTTGATTTTGTTAATCAAGAAGCAAGAACAAGAGAAAAACAAACACAGCAGACAAAAGATGAAATCAGAATTGTCAAAGAAAGTGGACAGTCAAAACAGAGAACATGATTTCAAACATGTCATAACGGATTGGCATTTTAGTGTTTGCAAAAAATTAAACAGCTCAACTTGCAATAGGAGAGCACAGGCATTTAATGAAAAAAATAGTAACATCTAAAGTAATTCAAAAAAGTAAAAAAATTCAAACAAAGTCTTTTTTTTTTAATTTTATTTTATAAGAGAGACTAGCTTCCTTTGATTCAGCAGGAACCACACTAAGTCAGGGAAACATACTCCCTTTCAAAATCTGACATCACGATTGTATAATCTAATATTAATTATTTTTATCCATGACTTTGGTTCAAATCAATATGGCAATGTCAGTGACATCTTGAGCATGAATTCTCTGTAGGTGCTGTTTACTTAGTTTAGATAATCCCAGCCCCTACAACCCAGCTGGTGTCTAATTACACTGAAGTATGCTTTGCACAAGAAGATAGGAAAACTTGGATTCTACTAAACAATTAAGGAGGAAGAGATATATTTACCAAAAGTTCTTAATTAAATAAGTGTCCTGGTTTGCCAGGGCAAAAAAACTCATACTCTATACAGAAAGTACTCCTTTGAAATATATACAGCATAAGACACATTAGTCATATTTTTTAAGAAACGATCTTCCTGCTTTTCTAAGAGAAAAGATGTTGAGACACAATTATAAGGGCTGGAACATTTAATTTTCTCTCATGCCTAAATAGACTCCAATCTGTTAATAGAACTGCATCAGAAATCTGAATGATTAGTATCAGAGCAGATACAAATGGGTGAAAAATGTGGCCATTTCTAGTGCTGTACATGGTAACCTACCACTCAGAAGCTTTAAGATTCATGGAAATCATTGATAAATGGAGAGTGGGGATATACTCAAGGAGTCACATCATATGTGTAGTGAACCCAACATTGCCTGAGATTTTTGAGCTCACAGACACAGCAGAGAGTACATTCTCCCCTGGAGGAATGTATCCCATAACAAGCTCTAGGCAAACAATGCAGGCACATACGTGTGCCTACAGGAAAGGTGGGCTGGTTCATCCCACTTCTGGGAGGGGAATAGTTCAAAATCCCTACTAGGTCTCACTGAGGAAAAAGATACAAAGAGCTCATTCATCACATCCTGCCCCCAGCCCAGACTCATGCCTGAGCAAGCTGGCATCTGCCACATCTGGAAAGAGTTGATTGTCCAAACTCATTTCAGCACAGAGGTGTACACAGCCTCACTTCCCATGGCTCCTCTCGAGTCCGGTGCCTGAGCTGCCTCAGTCTCAAGTAAGTAAGTAAGTCAGAAGTAGAGGAACAAACCTTCACTCAGATCTCTGGAAAGCAGAAGACATGACATCTACACTCCAGGTCCCAGCACAACTCTCCAGGCAAAGTCAGTATTTGTGAGACACACCTGGACTGTAATACTGACACTTCTTGAAACCTTCTAACAACTCTTGCTGCTGAAATTCACTAATTTATTCCCTTTTACAAATAAAAATATCATAGGTCTCCACTTAATACTGAGCTCTTTTCAGGGATCAGAAGATACACTGTCCTGGTTATGAGTCATTTGTACCACTTTAAAATCCAGCCTTTTCAGGGATCAGAAGATACACTGTCCTGATTATGAGTCATTTGTACCACTTTAAAATCCAACAGAACTGGTAACAGTGAGATTATTTTCAATTCAAAGCAATGAATTAGAATCAGAATCTGAAATGTAGTTTTACAGATTATATAAAATAAAAATTTTCTTCAAAGCAAGTAGCTGCCACGCATACTAATAAAAAACTAAAAGTCAATTGACAAACCTACCTGCAAGCAGTTATCTTTATAATCACCTGGATGATATCAACCTATGTTAGAGGAAGTATTGGCTTAATATGTATCTACTTATTTTTCTTATTCTTAAAAAAATGACACTTAACAAATTTTAAAATGCTGATAGCAAACCCACTGCTTTCTTAAATTTGAATAGTGCAGTCAACTTAAGTGAGGCTAAGGAAAATATTGTTTCCCTAAAGTATGTCACAATAGTTTATTACAGACAGCAGAAATAGGATACAACTCACAGTATGGATTCAGTTCAATTCAATACTTGAGAAAACCCTATATTGAGCTGGATTCAATACACTCATAAGTAGAACATGTTTAAGACCCTTTCATAGGAGAGTGAGTTGAGAGGCATAAGAGGATCCCTGTGTGTACACATGTGCATGTTAGTATAAACACAGATTTAAATTTAGGGCTGTGTAAGCTATCATATAAAAGCTTTTCATCTGCATAAATCAGAAACACATTATTCCCGTGTGGTGAAATTACAAGTGCAAATCAACCCAAACAAACACCAGTAGAAACTATACCCCAATGCACCTTCACAAACCCTGTACAAGCATATTATATAGGGAAAAAAGAATCCAAAACAGTTTTACATAAATATTTTAGAGAGTTTTAAAAAATTTTATTAGGATTTTTTTTTATCCTTCCAGCTCTTTCTTTGATACTATGAATTCAGCTACACAGATCTCAGAGGGAGATAAAAATTCTAATAAAATATTCTAATTCTAAAATTCTAATTTAATAACTTAAAATTTACTTTCTGCATTCAAAGCCTTATCAAATACTAGATATATTTAAAAATTTCCAAGGCTGGAAATATGTGCCACATATCATCATGGAAAACCAATGTGGTTCAGAGATCTTGTTTCATGTTCATTTTAATATTACTTCTCTGAATTGAAACTAAGGGGATGGAAATCTCTAGCATACATGAAAGAGTAATTCACTGGTGACTATTTAGACACACACATATACACAAACATACACAAATAATGGAGCTTTTTATGATGTGTTCATCCTGAAATGCTGAAAATGAGAGATACATAAGAAGTGAGATTGTAGAACTGAATGCCAAATGCAACTTATGTGTTAAATCCAAAATGCAGTATATTCTCTTCACCACCAGATATATATCTAGTATATATGATACAGCTAACTACATAGCTGAATATGCCAGTCAATAGCTATGCCTAGATTTTGTTTTTCTCTTCAGAGAGCTAGCTAAGTTTTTAAAACTCCAAGTTTTACTGCCCAGCTCTAGTAAACATTTTCTATTATAACTGTGGACAGCCACAAAACCTAGGAGCTCCTTGCTTATCAGCACTTTTCCCAATTATAAAGTACACAGCACAGAAGGGTCTGTAGTGATGTCATAAAAAAAGCTGATAAATATTCACTCTCATTCTTATATGAATTCAATTCAAAAACCTTTGCTTTGAGTTTAACTGTTTTCCAAAGCTAATTTCATCTTGGATCACTACCAGCAAATCTGCATTATGTACTCAACCCAAAATTCAGATTCATAAGGATGGATTCTGTAACTCTCCAGCTGGGAATAGGAACAGTACCCTGGGACTGAAAACCCTGACTTTCAACAGGTTCTGGGTACCCGCATCTCATTTAGCAGAGACTATATAGCATGTAGAATATCAAGGGTTATTGAACCAACTTAAACCTTCATCCTACAAACACTTATGCCTGGGCTTAACTTTACAACCACATGTAAAGGTTCCTTTCATTTTAATGGGACTAATCACAAGAAGAATGAGGGTAAGCGTTTGCAGGATCAGGGTTCAGCAGGTCATGAATTGTATTTTAGGAACATTTACAATTAATTGATTGTGGATGACTACCAGAGCAATAGGCTTTATCAGAAGACTTTTCTAGATAGCAAACAAATTCAAGAACTTCACACGCATGAAGGGCAATATTTTTGGATAATTTATTTCCAAATGTTGTTCATGTATTTTTACCATATGCTAGCATCAGGAATCTATGAACAGTAGCATTCCTGCTGAGCTAAAGAGAAGCAAATTTCTGAATCTTGTGAAGTATTCTGAATCCTTTGAAAGAACTCCCAGATGTTTGTATGGAGCAATTTCTTTACCTCTTTGCAGGTTTTCAGATGTGGAGGCCTACAAGTTGTATTGAATGTGAGGATTAACATCATGTATTTGAAAACCATTGAGATAGTTTTGTACACACTGTCATCTTTATGAACAACAATATTTGTTCTACATCACTGAGCCCAGAGAAAGGCATTCTCTGCTGTCTAAATACCTGATGCAAAAAGAGACCTGGAGGAAAGCCAGCCGGCTTAAGCTCAGCCAGTGTGAAAAGGAGGTGACACATGTTGGCAGACTAAGGCACTCTGAGGAATTGGCAGGAACTTTCACTGCCTCTTCAGTTGATGGCATCTGTCCACCCATTGTCCAAGTGGCTTTGCAATCAGCTAGACTGTAAATTTTCCAGGCATCATCTTGTTATTCTTTGTTTGCACTGTGTCAAGAACACTGGGATACAAAACTACACAGCTATAAACTATTGAGATATGAACAATTAACTATACTAAGCACAGAGACTTCCCAAGCTCACCTCTGGTCTCAGGTTCTCCACATTAACAGTAACAGGTACGCCATCCTATATCTGTGGCTGCGCCAATGTTGCAGCACTTCCTTACCAAGACATAGCAAGTATAGTGAAACATGTCTTTGATCCCACAAGACTAAGGAGCACATAGTCTGGCATTACCTTCGAACCTCAGCTGGAAACTCTGCTTAATAACGATACTTTCTAAAATAAAAACTTCAGCAAGAGCATGCAACACTGATTTTGTCTGTTACACTGGTGGCCAATTCCACTGTCTTCCCATGTAAGCCATGCTAGTATCTAGAAAACATGAGCATCCAATATACTCTCTGATTGTCAGACAGCCTCCTTCTCAAAAGTAAATGAATAGAAACATTATTGCAGCAGGCTAAAATCTAAATATTTCTTCAGGAAACTGTACCTACTGATGTAAGATCAGAGTATCAGCAGTTTTGACTTTATCTTGTCAATTTTCCTTGACAAGTGAGCTAAACTCATTGCTTGACACTTTCAGCCATTACCCAGCAGCCAAAACTGATGTTATTTCTGTATTATACATTAACTTACTCAAAATATTAGGAAATGGGAAGTTTTGCACTGACTTAATTTTTCACAAGCCCTCACCTCATAACTCTGTCTGAATTTCAAGAAGTCACCATTTGATACAAACCAAAAATTACTAGAGTGGCTCATTATCAGTACAGTATTTTCAAAATTGCTGGGAACTGAAAATCCCACTGAATTCACTGGGAACTAAGTGCTCGTTTTATTTGAAAACTGGAACACTTTTCCAAGTGACTAAATGCAAATAATAAATGCCTAACCAGTGTTGTTCCCTCTTAAAAATGTATCTGCAGATATATATTAATTCAGAAATGAAAATATTTATTTTTTCCTGTCCATAAATCAAACATGAGAGCTGTTTCTGCCAGATAATAAAGGAGAACTTGTATCCAAGTATGAAAACACAATAAAGCAAGATACCAGTCTTGCAGAGAACAGCCTTACAAATCAATGACATGTTTTTATTCTGTTTATACTCTATCAGATGAAAAAGGAGAAGCCCCATACTATGTGTTTTAGAGGAAATAATGTCTTATTATGCAACTCCCACGTACAGTCATGATAAGGTTCAGGTGTCATTTTTTATTATGATTACAGCCCTGTAAAAGGTTTTTGCCTTTTCCTTTCAGTCTTACGAGTTTTTCCTGCCATCTTTCAGATTGGAAGATGGTAATGATTGCAGGCATTCTGGCAGAAAACACTGAGTTTATTCTACATCAACCTTTCCCTCTTCCTGTGTTGTTTTTTCTATTCCTTACCCAAGAGCTTCAACCCTTTTGCTTGAAGTTACTATGAGGTACCTCTCCCATGTCTTCATTGTACCAGAAATTATTTCAAGATTTTTTAAATGTATTTCTGGAAGTTTAGTAGCTTTAGGAATACAACATCAAATTTTGTTCAGTGAGGGCAAATATTTTAATCCCTTTTAGGTTTCACTCTGTGTATGCTAGGATTTTATACTGGGCACAGACAATATCTTAGTATCTACAGTCATGTACTTACAAGCAGCTGTTTCAAAAGGGTCTGAGGTATTTTCATTGTAAACGTCAGACTTCATTTAAAAGACAGTCAGTATCCTGGGTTTTTTTAATATTCACAAATATTTTCCACAGAGCCCTTGCTAAAAAAAAAACCAAAGTTGTTTAACATGCACCATTTTGCATTTTCTTTCAGATTTCTTGGTTTCCTTCTGAAAGGAAGAGCTCTCAGCTCTCAATTCTAAAACATCTCTGCTTATCCCCTGGGAGAACTAAATGCTATGTGCTTTTGAGCACCTGAATACCGACCAACAGAAATCTCTTGAAGTACGGAATATTAGCCTACGAACAGAGGCTCGGGGCTTGTCATCAGTAAGCAAGATCGAGCAGTCTGCATGAAGTGCCAGTTTAAGGAGAATGAAATTCGAGATTTCATTAGAGTAAATTGGTTTCAGGGAGTCATTAGTCATTCCTCTACCCCTCCCACTGACCCAATATCCACAGTGTAAGTAATATTCCAAATACTTGCCTTAAGTGAGATAAGGGAGTATCTGAAAAAATGGCATTTTTTAAAAAGATGCTCTCATACCCTATTTGTATTGACAGACTCATTTCCCTGCTAAAAGCACACAGAGCAAGAAAAACTGTTGCTGCATGATCCAATGTCAGCTGAGTACCATCAACCACAGCAGACACAAAGCCAGGCTATATCTTATTGCTTGTGGAGTACCACAGCTTTTCATTTTCATGATCTGTTCAGGTAAGGTGGGAATTATATCATTTAACCTGAGCTATCAAAATATATGCAACTACTGATGTTAGTCATACTTGGTCCCTCTACAGTCAATGGAGACAGACACTTTCAGAAAAAGATTCAACCTAAACCAGTGGTTTAGGTTGTGAGTGGGAAACAGAGACATAATTCTAGCATAAGGATCTGAATTCATTAAATATTTACATATCAAAATCTCTATTTTACTTTTAGATATTACAAAACTGACCATTTCCTTGAATAGGTAAGAATGAATGTTTTGTGGATTTTTGCCCCCCTCTTTGGTGTGATGACTTCAAGCATAAGATATATTTTCGTACTCTGCCAAGCACGGTTGGATGAGTAATGCACTTGGAGTATCATCCAGGAGGGCTGTGTACTATATCTTCTTGTTACAGTATAACCTGCCACTGCATTTCAAAGTCTGTCTAAATTTTCACTGTCTCACACAACAGCATTTACTTTTAGGTAGCAAATTTGCTGGCTTGATGATTGTTAATGGGTGGGTTCCTTCATATAAGCAGTTCAGAGATATCCAAGCAAAATTACACCATGTAGAGGAAGAGAACTGATAAATATAAGCACAGATTTATAGAGCAGTTAGAAACCTTTCAGTAAAAGACACCCAAAAAAATTAGCCCTCTCTAAATCAGCTCTATGCGATAATACTCATGATAGTGAGATTTTTATCCATGATGCGGTTCTGTGGGGTTTTTTTAAGAAAAAAAAAAAACGTGTTTATCCAAAGTCTTTTCATTGCTGGATTTAGAACACTGTATGTGTTAAACTATGCATGGATTAAAATGTATAAATAAATTGAAGGAAGGAATAAAAATATCTTTCAGAAATTTATTTTCCAGCTTTAAAAGTTTTATGGCAGAATAGGCTTCACAATTTCTTATTTCTCATTGAGGTGAAACCAAATATTTTAAATGCATATATATATGCATACATTTAATGTAAAAATATACATAAATGTATATGGATTTACTCCAAAATAATAATTTCCCTTGTAAATAATGGAAGAAAAGGGTCCATCTTTATCAGAATCAATAGCAAAATGATCAAGTGCAGAGGACCAGCATTTGTCTTCATATTTACATCCTTATTGAGTGTAAACCAACACAGCTTCATGAGGGTCAGTGGAATTTTTCTGATGTCCATTTGGACTTAGAATAGGAATTCCCTCACTTAATAATGTTTTGGCTGAGAAGACAAAGAAACACAACCAGAAACTCATTTGGAGAGTGCTGGTGCAGAGACTGCACAGCTGCTGGGTGACAACCTCCTGGAAAGCCAGCTGGGACCAGGAGAAGCTTCTCCCTTTCTGGGCACATGTCCCCTGGAGGTATTCCACTGCAGGGACTTTCTCAGCTCCCACTGAGAACAGGACCCAATGGCACAGAGCTGCGCAGTGGGCAAGGCTGCTGTACTTAACGAGGGATTTGGCTGGAAAAGGACGACAGCAACAAGTGAGGTGAGAAACAAAATTTATATTCTTTGGCATAGCCTCCAGCATTTTTTTTAATGCTGAGAAGCAAATGAAGTCAGTGTTTATTGCTCCTAATATAGCCCTTTAAAACAAACATAAAATTATAGGTTAATATTAAATAGGGCAATGAATGAAATGCTATTGCTGAGCCAGTAGCATCACCTTCAGTTAGCCAGCTTTTCTCTTTTGCTTGCTGTGACACAGCTGTGTCTTTCACTGGTGCTTTACTAGTGGCTTAAATGTTTTCATGGTAATTTTTTTAAGTTACAGCACCTCTTAAGTTATATACTTGGGCATATTAAATCTTTTGTTTGTTTCAGATATTAATATTTCTGCTTTAGGTTGAGGAAAGATCTTGTTTTGTTAAGAAACTACTACAAATTGAAGTAAAAATAAAGCAATATGAAGAACTGTGGCCAAGCCATTAGCAGTTAAAGACAGGATGGGTAAATGGACAGAAGAGGGTGTGAAGAAAATCAATGTCACCTACAGAGCCTTGAAAACTAACTTACAGGCCTTCTTTCCTCTGGCCCAAAACTGCCCATTAGAAGACTACAATATAATCACGTCACCGGACAATAGGGTAGTAATATTGAGGCTACTCAATCCAAAAGCCCAAGCAAATGGCTGGAGGTTAAAGAGACAGAGTCCTCTTTTGAGGCTGGCCTGCTCTGAAGCCATTGTAGCATCTTTAGGACTTACTGCTACAGATCTCCCTTGCTATATGGAGGTGTCGTCAGAAGACTTGTGTGGTCATGAGAAGTACTGCCTTAGCCCGATTTCCTTCCCGGGCCACCACAACTCATACTTCACATAAGGCCACCAGCACAGGGTAATTGCAGCAGATTGAAACATGTGGAAAGAGGCATTCACCGAGTTGTCACTAACCTGTATGAAGCCTTCAGTATTGCAAAGGCACCCAGCTGCTCAGGATAGCAGAGGGCTGGAAAGTCAGGCTTCCCCCTGCAGCCCCATATGTTAGAGAATATAGCTACTGCTTTGGAAAGGGAAGCAGCCATTCCTCTGCCTCCCCCAGCTCTAGGCGGCTGAGGAGGACCAAATCTGATCCTCCAGATCCCTTCAGTATCTCTCTGTTGAGCCTCACCTCTCCCATCCTCCCAGCAGTCCCCCTCCTTCATCTTTGGCATGCAGCTATTCCGTTCTGCCATTGCTGGCATGAAGGTTCACGCCGACCTTGCACTGACATTTCCTGGTCATAGTTCAAAGACTTAACTACGCTGGTCTGCTCCGTATAGAGCCTTTTTGCCAAGTAACTCTTGGTAAATAAAGCAGTATAGGGCTCAGGACAATAGTTAGAGGCTCGCTCTAAACAGCCAGCACCTTCAAATGGTTGTTTGGCAACTCAGAGCTTTAAGTTTCAACAGTAGGGATATTTTAAATATTAGTTCATCCAGCCAAAAAGCTGGTTACATCATTAAAACATACTCGTTTTAAATCACAGCTCAGTGGAGAAAGTTACATGCCAATTGACCTAACAATTTTAAGCTCATGGGAAGGCATGCATATGTATGTAATCCATATTATGATGAGAAATACTCCATTACTTAATTGATACTTTTGAAAACAAGCAAATTTTTAGTCATTTGAACATTTAAGAACATGTAGTAGGGTAAGACTATTTTCTACTTAGTGCCAGTACTGAGCACCGCAGAGGAAGCAAAGAACTCAGTGAAACTGCAGTAAGAAAGGTTAGATAGACCAGTGGTGGTATCTCAGCATTTTAGCTAGGAAATAGTATGGCACCTTATGAAATTTGATGAGAAATTATAATGGATCATACCTCAAAAGGAAAAGCAGTTAAGCCTCTTTTTTTTTTTTTAAAAAAAAGATGCCTTTGAAGTAAGAAGTTTTACATGACGATTGTTTGGTTGTGGGTCTTGCATCATTGTGGTTTGAGCATTTCTGATTCTTTCTCTTTAACTTTGGAAAAAGAAGATGAACTGCCAAGAACCAAAAGCAAACTGTACTTATCCACACATAATTCACCCATAACTTAAATCATGAGTTTTGCTCCACAAAATATAAATGGTTCAGGGTCAGTGCTAGAATATGCCACCAGAAACACAGTAAATAAAACCATTGCAATAGGAAGAAAATTGGGCAGTTAGAATACTTTTGTTACACTTACGTAGCACCAATGTGAAACAAACAAGTTAAACAGTTCCCTTGCATGACTTCAAGGAGAAAATATTATCTGCTTGACTGGCAGGGTTAAACTAAACTTATGAAGATGTATAGGACAAAACAATAGCTGAGAACAGAGTCACTAGTAAGCTGTGAAATCAGAAAACGATTGGGAGTTCAATACACCCTATTTAAGGAGGAATTTTAAGGGAGTATTTTTTATTATTAAATAAGTTGATTGACATACAAGGGACATGCATCAAGACATTTCAATTTAGCAATATTTTAACATTCTTAGCTTGACGTAAACTGCAGACCATCACAGTCCCAACACAGTGAACAACAGAGTTTAGGCCCTAGATGGATTTTGGTGTTGGTTTGGGGTTGCAGGAGGAGAGGGAAGTGGTCTATACTCTTCTCCAAACTGACAATTACAGAATCACAGAATCACAGAATCTTAGTGGTTGGAAGGGACCTTTGAGATCATCGAGTCCAACCACATTAAAAAAAAACAAAAAAAAAAACCACACACACAACACAACAACAAAACAAAAACAAACCACAAAAACAACAAACAACAAAAAAAAATAACCCACAAAAAAACAAAACAAAAAAAAACCACCACCCACCAATATTCAAAATATGTCCTACAGAGGCTGAGCAAAGATGTAGATTTTTCTAATTTCAATACTTCTTGTGTCACTGAATAAACCCCAGACATTAAAAATGGAAAATCTTTCAGATAGTTATTAACAGTGCTATCAAAAACCCAAAAAACTCATCTCTTTGGAGAAATGCTCTAGTATCAAAAACTGTAATGAGAAGCATCTGAAGTGTAGCTTTTCAGAGAGCTGCAGGATTTCCAGGAAGGACAAAAATAAGAGTGAAATGGTGATCTTATTTCACCACTAGAAATCTGCAGTAGCTTCAATGCAATTGATGCATTCTACTGGATTCCAGATCGGTTAATTGAGATCAGCATCTCAGGAAAATGAAACAGTCAGCAGTGAAGAGCTATATTATTTTGAGAAAACAGAAAAGAGAGAGTTTCAGGGGGTTTAGTAGATGGACCTACTGAATCTGCACATTCACCCGTCCGTATATTGTATTACTGTTACAGTTTCTAAGGCATTGTCATTTCTATACTACAATTTCTCCTCCCAGATTATATTTTTCTAAAGCAAGTCACACAACTATAGGAATCTCAAAAAACATACTGTGCTAAAGAAAACAAGAAACTTATATAAAACAAAATGAAATGTAAGCAAAATCAATGGTCTGACTTAAAACCATAGAAACACAGTAAAGTCTGAAAATCCAGCTTGTCTCTCTCTCAAGCTTGTCTGCCTTTTACTCATTTTGATATTTTTTTCTTCACAAAAGATAATTAAAGAAAGTTGCATGAGCAAAATCACATTTACCATAATACTTTTCAAATTTTTCCACTTACGTTACAAATTTCAGGTCTCGGTAATGAAAATTATATTACAGGAAAAATTCCCAGGTTGAGTTTGAATAAAAAGTCTTTAACAATATAAAGGATTATCCAAAGGTTATCCAGGCCTCACACACAGTGGAGCCTAAAGCAGAGCCTTCTTGCATTTGATGCATACTTTTTAAATAAGAAAAAGATTTGCCCTTGAGGTAAATTAGATGAGTGGTCTGGCACTGTCTCAATGTTCTCTTGTGTATTGCTCTCTTTCTTACATATCCAAGTCCCTTTCTTCCAGGCTGCTTGGAGCAGAGGTAAGACTAGATTTATGAAAAGGTAGCTTATCCACTGTCTAAGGTGCTGGTCTCCAAAGTGGGTTGCATGTACACTGGGGGTGGGCACAAGATAATAAATTTTTTGTACTATTAATGAGTAAAATAAAATTTAAAAAATAGTGTTTATTAGTGGATTCTGCCACTTTGCTCTGCTCTGGTGAGACCTCACCTGGAGTACTGTGTGCAGGCCTGGAACCCTCAGTATAAGAAGGACATGGACCTGATGGAGTGTTGGAGCACCTCTGCTACGAGGACAGGCTGAGGGAGCTGGGGTTGTTCAGCCTGGAGAAGAGGAGGCTCCAGGGAGACCTTCCAGTACCTGAGGGGGGCCTACAGGAAGGCTGTGGAGAGTCTGTTCACAAAGGCCTGCAGTGACAGGATGAGGGACAATGGGTTTAAACTGAAGAAAAGCAGATTTAGATTGGCTATTAGGAATAAATTCTTTACAATGAGGCTGGTGGAGCACGGGAACAGGTTGCCCAGGGAGGTGGTTGAGGCCTCTTCCCTGGAGACATTCAAGGTGAGGCTTGAGGAGGCCCTGGGCAACCTGGTCTAGTTGGGGGTGTCCCTGTGACTGCAGGGGGGCCGGACTAGATGACCTTTGAAAGTCCCTTCTGGCCCAGATGATTCTATGATTTAATCTTTATTTCATCCCTTTGATTTCTATATTCGGGTATGTTTTACAATGTACCTCATACATTAGTACAATAGTACATCTATATAGTTTATAAATAAATGCCCATCTATTGAGGGTGCATGCTGAAAAATATTTTACTGATTATTAAAAACCAGTGAATACATATAATGCTTGAAAATACCTTCTCCAATAAACCCAGCCTGAAAAAATACTGTTCCAGGAACTGATATTTCTTCAACTTGGCTGAATTTGACCTAAAATCATTACTCATGATTTTAGGAAAATGCAGAGGCACCTACACCTCATTCCATCATAGTATAGTTTTAGTTTAACTAGCCTTCATTTTATGTCCTTTTAAATGCTCTTGACCAGCTTCTGCAGAAAACTGATTTTCTGTTTCACATACCAGTTATCCCAAAGTCTGAAATAAACCACTCTAGACTTTTTACAGAATATGCTGGTTCATCATACGTTTTACTGTATAACACAGAGGAGAATAAAAGGTCAAAATATGAACGTTTGAAAACTTTGACTGTGAGAAAAATAAAAACTCATTCTGTTTCGCCAGCATGTGACATTCTCTAAACTCCTTTTTGGGTTCCTTTTCATTATCTTGGAATAACTAGTTTCTGAGAAGGATCAAAACCACAAGTAACCTCAGAAAAATGCTTTGGCTTTAAAGAAAGGACTAAAAATTTAATAGGAAGAATTATTATTATATAATTTCCAGCCCAATCTAACAGATACAGGTGGCTTGGATCGTTCTTACAAACATTAGATTAGCCTTCAATTTCAGATGCTTTATATTAAGTTACCCTTAGGATGTGAGGATACATTCTTAGCTCACTTTAGATCAGTGGGAATTTTGCCATAGACTCCAAGGGGCCCTCACTTTCTACAATTTTGCCTTAACAAGATATCAGCGTTTGCCAAAAACTGCATCTTGATTTATTTTCAAATTATTGCTAAAAATATTTGGCTGTACATGTAATGGGTTCAAATTTTCAGGTGGTATAAATCAGCATAGCTGCAGAACTATGCCAATTTAAGCCACCTGAGGATGTATCAGTGGGTTTTATCCTATTTAAGATCATTCACAGTAGTAAAGTAATTGTTTGAAAATCTTCTTGGTTTTACACGGTAGGCGGTCACAGTGGTTTCACCCAGGGCTACTGCTTTTTTGTGGGTATAAGCTGCAAACCATGCAAACCCATCCTTTCAAAAATGTATTATTCCTTGAAAGTAAGTACACACATAACCTACATTTTTTTATTCAATCCTGGCACGACTCAGCAATCAGATGCTGTATTAAATTTAGACAACACAAATGCAAACATGACTTTGTAACGTTGCTTTACAACAGAGAAACTTTGTGCAACAGTGGTTCATTTCTACTAAAAAGTTGATTCATATTAGCCATTTGTGCAATTTTACATGTTACTTGCTAACAACGAGTCACACCTGTGCAAGATCCTGTTTCAACCTCCTTTTTTCAAAAATCTATGTAAAGTAAACCGAATTAATTTTTACTTGATGTAGTGTTTGTAGCATTAGAGAGAAATTTGCCAGCTGAGGACTTGGGCACTTAATAGACCAGTTAAAAAAAAACAAAGAGAGAGAAAGCCTTAAGAGAGAGAAATAAAAATAAAACATCTCAACACAACTGCAACTGTGAAGTAACCTCTTCTCCCTGTTACTTCTTTAGGCATGTACTTATCAATGATGCTGCAGAATAGAAGAATGAGGTTTTTCTATTTGACCCATAAGTATTTATGAAATGATAGGAAATTTTGATATTTGCCTTATTTTAAAATAATATAAAGCGTTTGGAAGTAAAAGATTAAGCAACAGTTTAAAGAGCCCCAGCCTCATGCAAAAAGGTGTATGCTCTCTGCAAAATACAAATTAGAAAAGTGGCTGTTAAAACTCTATTGCATTAGTAGTCCTTGTAGCAAGATGGATGCACTGCAAAACATTGAAATGCGTGAAACCAAATTTATCTGTTTCACTGACCTTGAAGCTGGCGTCCTTTGTACAAATCCTTTGTTTTAGTTGGGTGAGCTCTGGCTCCATTATCACATTTAGGTTGTTCATACCTAAAGAACAAACAGGGAGAGAATAAAACCAGCCAAGGTTAATTTGATTTAGAGCTAATATATTTCCAGTTTTCTAGTCCAAATTAAACTTGTACCTTCTTTTATTCAGGGAATAAATTGCTTTCCATTCAGAAGGGGCAATGCAAATTCTTCTGCCTATTTTCTACCTACCTCAAAGAAGCCAGCATATCCTTATTCTCCTGGGGTTGATACCAAACCAAAAAATTATTATCTATTCCAAAATACATTCTACAGGAAGGAAAATTGCAGAAGAAAAAAACTCGGGACTTGATACAAAGTAATAGAATATAAAAAATAATTTTGAAAAAACACCAAAAAAAACCAAAAAACCGAAACTAAAGTCAGGCTGTTCTCCCACATTCCAAACCAAAAAGCCATCAACACTATGACAAATTCTGACATCTGACACAGTATTCATGTTGGGAAACACCAGAGAAGCAATTTCAAAATTACAGCAAGTGAGGTACTGTAACTAGTTATAACTGCAGCTCTAAAGCCATGTGCTACTGTATCCTCACCAAAAGAAAATGTTCGTTTACATAAGAAGGGCTAAGCATGAACACCAACAGTGAAGACCTGATAGGGTTTCCAGAAGGAAGGGAATTGGGCTGGAACAGCTTGAAATGGGTTGTGAAAAAGACTGGATGTCCACCTGCTACTTGAATATTCTGGTTCCTCTATGCTTTCTGAGTTTACTTAAAGTCACTTTGTTAGTCCAGCTGGTAACAAGAAACTTTCTGCTATTTGCACTTCCAACAAACATTGACTTACACAACACCACTAGCAATATCTTTCATGAAAGACTGGGAGACATGGGAAATTTGCTGCTGAATCTCTCCTTTCTTCTTATGTCCCACTACAGATGGTTTTTCACTCAGCTTCACAGTCTTTCTGAGTAATTTTACTTCCTAAATCATTTACTAATCATTCTCCTAAGTAGCTTGAAGGTCCAGAATTTAGTGTGTAGAATTTCAGAGAAAGTTTCAATTCTCACTTAACACACTTAGTAATATGACTCATGTTCACTGAATCTAGGTTCTTTCATATTTTATATAACTGCTCGTCTTTCTTTGAAATTCCCCTATTCTAAGTTCCCAAAATGTCATTTACTGAGTGGCATACTAAATTGTCTAATTAAAATATACTAATCCAAATTTTTTTAACAAAATATTCTTTTTTAAAGCATTAAATGGAGACTCTTTAAGGGCAGGTCAGACTGCCCCTGAGAACAATACCTAAGTATTCTGATTTTAATGATCAGGCAGAATGAAAAAAAGATATTTTTACTTTGAGTGCTTAATTTATTTCCACATCATCTGAGGAAATTGCCCACTGGCCCACCAAATTTTGGCTGCTGCAAGAAGGCAGTGTTGTTTCATGGACATGGGAGAGCCACAGGCACTTTTTTTCCCTAAAGAACAGCAGGAATAGAAGCTGCTTTGATAGCATGAGTTGGATTCAGGTACCTGATGGATGACCACTTCAATCAGCCAAGAAAAGAGTGAAAGGGAAATCTCTGAGCAATACTCACTAATGCAGTATCTGGCAACCAGCCTGATCCCCAATTAATCTGATACCTGACTCTGCATTCCCCTCATCCTCTTCTGTTATTGTTACTCCTCTGAGCCGACACTTTCTTTTTTGGCCTCTACTCTTCTACCCTTTTGGATTATACTTTTGTTAAATACACATGTAGTTCACCATATACAAACTAAATCTATTAGAGCCCAATAGGTGTTAAAATGATGCAAAGTGAAAAGTCTACATCTAACTCTTTAAGGTAACTGAAAAAAGACAAAATGAATCATTAGAAATGTACCATACAGAAACAGCCATGCTAAGAACAGATAAGAAAACCACACTTGCCTCAGTTTTCATGGGGAAAAAGGGGAAAGATATAGCATGTCAGAATGGAGCACTGTCAGGTTAAAAATAATGTAGTCAAAAGACATCCCAAGTTACTGTTTTGAATTTTAAACTGGAAAGAATGCCTAGCAGTGAATGTATATCTAGAGCTGGCAAGGGCTTATGAAGACTGCTTTATACGTCTGGGCAGTCTATGGGGAAGAACTGATGTTTACTGAGCTGTACAGAGCAGTAGAGGATGGGTTTCACAGGGATTCTACAGTGTGGGCAGCCTCATGAAGCAGCTGATTTATGCTCTTTTTTAAGTTTAGAGAGTCTTGTGCAAGTGGATTGGGGTTTACTTTGCCCATGATCCTAGTTGCTAAAAAGTCACACATGAGAACGCAGACTCATGGGACTGCTGAGCAAAAAGGCTGAGGGTCACATTATGATGTCCACAAGGCATTGGGAGCCAGCTGGTGAGGACCATAGTGATAGACTTGGGAGAACGGTTGGTTTTACCCTTTAAATGCATTACCTTCTTTAAATCAAATGGACGATTCCTCTAGGTTTTCATAAAAGGCAGTTTTATAACACGACTTCAACTATTTCTTGTAATTTTTACTGCCTTAAATGTCCTGCAGTGGTTCTTCATTCACATACCTTTAAGTCTAGAATGATTTTATTTTTTTTTTCTGGAATACCTCCACTGACAAATGATTTATCTGTTTTTCAGATACAGAACATTTGAAAGTGAATGAGTATTAATAACCTCCCTTTGTTTTAGGGGTCTAATTTAATAAGACTATTATTTATTGTGGTATTCAGAGCCTGAGGATATAACAAATTTCATCCTCATGAATATATTCAAAACAAACAACATGCAAAATTCTAAGTTGTTCTGGCAAACACTTCCCAGATCTGCCTATCCTTTCACTGTTGTCCCCTAGTGATTCGATCCAGATTTGAAGAAAGAAATTCCAGGATGCAGTGCATCCATCTTGCTACAAGGACTACTAATGCAATAGAGTTTTAACAGCTACTTTTCTAATTTGTATTTTGCAGAGAGCATACACCATTTTGCATGAGCCTGGGGCTCTTTAAACTAGGAGAGAGTCCCATGTTCATTGTTTCCATTCTTTAAGAATTACAAAAAGACAGCTGCATATTTCTCATCATATTCTGATCACCCTTTAATTCCTTCTGCTAGAGAAAAAAAAAATTTTGTCAACATAGAAAAAAAAATAAAACCAAGAAATAATTCAGGGGATTCCAGCCCACCTAAATCTTTCGGAAATGAGGTCTAGACACTCTTCTTCAGCTCCAGGCAGCAACCTCACCTGCCTGTTTACCAGGACTGTAGATTCCTAAATGCACCAGTCATAATTTTTTTAGTATGAAACTCCTCAAATTGAGTACTCTGCTTACCCATCTGTGTTCAGAAATGTCCTCTCTGGAGATATCACTAAATATTTTTCCCTCAGACCTCCATTGAGAACTGCCCATAAGTCCAGCAAAGTTGAACAAATCAGAAATGGTCAAGACCACAACAGTTGATCTTTTGAGTATCAGTCATCAGGCAGAGCACTCATGAAGAAAAGGAATATTTGTGTCTAAACCATAAGTATGAGATTACTGGATTCAACTTGCCAGCTTTCCAACTTTGGACAGTGAAAGAACTCCCTGCCATCTCTTCTCCCACAGCTGAGTGGCTGTGTAGCTGCCAAACACAAGCCAGCAGACCAAACAGGAAAAGCAGACAAAGCCTGATTCTAGATCCACAGGTGATTTATGAAGGGGTTGGGAAGATCTAGAATTCCAGTCTGTATGACAGTAGAAGCCAAAATCACATGCACTGTATATACACTGTACATATGAACAAGAAAGTGAGCTGGTTGATTTTCAAGGATCACCATCTCCAGTTTTATGAATGGTTCATCCAGATGTGCAGGATGTGCACGGATGAACAAGGAGCACCAAACAAAATTCAGACTTAAAAAGAAAGCATACAAAGGGTCAGGTGACACAGGAGGAATATACAGACACTGTCCAAGTGTGCAGGAAGGGGATTAGGAAAGCCAAAGCCCCCTGGAGCTAAATCTGGTAAGAGGCATAAAGGACAACAAGAAGGACTTCTTACACACCTATGAACAGCAAAAAGAAGAATAGGGAAAATGTAGGCCTGATGCTGGGTGGGCAAGAGACCTTGTGACAAAGGAAGCAGAGAAGGCAGAAGTACACAATCCCTTCTTCTCCTTGGTCCTTGCCTGAATATGATTAAGGGACTGGAACAATTGACATAATAAGGAAGGAATGAGAGAACTGTGACTGTTCAGCCTGGGGAAGAGAATACTCAGGGAGGATCTTACTACTGTCTATAATATCCAAAGGTGTGAAAATAAAGAAAATGGAATCAGACTCTTAGTGATATCCAGTGACAGGAAAAGAGGCAATGGGCACTAAATAAAATACAAGAAATTTAATTTAAAGGTAAGGAAAAGTATTTTTCAAATGGTGATGGTGATCAAACACTAGAACAGGCTACCCAGAGAGGTTGTGGACTTTCCATCCTGGGAAATATTCAAAGCCCAACTGGACAACATCCTGAGCAATCTACCTTGCTACTCAAAGCTGACCTTGCTTTGAGAAGAGGGATTGGACTAGAGAATCTCCAGAGGTCTATGGAGATTACTAATCTGTGCTTCTATTATAAAATGATATTCATTAAGAACTACAAGAAAATCAGCATAAGCCCTATTGCTTGGGCTTGTCAAGCACAAGAAGAGGATTTGGACTCAAATTAGAGAATAGGAACTAAAGCTTCATAAAATCACTTAAACTATAATTCAAAGAAGTATTAGCATTAAAACCAAGAAACAGAGGAAGAGCAGAAAAGGGAGCCTCTGGAGCCTCTAGAGGACATCGCTGGGTCCTCACGCAATGTTTATACTGATCCTCTAGTTTCAGGACTAAATTTAAACTATTTTATTTTGACAGTTTATGGATCCCAACTTGCCAGAATCAGCAGATCAACAGTAAACTTAAGTCATTCCCACTTCAGCTAGCACTGCAATTGGCATGGTCTAGACAGTGGTATAAACAGCTACAAGTAAATCAGCACTTGAAGAATATGTGAAAACCACTCCCTAAGAATATAATACTTTACAGCAAGTTGCTTATAATGTTTTTTCACAAACCTTATGTGAATGATAAAAAATGATTTTTGCTTGAGCTTGAAATGATTTATGATTGCATCTATATATCCATACTGCCCACCAGCTTTATGTGAGCTTCTATAGCATTCCTTCAAGGGCCAAACCTAAATAACCAGCCTAAATAACATCCTTTAGAACCTGATACTTGCCTTGCTTACATCTGCTCTATGTGGCTGTATACTTCACCATGTATCCGGCTCAGCTGAGATGACTGAACTCCAAGCTTCTATTAATAACACACTAAAATGATATTTCCTCTCTACGGGTTCCCAAGCAGTTGTTCCGTCAAAGCCAGTCATATGAAATAGTTGAGAAGGTTGCTGGAAATATAACTGAACATTTCTGAGGTTGGACGTGGTTTCTATCACAGACCATCTTATTTGGTTCTTCTATAATTAGGCTAAGCAGCGTGAGGTTTCCTCTGGGTTTATTCATTATCTGCTCCAGGCCTTGGCTTCCCAGCACAAAACAGAAGTAAAATAGAGGACAAGGGGAGAAAACTGCCTGTGACATTGCAGTGAAAGAGTCTGTGCCCATCTGGCCTTACCTTTTGATGGCTCCTTAGAAATATTTCACCTCATAGTGGAAGAAACCTATATGGCTTAATTCCACCAGCAATAGAAATCTACATGCTCGTACATGCACACCAAGGCATCTTCTTGCTACAGCTTTTGACCACTGAATGTGTATTCCCTTACCTGGTTGATGTTCCAGGGATAGGTCGTCCCGTATCCACCAGAACGCACCAGCAGTAGCCTGTGGAAGGATGGCATTGTACTGGTTTGTAGAGGCCACCCTGAGCACACTCTGGAATGAACACATTGTCTTTCTGGGGCTGTTTAGCTTCCTCCAGGGCTGACTGAAGCTCTTGATCACATGATGATGCTTTTGGAAGGAAAAGAAAAACTACTGAAGAAGCTATATAGAAAGGGCCTACTAGTTTTATCAAACAGTTTTTATATCTTTCTTTGATTGCATTAACAGATTTTATTTGAAGACGCTTGCTACAGCTCAAATAGCAGCTACATTGGTTTATGCTGTATAATGTTAATGACCTTCAGTTCCCTTTTCATGCAGTTGCTTCATAATACAGTCCTAATAATATCTTCACATCTCCTTGCTTCTCTCTACAAGATATAATCTATGGATAACCAAATACTTTCTCTGCCGTCTTAAAAAAATCCTTGCCCACTCCATAGTCCCTAAACTACTGATTATTTTCAGAGGAAACAATAAAAATCCAACTTCTTAGGATTCCTTATATGAATTCTTCATCTAGATATTCATTTAGGTGTTTCTATTATGCTCTTCCGTTACACTTTTGGAACAACTTCTTAATACTGTGAAAATTTTTCCACCGTATTTTCTGGTTATTCTGGTATTGGCAATGTATCATTTGCTCTAGAGATCAAAGACCCACAAGAAAAAGTAATACATTTTTATTTCTGCATTAACAGTATGTCCCAGACCTCTTCTGGATGTGAGAAAAGCTTACTTGTCTATACATCCCTAGCGTTTACATGAAACTATGAACAGGGGGCAAAGTGCAGAAACTCCAGGGCCTGAGAATTCCAGTCAGTTCACACCAATATATAAAAAACACGTCTGCTGAGGATTTTTGATCACTACTTAGCTGGTATTTGTGGCACTGTAGAGATAATAAATGAGACAGATTATTTACTCAAACCGCTATTTCTCAGCCTCCTATCATGTGACAATTAGGTGGTTAATAAAACAGCTTCTGTATAATTCCCAAGCTAATCCAGTCACAAAAATTAAATATTTTAAAAACAAGAATGTTGATAACAATAAGCACTCTATAAACATACCAGTTACTGACAGAAAATTTCAAATTACGAGAACTTCATTCAATAAAAAATTTTCTTCAGTGAAAAAAAAAAGTAATTTCAATGTTAATAAAATACATGTGTAATATTTGCTTGTCTTTCAAATCAGTTAAAGACTAGAGAAGCACTTATTCTCTGAATTTCTAGCAGGATTTACTTGATTTTTCACTGTTCAACCCACAAAAGAACAAGTTGAATCCTGACTGGGTTTTCTAGTGCATTTGTAACAACTTACAGATCCAGACTAATCTCGTTTAGTCATATCCACAAGGTTCAGAAAATGCTTTGCAAATTGCAGGCAAAAACTGACAGAAAGTCACTACTTATGTCCAGAAAGCTACTGCTACTTTCCAGCTTCTTGCAAATGCAGAGGACCAAAATCAGTAAGACTTCTGCTGTAGGGAAAAAGGTGGCAAGAAGTTAAGCGCCTTCATACTTTAAATGGCACAAAATTCCATCTATACAATGGCCTGGTTTCCAAAACAGTGTGTTTTGTTTCAATCCATGTAAAAGGTTTAAAAAACAAGCATATCACTTGCTAACTTGATTACAAGGCACAGATGGAGTGTTTATTCAATTCTTTGGTTGATTATTTTTTTGCGTCTTTTGTTTCATGTGGTAGTTGAGCAGGACAGCTAGATAAATTCATTTATTTTGCATGGTTTTGTCTTCGTCTACTCACTAACATAATCAGAGATTGAATAACTCTCAAAGCACCAGTGTTTAGATAATAAACTGTACTTAGAGAATCAGTGTAATGAGGACAGAAAGGCTCCTTTCAAAAAGTGAAATAGCTAATTATTTGCATGTTAAAATCTTCACAGAAATAGCTATGGTTTCACAAATTAGAAATCCATCACCAACATCCTCTTAGAGTAGCCAAAATAAATCTTTCCCTTGGTGAATTTGGATTATGATGATTATCAAGTTACAAGGTACAAAAAAACTGGAAAATACATCACTTAGCTGAGTTGTTCACTTTTTATGTTTTGTATATAATCAAGCAAAAAGGAGCAAATGGGGTGAAGCAGCTGCAGTGAGAGGGAGGAAATCATTACTTGTCTTTAAACTCCACTAAATTCTTTTCTCATTCATACTGATAAACCTTGGGGCCATTCCACTAGCTACTGTGACCTTCTCTCATTTTACATCCTTGTAACTAGCAACATAATCTGGCAGATGTGCAGGTATTATTATCTCTCACACACCCAGAGGAGAGATACATTTTCATGCTTTCAGCTTTGTTTAGAAAATACACTGGCGAACAGAGAGTACACAGTCAGGTCATCCAGACAGACAAGATGTAACAGCCCGGAGAGGGTGGGAGGGAGAATTCCCAGTGCAGAAGCAGATACAGGCTGTTTCAGCTGTGAGCACAAGCTACACCACCTAACTTCTAGGCAGCTCTAGTTTCCACTGACGGAAACAACCAGCAAAGGACGGCGCTGCTGCCTCAAAACCACTGGAGTCATGGGCCAGAGCAGCCACCTGCGTGGTGGTGATTTAGGAGCAGGTGTTACGGACCTAGAAAAATGGTCTTTACTCACCTGAGTGACTTGCCAAGGCAAGGATTTCTAGGAGCTGCTGCTCAAGCTAGAAATTTGTTTCTTGGGCACTGGGTCAGGTTTGTTCTCGTCCTTTTTCTCCCTTATGTCTGGTTTTAAGTCTCAGAGGTACAGAGAAGCTGTATTAGGGGAGAGATGTCAAAGGAAGGTTGCAAATGTGGCTTATGGCTTTAGGAGGGACAGTCAGAAGGCTGGTGGAAACTAACATTGCAAGCGAGAAAGGAAGCAGGACAGCCAGTGAAAGCAATCAGAGGAAGGTTTAAAAATAAATAGAAAAAAAATATAAAAAGAAAAAGTGGTTAATGGCAAAAGTATGAAAAATAGACAAGGTAACAGGATTCATACTAAATGCTAAGGTGAAAGTCCTGTAACTGAGAGGACTTTAGTGATGAAAAAATCTGCCTTTGAAGAGCGAGTATCAGCACAGGCATTCAAGAACAAAAAAAAGCATACATAAAAGAAACTATGGTATTTTCAGGAAGGACTTTTCCCTTCCTGGAACCTTTCATTTCTTAGTCTTCCCCTACTGAAGGGAAATAGTAGCAAGAAGTGTTTATTATTAGTTGTAAATTTTTTGTCAGATATAATGTAGACTATTTTTGAGAAATTAGAAAAAATATAAATCACTGTGATGGACTATCTGTCTAGATTATGTCTGTCAGCTGTCTATGTCAGTCAGTTCCCAAATGACTGAGCCTTATATCATATTTGCTAAATCCTGTTCATTCCTTTTATTCACTAAAAGTGCAGAATTGTTTATTATTTCCCTTCCTTACACAAAGGCTAATGAGCTATCAGGCAATATGCTTACTGCTTCATTTCTGCAGAGTCCAATGAGTTTGTATACTTTTGACATGACTTTGCCACCATTACTACTTCCCTGTTTGCTTTCCCCACTAGAAGAATGTTCCTACATAAAGGAAAACTGCTCTGAAGAGTTTACTGTGATCCTGCCTGCTTTTCCCAGAACCAGAATATTAGTCCTCTGGGTAATTTCATTCCCTTTCAAACTTTTCTTTCAATTATTTACAACAGACGTACTGGAAAGATGTAATTGTAGCCTGTGATGAGTAAGAGCTCTTATCACAGAGGACCCATCCTCCTGCAAATAATTGCCTTTATAATGTCAGAAGAGTCATGGTCAACAAACGTTCATTTGTCAGGAGAACCAGTGATAAATGTCATTAAATTAAAAAATGCCTGATACTTTGTCCAAACAATCTGACGACAACTGTGATCCAGAACTGTAACAGATGGATGCCAGAAGTTCATAAAGTGAAGAGTACGGAAAAATATCTATGCCACAATAAAAGTATGGTAAATACCTTAATCATTAAAATACAGCAAACTTTCTGTGGAATGTGTTACTACAATAACATTCCTTCTTGGAAAAGAAAAGTGCTGATCCGACTTCATCTTTCCAGGGAATACGCTTACCCTATTGTTCTTTTACTTAGTTCCTTCAAGTTTTATCTTGCAGGAAAACACAGATGCTTTGCCAAGCATCTTAGTTCAATAAAGTAGTTAGACTTTGCTGAAAACTCTTTTTCACATAGTCCACCATGTTAACCAGCCACACTCTAGCTCAGTTGGGATCCTTCATCTCGGGCTGAAAAAGATTCCTGCAGTTTCTACCCAAAACTATATTTTATTCCAGGTTCATAAGCATTTGGGATTCAACACACAAATTTCAATCAGGTAAGGTAATAGGTATATTTTGCCCAGTTTTACAACAAGAGCCTTGTACCACCCAATGACCATCTACTTACTCTGAAAAAGGAATTTTTGAATGAGAATGAGTTTAAAAACCTGCTTTAAAGGTAATGTATGTTGTTCTGTCTTTGTCATATTGCTATTCCATTTCTTTACTTTTAAGTTAAAATGTTAGTTCCTAAATATACCTTTCCTGTTCTGGTTCAAAATGCTTTCATAGTCCATTACAAACAATCAGCTGAAATCCTGCATCTTCTGTCAATACAAAAGATATCCCAGAAAAAATTTTTGGATAAGTTTAATGTTTTGCATAAAATCTTGAGCCAGTTCGTGTTGCTAGTAATGAATTCTCCCTAAAAACACAGCCTGCATTTCAACAAATCAAGTTAATTTACATGACCAGAAAAATACCTCAATAGTAGTAGGGTATAACACGTAATTTATAATTATTACAAATAATTTATTACAAACAAATCCTTATTTATGAAAGACTCCATTTATTCATCTCTGATGGGTTACTTAAACTGTCAATTAATTTTTACTAGGAGATGTTCTGGGGGAGAAAAGACATGGCATTTCTGTAAAAGTCATCTGGAACAAACCATGTAACTGTGCATATCTAAAACACCAAGCACCATATTATGTAAGTTATGATAATCATCTTGTTAGTCTTGTAACAGGAGATGTTTTAGGCACTTGTTCCAGAAATTCTGGCAGTTGTTAGCCTGTGTCTTATCACAGCTTCTCCTAACGTGGAATTTTCATGACTACAAATAATTTATTCTTTTTTCTTAAATACGAATTGCTGCATTTATGTCTAAATTTCAGTGTGTTTTGCAGAAACACGTTGCCAAATCTGCAGAAAATTACAAAGGTGTCTGTATACTACTTTAACATTTCCTGCCACTATACAAACATTTCCTTTCAATTTCCTCCACCACACAGTGTGTATATGACAACAGAATCCATTCCAAGAAGTTCTGTTTTCAGTTGGTTCCTTATCCCTCCTTTTCTCATTACCATAATGGGCCATGAAAGGACAATTTAGACAGCCTGGTTTCCACAGTAAAGGGATCTTTTTATTAGGGTTTTAAGCTCAATGTCCTCTATAGAAAGCAGGTAACAAGAAACCTGTGAACAAAAACACTCCGAAAAGTGATACACACGCTCCAGAGGAGTGCACTGTAACATTAGAGACAGTTAATATTGAAGTTCTCCCACATTTCTGAGAGGATATACAGACAGAATACATTAATTTCCAAATGTCTGTATAGAGAGATTTAAATTGTGTGACAATTTCTCCTCATTAAAATGTTATGCAAATTGTCTGTCTGTCCTGGTTAATTAAGCCTAATTTAGGCATCCCTTCAGAACACTTCAAATAATGATTTACACCAGTTCTGTGCTATTTTATTTCAAAACCAAAATAATAAGGATGGATAAATAGTCATCCTATTCACATCTATGCAACAAATTCACATCTCATGGGGATAAGAATTTCATCCATTTGCTTAGGATGAACCCTCCTTGAACCAGTGAAGTTAATAGGCCCCAAGGAAACAGATTACAATGTGTTTTTATATTTTCAACTAGTTTTCATAGTCTTCAAATTTCATTGGATGGATTTCCACTTACACTACACCAAATTGTATTTCTACATACAACTGAAATGTTCACTTTAGAAAGGCGGTGGGAAGTGGGATAATTTCTATTCAAGCTATGCTCTCCCTGGGGAAGGATTTACATTGACTGGATGACAGAATGATACATTACAGCAGTGTCCCTGTTATTCCTAACTCCAGCAAACACGCACCTTACAAGTAAACAAGCAGGTTCTTTATCTATCACTAACCAGTTTCATCACCCAGAATCCATCACGTTTGTTCCTGCTATAAACATATCATTCAAGGAAGCATTTTAGCTAGGTATAAATGAAACAAAATCATTAAAATTATTTCATTCTAGTGAAGGAGAGGTGTAGCACCACAGCTTCATATTCTTTCAGGGTTTCCAGCTTGCATTTAGACCCTCTTTAACACGACAGATTCCTTCTCTGAAGAGGTAGATGACGTGGTATAATGCAGTTCAAGATGCCAAAATCACAATCTTTATGTGTACAATGTTATTTTCTTACCCCTTATGGCCAGAGAATGAACATCTCACCCTAATCCTTCTTAAGAAGCCCTGTTCTTACAAGAATTCGCCTGCCCTCTCTTGACAGTTTCAAATAATCTCTAACAGAAGTCAAGTGCAGCTACAAACAAATGCAGGAACAATTTTGCTCCTGCTACTTGATTCTTATAATGAGTATTCATAAACCTGAATCAAACAAAAAGTACTTCTGTGGCCCAGTTTTCCCCCAGTAGAAATCCATGTGAAAATACCTACTAAATTCAATGGACAATACATCAGTCCTCAGCTGAGTCCTTTCACATGCAAGTATGTTTTCAATTAAGCCTAATATTTGCTTGTGGACCAAGTACTGATTGTAAGGAACAGGTAACATTAATAAAGAGTCAACCTTCATCCCAACATCTAGATGGCAACCAAAACCTAAGACTAAATTACTGCATTAATATTCATCTGGCGCCATATGTTTTGGTTTACATTAGGTTCAGATATGCATCAGCATGAGGGTTCTCAAGGCCTGGAGAAAGCTGGCAACATTCCTACTCATACTTATTCTTGTTTGCAAAAACTTGTGGGAACCAAATATTTTAGGCCCCTTGTGTGCATTTGCAGAGTACTCTCACTGCAGAACTCATCACTATTTTGCACTTTTGGAGCTTGGGTAGATAATTGTGGCTAAACATGAAGCTCATGGCTTCAACACAGCCCTAAAGATTAATTTATGTACTTTACTCCACTGAACAAAGCAGGAGAAATCACAGACAGATGCTCTCATTTATCTATGTGGTTTCATATGCAAAGACAGTGCAATAAACGAGGATCATCTGGAAATGCACTGAGCGCATCAAAACAATGATTCAGAACACAGAGACCACCAGCTCCCATTTAGCTTTACCTGAAAAAAACACAGCCGGAGTCAATCCAAACTACCTGGGATTTTATCATCTTTTACTCTGGGTTTGAGTAGCCAAGTGGCATTAGGTCAAGTCAATATTTCTGCAATACGCAAATTATGCTTCTACCAATAGGCAAAAGTTTGGAGACCCCTAATAGAAAGATATCAGTTGAAAATACGATTACTTGCTCTTTAACCAAAATCCAAACCCACTTGTCTACTGGATTTTTGAAAAGAGTTTCTGGTTTAGGGAAGGTTTTGCATGTTACCTCTCCAATTCTTTATTTGTCTTAGAATTTGAAATACTAGGAGTGTTGTGAGAAAGGCTGTAACCACAACACTGTAAAAGAAAAAAAAAAAAAAAAACCAACCACTTTTTGTCACAAAAGCCTGCTATTTTAGCAATTTGTTTGCTTGCTTGCTTGTTTGTTTAATTCTTAGCCCAAATTCTTGGTTAAAGAGCTGAGAAATATTATGTAAGGATTCAAATTCCTCTTCTCAGAATTATAACTAATTTAAATTGCTCAATTATTCATTTATAATCCTTTTTCTCCTTCACTGTGTTCTCACACTTATTATAAGGGATCAAACAAGCTACCTGGTTTTAAACAAAATGTAATTCTAAATTTTTTTCATTCTTATTTATATTGAATGAGACAGTAGCATGAGATCTGTCCACTGACTTGAAAATTCAGAGAAGTCTTCACTGATAAGTGTGACAGAATCTGGTTCTAAATATTTAAGTATTAGCGTTTACTCCTCCTGTAGACAACATGAAATTAGTATAAATTAGACTATAAATCTGAGTTATTTTAAAAATACATTTTGCATTAGAGCTAAAATGTGCATCCTGAACATCCCAAGTCAAACATTTATTATACCATCAATGAAATGTGAGAAAGCAGTGAAGTAGCACATTTTTGCTAAATCTTTAATAGCAGTGTGTGAAAAAGATAGCAAACCTTTGCAAAGAGGATTGCATTAGCCAGACTTGATCCAAGGACTGCTTGCACCCTACCCTCTACACTGGATCTTTGAATGCAACCTTAACACAAATTAAAAGTCCTTTCAAGCCAGCTGGTCAATCACGTGGTAGCAGGCTTCACAAGGAGAGTGGAAAATCTTCCAGTTGTCTCAGGAGAAGAGTTCCCTTATCCCCTTTTGCTCGTAGAATCATAAAATGGTTAGAGTTGGAAGGTACCTTGAAGACCATCTTGTTCCAACTTCCCTGTCATGGGCAGGGACACCTTCCACTAGAGCAGGTTGTGCAATGACTTGAAAGCATTCATGCAATTACAAGGCTGAACAAGGATGTATTATCGTCTCCAGGTGCTCTTGCTTAAATTTGTTAACTTGGCTCCCCTAAAATAAGAGAGGATGCTGCACAAAAGACTGTCCCATCCTGCAAGGATACAACTGAAAGCAGTTATTTGCCAAATGGGATGAAAACTGTTTTTTTCCTACGTAAGAGAGAATGTCGGTTCCCATTGTTGCTAGGTATGGCTGTCTCACCCTGTCACAGCAGAGCAGCACCATAGGGTTCAAACTGCAAAACCAACCAAACAAAAAAGCCACCACCCAAAGTTACAGCAAATGAAAATCACTGACTTTTCCCAAACACATTGGCTGGCTGGCCAGTTTGCTATAGCAATCTAAAGGCTCATTCATTAAACAAATTGCGCAAAGCCACCATTCTTGCTTTATGACTATAATGACCAGTAAATGTCAGTCTTCTGCCAGTGGAAAAATCTCTCATTTTTAAGGAAATATCTGAAGTGAAAATAAAGCTGGTTCACTTTTTCCACAGAGCTGTGAAAATGAAAGTCTTTGCCAGGTGAGCTGAGGGTATTTGTTTTAATAGTTCTACTAAAAATTACAAAACTGTGCAAACTGGGGTGCCTAAATTCATACTTTGGCACTTAAATAAGCCAGCCAGCTTACAAGAATGTTTATCAACCGAGCGATTTCCCCCAGTAAAACAGGAGTTGTTTCTGATCACCATTTGGGAAATTGAGGTGCTTACATCAGTGCTTGGATATGACTTTGGATCCCTGACCTTAGGAACCCAAAGAATTTTAATTTCAGGCGTGTACAGTGGCATCACTGCCTGCAGTTTGTGCCATGTTCCTGCCATTGGTCCACACTGCTAATGCTGTTGGCACAGCGCAATGTTTTCCAGCCTTATTGCTTAATTCCTGCCTGAGGTGGCTGCACTCTGTCTACACCTTTTTTTTTTAAGTATCGGCTCATTTTCTACCACCTCACAGACAGCTCCCCTGAATTTATACTTACTCAAGATGCAAACAAGATTAACATAAGAATCAACCAATATTTTTAATTCACATTTTTGTTTCTTTTTTTTCATAATTCATGTAATTGTTGCATAATTTGTGCCTTTGTTCCGTTACATCATCTACTGCGGCGCTTGCAATGTGGGCTGCACAGTCAGTCCACAAACCAGCAATCTCAATTCCCTGCACTGGCACGTGAGACAGGAATTGTCTCCCCATGAGCTGCCAGGGCACCTGATTGCTCAGGCAAGCCCTGGAAAAGCACAAGCAAAATAGGTTTCACTATGGTCTCCATGTTTTTTTCCACAGCTAGACTTCCCTAGGTTCCCCACTTACATCTGCAGACACCTTCTGCAACCTGCTCATATACTCTACAACCCGTCCGTGCATATCCCATAGAGTGTCTCACTTCAGCAGCGATGGTGGAAGGCTCAGTAATACAGGCTAGTGGGACTTTTGATCATTATATCCTCTCAGATTTCACTGTGATAATCTCAGACCACAGTGAAATGAACTCTGGCTACTGCTGCAGAAGCCAGCAGGAGCCAGGAGGACTTCTGACTGGTTTAGGATCAGGAACTGGATCAGGAATGTGATCCGAGACGCGCCGATAAAAAATAAACAGAAATATACAGAAAACATTTAAAAATATACAGAATATGTACAAAAATATACAGAAACATTAATTAATGTTAAAATTAATGTTAAAAACTGTTATTTTGCATTTAGGTAGTACTCTTTTACATGTCTCAGAGTATTTTACAAAATTATCAAAATAATATGCACCTCTGTCTAGCTCATAGGAGACTGGATGGGCATTACAGATTGGTAAGAATTTGGGCCCCGACACCGAGCAGGTATACAGGCTGTTGAAAAAGAAATTCTCTTTTCTTCCTCAGTGGTTCAGGGACCGTTTCTCTGACAGCCATAATGAAAGAGTTTATGCTACCATCATTCCCACAGCCTCTCCTGTGGCTAAGCAGGACAATTCCACCTCTACGCCTCCAAACCTACTCGGTTCAAAAAATCTCAACATTTAATATTGTAGTAATGCTGAGAATATAATTGCACCCTTAGAAGCTAATTAATGACAGATGAATCAAAAAAACCCTGGCTATTTCTTTACTGACTTGCTATTCTTCATCTTGCCAAAGAGAAGGCAAGAAGCGGGTGGAAAATGAGCATGCATATGGCTGCTCATGTCTCTAATTACATGAACTATGTTGTGCAAAACTCTGTTAAAAGAGTAAGAAGCAAGTTCTGGAAAGTGCTATCACCTGTTTAGTCACACTGCTCCCAGAATGCATTAATTCTTGTCCTCAGTATTCAGCAGGCAGAGATTTGGCAAACAACATGAACATGAAGCCTGGTCAAAAGGTAATTGCACTGCTTTAACCCTGCACAAATCTGAAGGCTTGTCTTACGTTAAATGCTGCACATATCTCCACCCCCACCCCCCCCAGCACTTTATATCCAAAACACCCTATTTATATAGCACGTAGGAAGTCAGTATTCGTAACAGGAGAGGTACAGGATTCCGATAGAAGACTGTTTACTGATTTTGGCCAAGTTTTGTGTTCTATAAAGAGGATGAGCCAAAGAAGAGTAAAAGCCAGTAAGAATATTCTAATACTATTTTGTCTCAGGTCCAGCAACTTTTTAATATAGTTTTATGTAGCTCCTACTTTTTTTTTTTTTCTTTTCTCATTTGGCCTTGGTTAAACAGCTCAGCTTGTGCTTCACTTTCAATAGCAAAGCCAAATCTTTGGCTTGGCTTTACCTTCTAACTTTGGAGAAAAACAAGGGCAATCTGAATTAAAAATAAAAATGCTAGTTCCACCCCACTTTCATCTCTGTTTTCAAAAAGAAATAGTCCTCTGAGGTGTAGATAATGCTAAATATAGTGTGACAGTGAAACATTCCTGTGCTTTTGAAGGTCAGAAGATCCTCTATCACATTGAAAATCCAAGGCCCCAATTTCTGCTCCTGTATACTGGAAAGATTCCACTATGCACAGTAGGGAACAGAAAGAGAAGAGTAGGTCCCTAGCCTATCCAGAATGATTTTAAAGGCTTCTCTGATGATGCATAGTAGCAAAGTCAAGGACTTTTTGAACCAGTAAAATCAGAATTTTAAAGTGTGACTAATGATCTTTAATCCTTCACAACCCACGGCTACTTTAAGTGCTCAGAAGATTACTAGTTTTAACTGCTTAATGTACCACACAAATGACATGTATCAATGGAATAAACCTTGCATAAATACTTCCCAACGATCCATTGTGCATGAGAGGAAAGAACAGGTTTCAGAAAGTGTTATTTTTCAAAGTGTTTGCTTAGGTCGTTTCCCACAAATATTTTCAGTCCTGTCAGACCTGCTTCTATCCTGTCTCCACACACACACATGCACATCTACCTCAAGTCTCATTTATTTTGAAGCTCTCTACAACAAACAGAGGAAATCCAAAGGACTGTTTCTGGCAGGACTTTTCAAATAAAACAGATTCTAAATATTTAACTTTTCCAGATAACCGGCATCACAGGAAACAGCAATGTTGGCATTCAGTCACCTAATAAGGAAACGTTTTTATTATCGCTTACATGAAGACAGTTCTGTTATTCTTTCTACATATGATACAACATATGCTTTGTTTTCTTTTTAATTGGGGAAGATTAAGGGTTGTTTGATGGCTTAAAAATTATGCAGAAGGAAGCTCAGTGCATGATGCTCCCAGGAGGTTGGGAAGCTGTTGCAAACAGAGCTGCTGCTGATTAAATATGTCTATTTTTATAAAGCATTTTGGGCCAAAACAATCAGCCAGTGGCATAATTAATGAAGTCCACAAATGTCTTTAGTGGGACTTGTTTTCATTAATCAGGAGTTACAGACACAGGCGAAAGAAAAGTGCAAAAGCCTGTGTATTTACAAACCTGCTTGGCTTAGGTCATGCTTGTTAATAACTACAGTAGAGTCCCGTAGCAAGTACCATTGAATACTAGAAATTTTGTCTCACACAGGTAGGCTCATTTAAATAAAGATAACATGGAAGTGAAGACAGGCTCTCCCTTGCACCAGTCAAGGGCATTCTCTTTTTACCTGTGTTCTACATATATATCTATTGCAATCATGCAATGGCAGGTACAGTTTGCAGAAAGAAGAGGAGGAATCTTTGAAGTTATCAATCAGTTGCAAGGAAAAAGGGTGAAAATACAATGTCACGATTTACATGACTGAAACAAAGAAACCAACAAACAAAACAGAAGGCAGGAAGTCTAGATGCAAAATCGAAACTGAGAGGAAGGGTTTCAGTTGTGCTTTTTCATTTTGAGAAACGCAACTATTTCAACTAGTCAGTACAGCATATTTTAATTCATTTCTACCTCCTATACTATATAGGTCGGTAAAGCTCCTTAATGTACTTAATAGTCCTGTACTAGACACTATCTCTGCCATCTCTCTGCTGAAACTTTTACTTCTGCTTGCATTGATCTGTCCACACTGCAGCAGCCCTCCCAGAAGCAGAGCCAGGGCTAGAGCCCTGGAGCTCCTGGCCAGCTGCCACCAATGTCAGCAATGAAACCACGCTGCCTCTCTGCACTGGCTGACGTCAGATGCTGTCGCCTACAATGCTCTGTAGGCTGCTTAAGTCTCCCCAATGACATCCTGAGGAAGTAAAATTGGCACAGAATATAGGACAAGAATCTGATAGTACTGGTCATTCAGACTAACAGTGTTGATGTTACGATGCTTGCATTGAGCTTTATTTGAAAAATACAAATGTACTTCCACAAAAAACTCAGAGCCTTAACTACGGAAACATTCTTACTTACAAAAGCACTGGCTTAATGCTGAGCTTATAGTTCACTAACTTTAGGATCAAACACCTAGTTGCTCTGCAAGTTTGGTATCCTTCAGGATTCTGCAGCATGCACACCACAACTGGATAAAGTATCCCTGAAATGGTCTCTGAAATCCTACATAGATAGGTAAAGACATCTTTCCATGCTTACTCAATGTTGAAATCAAACTATGTGTCCTTCAACTGGTTGCTCCTAAGAACTATGAGCTTGGTTTTGAAATCTCTGCATTTTCAGAATACATACAGCCTTTATTCCTTGGTGTCAAATCTGGCATTTGTCAGCCAGAATAACTGGGCACAGTGCTGTTGTGAAAGAAGGGTGAGCTGCACCATGACAGCGTGTCACAGTCATGAACCTCTTCAAGTAATCACGTCTGCCTCTGATCAGAGTCTCCTTTGTTATGAAGTCTGTGGATGAAATCACTAAAAGACAAGTAAGTGTGACCAGAAGGTATCAGCCCTTGTCAGCTCTTACATTGCTGGGAGTTTGCCTCAATACAGACCCAAAGATTTGGCCTAAGGACTGAGCGGGAGCACTGCAGACACTAAACCCTTCCTGCAATTTGCATCTGAATAGAACTTGCAATCCTCAACTATTTTCTACTTCCTTGCCAAACCTGTATCTCAGCTTCTGGGGGCACGAGAGGCGTTAATTTGACTTTATACTGTCCCACTCCCAGACCAAACACCAGCCAGTCTGTTGCTCTGATATAATGGGTGCACTGGAAAATAATGCAAGGGCGTTACAGGTCACCCACATTTGAGCAATTTATGTGTTTATAATGCATTCTCATCCAACAAAACCAGCATCTAAGCAGTCATCCAAATAGAGGACAATAAAAGCCCTTTCATTTTGATAAGTTTTCTTTAGTCACTGAAGGACAATAAAAATAGTAAGTTTAGAGACCATCAAGATCTCACTGGAAAACAATAGAGCAAGGTGACCCACTGATTAAGTTGTAATAATGTAAGTTTTTTTCATAGCTTGTTATGACTGTAATAGGTTTTGTTGAAAAATTTCCTTGTGATGGTCTTGGGTGGAAAACCAGGTCTTTAAATGAAAAGATGTTTTTAATTCAAAGTGTTTGTTTTTCATTAAAAAATGTGATTTTGAATGAGAACAAAACAAAAATAAAAACCCACAACAAGTTGTTTCTTTGTGTTCAACTTCCCAGAGAACCACAAAATCCAAGATCTCTACAAGTTTTCTGAGGTATCTCTGAGCTTTTAAAAAGGGGAGACCATCATATCCTGCATGTATAGTCAGACTGAGGACCCTGGCCCCCAAAAAAGAAGGAACTAATGAAGTTTCAAAATTACATCTCCCACAAGCATTAAAATGACCGATCAAGATTTTGAGTTTTGAGTTAAAACTATTCAGCTTTTCATATGTTTTTTGTTGTTTGTTTGAATTTTCATCTTGAAAATAATTTTTTTAGCTGAAAATGCATATCTTTTCAAAAAAAGTTCCTTAAGAAGTGAATTTTTCCCTAGAAGCCTGTGTTTTCAACCAATTTGGAATATTAAGCTTTGCCTTCTCTTTTCTCTTGTGTTTTGTAATACACCAAGAGAATTTAAGATCTGAAATTTAATTTACAGCCTTAATCTCATTTAAACATAGTTTTATTTGTGGTTGAATGCAGATACTTGGCCTGCTGTTCTTAAACTAAAACAGGTATTAAAAATAGCTTAATGAAAAACAGTGCTCTGTCTCTTCAACCACTGCTTCTTCTCCAGTAACACAGAAATCTAGTGCATTATGACAACAATAGTTAATGTTATTTCTAGGCAGTGCAGAGTACAGGGAAAACATAGTGTCTAGCATTTATCTGGAACAGTCTGTTATGAGAGAGGACGGACCATGATGGACAGGGTGGAGTGAAGAGGAAAGCAAGCCAGTAATAATACAGTATTTGGGGTATATACAGCATCTTACAGATGAAAAGATCCCAAGTGGTTTTAAGTACTTTAGCTATGTAATTTGACTAGAACAAGTTCCCCGTGCCAATTATGACCCTTGGTGTGGCTCTTCATGGAAAGGAGGCTCTACACTGGTCCTAAACAGAAAAGCTAGTGTATTGCATCAAGAGCAGGCTAGGGGAAAGGATCCATGGATGACAGCATTAACCTGGGACCTTAACAGTCCATAAAAGCAGACACCATGGTAAAGGCTTGGACTGATGCAGTAGCTACATTGCAGACATGTGGCCAAGGCACAGGTTTTGGAGTGAGTTCCACTCCTCCCACAGAAGTCCCTGTAGGAGTTTAATTTCTCTTGCTTTTGTACCAAATGGAAAATGCTACCATTATTGATGAAGCCTCAGAAAATTCCTGCTTCACATGGCAAATTTTTTTCAAGAATTAAAGGAAAAAGCCAAGATTTTATAGGAAAATAATTAAGCAATGCATGAACTGTAACATGAGCTGTCAATCTTTTCAGGGAGGTTGTTGAAAGATACATGGTTTGGCAAATAAGAAAGTTGGAAGCCATATGTGGACTCAATCATTCCATTAAAAGTCCCTCCAAATTTAAACCACTGTGATTGCCCATAACCTGATCTGCCAGGGACCATCTAAAAAAGAATTGAGACAGTCAGAAATATGCATGTCAGAAAACTGAGGTAAAAGTTTGACTCCAAACACCAAGGCTGATTCATGATACATGGCTACTAGTCCTTCCATGGTCTGTATTTCCATTTTGTGCAGAGCAGGGAGAGATCAAGCAGTAGAATTCCACAACTCACATAAGATATTAACAGGGGAATATTTTGCTATAACTGTTTTAGGCTTTTTTTTACAACACTTCTTAATCAGTTATTGGAAAGGTGGAAAAGTTGGTCATTTGACCTCATGGAAGAGAGAGAAAATGGCTTTCCTCAGAACAGTCTAATCTGTCTTCTAAAACCAGAATAATCTTGCCAGAACAGCTCACTGGGTGATTTTGATTAAAATTAAGAGCAAAACTTTAAATTTTGGTTTTCTTAACCTTAGCATTTTCAAGAGTTTTTATCAGATCAAAGATGAAGACATAAGGCATTCTTAACCTTGCAAAATGTAGGAGAGAGTTTGGTTGATATCCTTGAAGTGATGGAATAATTTTCTTCACTGTCTATATTCCAAACAGAGTTTCTTCTTCTTCAAGAGCCTAACCACCAAATTACTGAAATTTTGAAAATCTGAGTCTCAGAGGTCTCTGACATTGCACTTGTTTCTTTCATTTTGTAATACATTTTTTTTACTGGCTTGACCTCAAGAGTGGTACTGGTTTCTTAATATTTCAGAAAAACAAAACAAAACAAAACAAAACAGGACAATTGTTTAGATGCCAGATTGCAAATTTACAGGCCTAATTCTATATGGTCACACTTGACCTGGGCCTCTTGCACAAGAAAGTGCATCAGAATCAAGAAAAATGTTGCCTTTACTGTATTGACAAAGATAGGCAAAGGTTACTGTCTATGTTCACTGCTTTTAGGTTTGTTGGCTGTGAGGGGGCAGGGAAGGGAAGGCAGCCCTACATGGAACATGGACATTTTCTGCTAACTATCAGGTCATTGGGATGATGATGGAAGACTTGGCAGCTCTTACTCTCAACCCTGCTGGACTTCTAATTGCCTGCAAAACTTGGAAGAACTGTCTTCTATATGCCACACAGCAATCATAGTATATCCACATCCACACTGTCTTGACTGGAAGATTTATCTGTTTCCCAGAAAGATTATGTCTTTAGATATGATCCAGTCCAATATGTTTCTGTGAATTAACATGATTTATGTGATTTTTTTTGCATCTGTCATTAAAATATAGACTGTTAGCCTGACATCTCTCTTAGGAATTAAGAGGCTTATTGATGCTTTTATGATTGTGCAATCTGATGTCTGGTAAACTGTGGAAAGCTATGGGTATGTGGGGGAGTGCATGTCTAAAAACTAAAGAAGAATTTCAAGCAGGACTATTGTATCATTCACTTGCTGCAGAAAGTAACATGATATAATTAAAAATGGTCAGGAAAGATTACTATCTTTTGGCATCAAATTTTAACACATGCAGTAAAACAGAAATTATCAACAGATCTTTTCTTTTTTTTTTTTTCCTCTCTCCCTTGCTCCCCCCTCACAGTGGGGGTCCAATAAAAACCTGGAACATCCTGAGCATAAAGAACATCAAGTGGATGTAAAACAGAACACTATTTTTATAATGGTTTAGGATGGGATGATCTTCCACTGTAGTGGGAGGAAAAAACTGGAAATGTCAGTGCTTGATCTTTATAAAGGTTTTGAACTAATATGTAAAATTAAATTGAAGATAAACGACAATGCTTGTGAAAAGGATTATTAAAGGTAGAACAGTACTATCATTAGCATGATCCAGCAGCCTGCAAATTAAGAATGTATCATAATATACAAACCCTGTGGGGAGGTCTGGAAAGTTTTATATTCTTGGAAGAAGCTTAAAGAACTGAAAGTAAACTGTAATTTTCCTTTACCAATTTAGGACTGGCAAGGCAAGGCAAGGCAAGAGGACCAAAGAGTATGAAGAGTAATTTTCTTCACAGGCGAAGAGGGTGAAAAGTACTGTTCTCTCTTTGTGTAATGGCTAAATCAAGACTAGGATATCATTAAAAATTGCTGCTGAAAAGTAAGACAAAGTTCCCCATTAGGAACTAAGTCAACCATTTACTGATTGGCCCTAATAATGTAAATGATCAGTAGTTTCAAAGGCACCAATTTTTCTGCTGCTAAGGCGTATCTTGAAATCAGTATTCTAAAATAATACTACTCTGAAACTATTCTGTTTCTTGACAGAAAATTAACTATAAAAAAAAAAAAAAGAAAAAATAAAAGAGAAGTACCTCCTACTCTTCAAAATAATTAAAATAAAACAGTAGGGGATATAACAAGAAATGACAGTCCTTCACACATCTCCCTCCCCAACAGGTTCTTAATGATGCTGTTTTTATAGTAAAATACAAATCACAAATTATAGTTCACTCCAAATAATTGAGTTAATTCAGGAACTCTAAAGGGAACATTTAGTGACTCAGCAACCAGAGCCAATCCAAAGAATCTGAGGAGGCCATACAACTGTTGGCCTGGAAGCTTACAGTCTTCCTCTGTATCAGTTTTTCTTTCTTAACTTCCTCACAAAGCTTTTCACTTTATCTTTCATGCACAACTTGCTGAGATAATGGGCCAAACAACAAATATTCTTCCAGCACCCACAAATCTTAAAAGGCCCAAAAGCCAGATCTGTAGGCATCACAAAAAGTTCAAACTTCAGCTGTATATGTTATGTCATAAATGCTTAGGGATCAATTCAATGCCATTCATTTCAGGTACTCTGGTTTATCAAACCTATGTGCTAGAACATCACAGATTTCCAGTATGCTGTCCTATCTCCTAGCCCATGCAGATCTCAGATACCCTAGGCCATATGAAGTCACGAGATGTGTGTATTTCAGCAACTAGTTCCCATGGTCTTGGTTTCTCCAGCTACAGCTAATGGATGTATTTACAACAGAAGTTTGGGAATGCAAATCCCATCTTTGGGCGTGGCTAATACCTCAACAGTTATTGGAAGGAAACACTGTCTTTAGGGCTGAAATGAGGTAATAATGGGGGGAAAAGACATTGGTTTTCCTGTGTAATTTGGTGGTTTGCAATTAATGAACCACCCCTACTCAAGCTATTTTCATATGCAAATCTACTTGATATATATTCTTTTAAACTGAATTTCTGAGTATCCAATACAGGCATAATACATTCAGAGTCAGTGGGACTCTTTGGACATACGTGCATATTCTGCTTTAAAGTCCTCACCTGCCCCGACTTTAATGCTGAATACAAGCAAATTTGAGAATGGAAGGCTGGCCACGGCTCTGCAGGCCAACACACGACTTACTAAGAATGCCTGCTGAAAACTGGAGGCAACAAGCTTTTAAAACACCTTCCCCCATTTCTTTGTGCTCTTCTCTCAGTTTGTTATGAAATCCATTTTGATTTCATTCTGTTCTGTTTTCATGTCTCAAATCTTCACATTGTAAATAAGCTTAATTCAAAATAGTTCTAGAAAGCTTCTAATTAATTTGTAATATGTAGCTCAAAACATGCATTTTTTTCCTATCTATCTCACACATCTTCAACCGCACATAATTTATCTTCAGTCAATATTAAAAGCAACATCTGGAAAATGCAACAATTAATGAGAATAAATACAAAGTCACTGAGTTGTTACTCATTTTCCTGTACTTAGAGAGAAATGGCTATTAGAATTAATGTAATTGGGCAGACACACAAACTCTTACATTTATTTCCTTTGAAAGAAAATGCTACTTTTGTTTTTTATGTAGGCTTTTTTAGCCTCGGGGCTGAGTTTTGCCAAGATAGGCATAGCAGGGGGACATTAGCCAGGTTCAGTTTGGAATGAAAGTGAGCATTGGACTATGGAACAAGGTTTGTCTTCATCCTTTGTAAGAAGGTGACTTTCAGGGAATGATCAGTGAACAGGGATCCCACTGGAACAATCGCTTCTGAGAAACAAAACAAAGCACTCTAACAAAACAGAAACCACACCGACAACCAACATAGTTTCCATGTGGGAAAAAGTCATGTGTATAAATGTTTTAAAGCAGCCAGATGACAAGGCAATAAAAAACTGCATTCAAATTCTAGAATGTCCCTCTGTCACTCTACTCAGTCTCACTGACAGACTTGGCCGACAGATTCAGACTATATGGACAGATAACGCAATCAGCTATTTGGTATAGATACAGACACGTAACTGCTGGTTACAACATCACTTTAAATTCCCTGGGTTAGTCTACGAAGAATGTATTCACAGTAGACATTATACTAACTGTTTTCATTTGCACTTGCAGCCAGTCTATATTACATTACTGTATGTATACTTCAATGTTCTCCCAGATGGCATTTTGAGAATGAAACTCCTTTTGGAACAAGTCCTCTGGGGCTAATTGATAAAATCTTTTAATAGATTTTTAAAGCCTTGAAACTGATGGTTTATACTACAATAGCACCAATAAAACACTAGTCTGTTGTGTCAGAAAATTAAACAAAAAGCTACATGTTCCTTTCATGTGTTCATAGCCAAAGCCAAAAATGAAATTGAAGATGATTCGACATTACTAGAACACCCAGGTACAGTGGCTGAAATTTGGTCACTCTTGAAGACACTAAAGCTATAGTTTGGGGAGACAATTAATTTTAATTTAGGATTCTTTGTTCTGGACGAAAAATGTCATAAACACACGATTTGCTACTTTCTGCATAGAAAAATTCTGACAGCCTGACTCTGCCTCAGCAGGCTTCATGCCAGAACGGGTCATTTTCTCTGGGCCAACCCTATTTTATGCTGGACCATGTATGGCTTGTCCTCTAGCACCTGCTTAAAGGATATAAGCAAAAAGCTGGCAGAAAGCATGAAGCTGGCACAAGACCTACATCACGTGTCTGTGCCTGATCCAGATGAAATGTGAACTGGTAGCATGAAGTCAGGGTATGAATGGTTGTTCAACCACCGTCTGGGAGTTCTGCCATTGACTGCCAGGGGCCCTAAATTTCTCCCCAGTCATTTCATGTGTTTAAAATTTAATACATGAATCAAAATCAAGTTCAGTAAAGTACAAAGAAATGTGACAATTTCTCCCTGTCTTCTATTTTGCTGGTCATACCAGATCATCAATAAAACAAACACCAATTTTTCAATCACTTTACAATGCTTATTAAACAAACTACACAACTGAACAATGGACATAAAAATCATGGTACTAATAATGCCATACTATTCAGTCTTTAAGGAAACAGAATACAAATGTATTAATAAGAGAATAGAAATTAATAGTTAAATATGTGAAATCATATCGTGTCTTATCCAATGACACATCATTTAACTCTGGCTCTTTTAATTTGAATTACTTTGTCACCAGAATCTCTAAAGAGTTGAAGCACATATGTAAATATATTCCAGATTATGGATGACTCTAAACAGAGCTATTGTTACATGAGCCAATGTTGATGTGGTTTTTACCAGCAGAAACATTTTGTCATCAAAAGTTAATAGGTTAAATATCATGCTACAAATGCCTATAGTGCGCAGCAAAAAGAATACTCACTAGAAATCATTATAGAGGATGGATATGAACCACAGCAATTTCATGCTCTGCATCTGTAAATCCCCCAAATACCATTGCTCTGTACTAAATTAATTTAGGCTGATTTATTCAAATGAAAGCACTGGATAATTAATATGAACTAAAATTTCCTGAGCCATTACTTTCTATCTTCCAGAGCCTAAAAGCTTATGCTGACTTTACTGGCTAATTTTAACTGGCAGATCACTTGCAGAGTAGCAAAAGCAAACCACTTCAGGATGAATACAATAAATTTAATGTATTATGTATTAATGTACTCATCTGTGATCCTTAAGTCACAAAAACATTCTCCTATGTGGACTGATTACTCAGGTCAAGGCAAGTTTCTTTATGACCATAACTTGTTGACGATGACAGATTAGGACACATATTCAGGTGAAAAGTAGAAAAAATAAAAGCAATACAGACTAAAATAGTATGCTTTTAAGTAGGATATTTGGAGTTTGCCTGAAATTTTTAGCATTATTATTTTTCTTTAGTTATTTTCTAAAGGCAGGGCTAGGTCATAGTCTTATTTGCACCTGAAGAATTTCTTTAAAAGCATTTGGGTTGCTACAGAAAAACAAAGAAAAAATGAGCATATTATCACTAAGTTTGGTTTCAGAGTTTGCAAAGCAAACTGAGTAAGGAAGATATTTGTATTTATCCCTTATATCGAAGTCTGGGTGCCCAAAGGTGGTTAGTTTACTATCTAGTGGATTCAGTCACAAAATCCTTCCTATTCCATACATGTAGCAGCCCACAGTTCATTCTCTGTGGATTTTTCCAAAAGCCTTGGCACCACTCTGAGAGGTGATCAGGGGAAAATATAACCTAGCTTTTTCAAAACTTTAAAAGATGTTTGCTGAATATCAGTGAGTCTCAGCCATCAAAACAACTTATAAATACAGAGTCACTGACACATTATTTTTTTGGAGCCTGAAAGATACATACTGCCTACCACAACTGGTGAAGACACTGTTTATCACCTAGATTCATCTTGATTGATCATGTCATATTAGATACAAAAGAGAAGTTAGAGGAGAGAGATTATGGATTCTTCCTGGCACATCAGGTATGCCTACAAATTAAAGCAAAGCTGGCTATGTAGGTGACTTCTACTGCTGACTTCTACTGGTTTGGTATGGCACCACAGACTGTAGCATGTGTTAGACCTCCAGAGATCCCCTGTACACAGTACAGCTGGGAGCAAGTCCTGTTGTTAGTAAATCCAAATCAATCATGCTTTTGATGCTAATGTACCATGGGCTAGCAACCCTAAAACAGGTAGACTATGTGTTTGCTTTTACTTCCTTTGTAAATAAGTCTTTAGATGAGCAGGAAGTTACAAGTTCCCAGTAATAAACCCACCTTCTCATTGGTGATTTTGTGCGTGCGTGTGTGTGTGTTGAAGCTTTGGTTTCCAGCAGCTCCACCGCACTGCAAACACTGGAATTTTTGCATTAGATCTAGTCTCTAGCACTGTAAAACTTAAATAAACACTCCTAAAAGTGATATATCCCTATTCATGTATTTTACAGGACAGAAATCTCAAAGGAATTTTGTTCTTACTAACTGACTAAACAAATGACAGAATAAATCTTCAGCACAGAAAGTGCTCTTGTCTACACTCTGTTTAAGGTCCTTTCCTTAAGTGCCTACTGGAGCACCAAGGAGAGGAAAAAGTATTAATAATTATTACTTTGATGTTAAAAATAGTTTATATAAAGGGATCTGTAAGCCTCTTAGTAAGGATATGTCTGTCTTTCTTATGATGATTGCTTGTCTTTTTAAATCCTTTTGGGCCTCAATTCAGCAAAATACTTAAGCACAGTACTTAATGTAAAGCACAACTCGATTTCCACTGGATCTGAAGTGTGCTTTTGGGTGATTTACTGAGTCTTAGCCTCTATCATTAATGTTTCCTTTTAACTTAAACATTTTTCCAGAGAAAAAGAAACCAGGAAACTCAAGAAGATTGTCTAAATTTATTCCACTGAAAGGAAGGAACAGTGAGGAAGGCATCAAAATGTATAGTCAGCAAAACACCGAATGTATCTAGATATTATAGAGGCTTCAGTCTTAGGACATTCACCTGACATTCCTAGTCCAGGTTTACAAAGCTCAGTTCCAAAAATTGGTGAAAAAAAAGCAAAGCCAAAATTCAACTGTTATAAAAAAGACAATATAATTAATTCACATTAAACTGGTGGTCAGTCTGTAAATAGCAGATGAAGTTTCTGATGGAAGTTTGCTTCTTTTCAGGTTTGCTTCCTAAGATTTACTACTGAACACGTGTAACTCACACTTATTTTCCAAGCACCTTCTTGCTACACATCACTCCCCACTCCCCCCCCCCCCAAAAAAAGAAAATACAAGTAGATAACAATGAGGCAAAGAATAAAAGAGGATGCAAAAAAATAAATGTCAGATCTCCTCACAGATGCAAATAGATGTGAGCCAGAGACTTTAGTGGAGTAATGTTAATTTACACCTAGTAAAGCCTGGCCAAAAATATTTCCATATAAAAGGAATGTATGATTCATGAATCATCATAATGCAAATCATTAAGTTGCTATTGTATGATGAGAGTGGAAGCATAATGCTTATTAAAATGGCTTTCACTTAAATGGCTTCAGTTTTAACAAGGCTTAATGCATGTCTTCACAGGAGCTTTGCACAGTAAGGACAACACAAGTTCTTACCTGAGCTTTTATTGGTTTTGTTTTGTCTACTCTTAACTTGCTCAGTCCATAACGTAGGATAACGAGAAGCTATATCTAGAAAAAAAAACAACAGAATAAAGTTTGTAAATGTTACCTTTTTTAAAAAAGTTACTAGCAGCTGAACAGTAAGTGGCTAGTTTTAAAGATAAATGGATCTAAAAAAGAAAAGGGCACACTGGTTTCTAATGAGACAGTTAAAAACTTTATTCATGCAAAGGCGTGAATAGTTCCTTCTTTATCCTGTTAATACAAAAGGCTGACATAAATATTTGTAGACTAAAGTTATGTTTAAATGGAATAAACATCTCCCATTGTGGACCCAAAATATACAATAATTTCAGATTAGATTCTGTAAGAATTACAGTGAGTCATAAAGCAGCCACAATATAGGACCATCATTGTATAGAGGTCTTCTGCTTTCTATTTACAGAGCACTGACATTCCCTAGAGGCAAATAAACCTGACAAAACATCAAACTTAACATTAGTAGGCAATATGCTGAGGACAGAATTTACTCTTTGGCCCCGTAGTTTTAAACTGCACTCTGCCTCCCGCTTAAAACCTGTCTCTGCCCTGAATAGTGACAATTAAAATTGCTAATGTCAGACTCCATACCTACAGTGTCACCTCAAAACTATCACAAGGAATTCTTTGCTTGTAAGTAAATTATTGTGTTTGTTGTCTTTATCTGGAAAAAGGTACAGATGCTTCCAGTTTCCTGCAATTTCTTGCAACTGCTCCAGTAGTTGCCTTAACTCAAAGGTAGCATTTGGCATTGGGGTTTTCAGTCTGTACCAGTCAATATCACACTGTTAAATTCCTGTTGATGCTCACCTTCTTCATCACCTTGAGGCTGAGTCTCCAGCGCGGGAGCTGAGGCATCATCTGAATTCAGAATGGAAAAGATTTGCAAGGAGACTACAATTATGAGAGTAAGCTAAATAAGTGTACATACGTGATTGATACTAATGATTTGCACATAGCCCCGGCCGGTAAACAAACAATAATTTAAACATTATTTATAGGTACTACACAGCATATATCTACAGACTATGGATTATGAAAGAATGGCTGTTGAGGTTATGGCTGACATAATGATTGAAGTCTTTGCAGGCATGAAGTGATCAGGTCCCTCCCTGGAGACTAATTCTTCATTTTTAATGCTGCGCATTGATACCTATAGATTACAACTGACCAAGTCAACATTTCTAAAAAATTAATTAGATATATGTATTGAAGGGATAGGACCTGTGAAAGCAAGAGCAGTCTGGGGTGAATGAGTGGCTGCAGACCTGTTGATACCTTAAATGAAAGGAAAGTTTCTTTTGGCACAGCAGGATCTATTAAACAGTCAAGCTGTTTTTATAAGCAAGATTCACAGATTAAAGAACCAGAATATTGTTTGAGTAATTCTTATCCTCCAGTCAGCCATCTTCATCCATCCACTACCAAACAATACTGCAAGAAAAAGGGGAGGAAAATTTAGAGAAATGTTAAAAGGATGAGGGTAATTTTAGGTTCAGTAAAACACAGTGGAAGTAGCGCTGGAAAAGAAAAATTCAATATGAAAATTTATTTGTTAGCATTCTACGAGAAAGAATGGTAACCAAAGGCCTATTGTTACCTTTCTACATTTTCATTAGTTACAATTATTCCAGGTATTGACTTAGTAGGCCTCACTAGTACATATTTTCCAATTATTGCTGTTACCCGTAGCATGGAGCTAACTCCAAGAGCAAGTTGTTTCACAGTAAACAGCATCTTCCATAAAAAGGGTTTATTAGCATTTATTGCAGTTTCACAACTGGATCTCCGACCAAGATAGTTTCCAGATTGTTTTCCTGGCATTTTCATAGAAGCCAGAACCAAAGGTAACCAAGAAGCTTCCTCTTGCATGTGTCTCTATCAGGGTAACAGTAAGCAGCAGCTCTAAGGCTAACACGCTACCTGTTTTCATTTCTTCTTGCTGCTGCAGCTCAGAACAGCCTCTTGTTCTCTTTGTTGTCCCTATAACAGGGTGGGTTTTTTTTGTAAAACTGTATTGTCTTTATGCAAATCACATAGAGGATTTGGAAGCACTCTGACCTTTCCCTCTGGAGGCCACAGCCTACTTTACAACAAATACAGATATCAAGTAGATGGTAATAGCAGGTGAAACCAAATTGGCAGCCATGGAACACTAACTTCCATGCTTTTCATAAAACCAAAGCAGCAACAGAAACTTATTTTCACTGCAAAGTGTTTTAACCAAAGCATAAGGAGACTTCTTTTAAGAATGGTCATTCTTCATGGTCACACAACGACAGGATGCTCTGATCTAATGCCATAACAGACTGTCATTTCTCATTAGTTTTGCTGGCATATTTGTGGTGTCCTCTGGGTGGTGGAATAAGACCATTGATTAATTTCAGAGGGGCCATCAAGTATCCTAGTTTGCTGAGAATCAAGACAAACATTTAGACCATTGATCAGTATGTTATTCAGATAAAACAGAACTTCAGGTGGTAGCTTATGGTAGGTAAATATTACCAAAAGCCCAGCCAGAAACTTGGGTTTGGGTTTAAGTGACATTTTTCTAATCATCTTTTGGTAAACATTTTCAGTTTGTGACACATTTGATCTTATGTTATTACCTGAAATTCTTAACTTCAAAATTTGTGACCTTTCAAGCTGAGCTACAAAATAATTTTTACTACACTGACTGGGAAGCCGAAGCACAGCTCTTTAACTCAGACAGCTGAGCCCGTTCACTACTCTGTGATGGTTTCTAAAGAGGTTGTGATGTATCTGACAACCTGACTTCATGTAAAGCATAAGGCAGTGACTGGCTAGAAGATGGGTGGGGAGAGGAAGTTAGCAGCATCAGAGAAGACCCAGGGACCATGTGGGGAACCAGGTCAGCAGCCCCTCATGCTGCAGGCTTGTGCTGGAGAATAAAAACAGGGCATGAGTAAAATGCAACCATGTCACTTTAGACACACATATATTTGATGCAAAGGGAGACGGGATAAATTGTGTTCATTTAAGTTCCTTGTTCTATTATTGTTCATTCAGGGTTCAGCAGCTCAGATGCTGCAGTCACAAACAAAAATAAAGGATTCCAGATATATATGGGATAGTTCATTCAGTTCAAAGATAAAAATTAAAGTCCTGACCTAAAGCAAATGGGTAACTTAAGGTTAGTGGAACCCACAATTTGTCTGGAAATACATGAAGGAACAATTTTCCAGTACTTTGTAATTATTAGCCTTTAAAGTACTGATTTTCTTAACTTTATGGTGCAGCAGTTTATTTAAAAGTTGGGTATATTATAATGCTGCAAAAGTCCCTGTAAAGAAAAAATTATATTATATTTACAGTGGACCAAACAAATAGTAATTAACTATCTGTTAATTAATTAGCACAAATATGAGTAACTTCTTTAAAATTAATTTATGCCACTGTAACTGACATTTATTATGTTATTTTCAGCTGAATTTAAAATCCTTTTAAGTGTTCTGTAAACTTTAATTTTGATTAAAGCGTAGACATCTCCCTCATTTAAATCTACCAGTTATGTTGGAGTCACATCAGATTTTGTCCTGCCAACAAGATATACAATGATCTATCTTTAATGACAACAATCATCTGGCCATGAATGTAGGCCACCAGATGAATTAATCACAATACAGAGAAAAGTCCTGGATCCAAGATGACTCAAGCACTGATTGCTATGGAAATACAGTGAAGTCTCCAGTTCCCAAGACTTTGGGACTGCAGAATGCTGTCTTTATCAAACAGACAGAATAATCTGTCCTCCAGGGCAAGCAAACAGTATGGAGAAATATTTCAGAGTATAGCTATGGGAAGAAAAGCTATTTACTAAATAGCAGAAATAGGAAAGCCTGTAGAGCTGAGACCAGAAAAATATAATGCCTAAGCAAATAAAGACAAATGCATGCATACATATATATGTTTATATTCATAATTTTACTAAATATCTATAATGCATGCATAAAATGAATAGAATGTATGCAGCTATAATTCATGATTAATATATACTGATAACTTAAACCTATGGAAAACCACAGTGGGGTATCCCATAACTACTTTAGTTTCTATTTAAAGGCCAGCTAAGATACTTACCTGTTTTTCCTGCACCTTCCCGTTGTGGCAGCTTCTCACTCACTGAACCTGCAATTGGAAAAAGGAATTAACTAGAAAAATATTGTTTTCAATTCTATTATGTTTCTAAGAAACACAGTTCAGTTTTAATGATTCATTTTTGTTTATTACGGTAATAAATATCAGTGAATTCTTCCCTTGCAAACCAACGATTTTAACTTTGCCTGACTTCTGCATTTGCGTAACACCAATTTACTGTCAGACGCTACTTCTTGGCCACCGCAGGACCTGAGAAAGAGATAACACTGAACACCACACAGACACAAGTGCAAGAAAATGCCCACATGCTGCAGGGCCAACGTCTCCCTTCCCCACTGGCCCCACAAGGACGGGTCCCTCAGCAGGATGCGTTGCCCCAGCACTACTCCCTTGTGGCTCCCCGTGCAGGGCAGACCCTTCCAACACACACAGCCTTGCCCATGCACCTCAGCTGCTCTGTGGGGCTTTACCAGCCTCTAGCCCAGTCCTGGCTCAGATCAAAAACTGCCCCTTTCTGCCTTTAAATACCTCATACCCTCCGGAAAGCCTATGCTGGTGTGGAAACGTGTGTGTGCCAGGGGAGGCAGGGACAGCATCTTACTCTGACTTTGAGCCTGAGCTGGTAGCAGGAGAGCTCCTCAGAGCTGTGGCCCTTGGGAAAGGAGACAGCAGTGGTGGAAAAGGAGTTAGGAAGTTGGCAGGAGACATGTTTTAACAGTTTACTCTGCCAGCCTGGACTCCAACCCAGCACCCTGTCTTGGTTTCAAGACATGGAGAATCCACTGTTTTTCTTAGTAATTTTTATAAAAGCTAGTATTCCTTAGGGTTTAACATAGAAATATTTCCTTATTTCTCACTTATGTCTCATTATTAAAACCATTTGTGTGATTCTAAGTCCTATCCACTTCTTTTCAACATATTAAAGGAGACCTTTAAAAGTTATATTTTTCTCTTTGAAAAGAAAATCAAACAGCATAATGTCTATCAATTCTTAACACATCATCTCTTCTTTCATACACCTGTATTAATGGAAAAAATAAAAACAGCCTAACCCTGACATCTGACATGCTCAGAAGTATGTGAAACAATTTGGGCCTTAATTTTCTTAATTTATTTCCCTCTGGAATAACAAAATTCACTGGGTGTAAAACAGACAAGCAAAAAAAAAATCCAATCATTGCAGCAGAATAAATCTGTTCTAAAAGGACAACCCACTAAACCATGGGCCTAGTTTCTGAAATTCAGCATGAATTTCAGACACAGGAGTCTGTCAGAGGGAAGTCTAACATCACAAATGCTGATTTTAAAGCCTCCATAAAAGAATACATGACAATGTAGCCAAGCTGGTATTACCTTCTGAAAGATTCCGCTTTTAATACAGCTTTTACACATCTGTATAAAAATATTCTAGTTTAGACTTGTTTCCTTTTCTGATGTTAGTGTATTTTTATTGAAACATATTTGAATCACTAGAAATTCAATATACTTAGTTATGTATCGGTATTAATTCAGACAGGAAAAATAAAACCATTACCATTTAGGAATTATATCCAAGAGTATTTGGGATAGCTTGCTCTAAACAGACTGCAGTGCTAATCCATGGTGTTCACACTGAAGAGAAGGCAGATTCTTGCATTTATGCTAGCTGAAGACAGAAGTTCTGAGCTTTGGGTGCTTGGCTTAAATTTGATAAGAGGCCCAGCTTGAAGTCAAATGAGATGTTCCAGTTTTAGGAAGTACACATACAAAATTACAGGCTTTTGTAATCACACCGAATACCAGTGATCCAATCTTTCCTCAGATTTCATCCAGTCGCAATTAACTCTCTAGTTTCCCAGTTTAATTTTGATGCTCAGGAGTATAATTATAATTCTCTTGCAAATACAGAGATTTTAGGTCTAGTTCATCAACACTAAAGCACTTGACACCAATTTGTAAGTACAGAGGAGGTGTCAGCATGGGGAATGTGTGTGATGAACCCCCACTGATAGCCCCTTTGCACTAAAGAGAGTGGTATGTAAAGACTCAGTTTGACACCAGTGTTGTATCTCTGTGTACATTCAAAATGGTTATTATAAATAGAATTTAAAATTCAGTTAATAGCTCAATAAATTAACTCATAGGTGAAATTTACATAATATTCCACAACTTAAACCAAAAGCAGAAAAACCTTTCCAGATTTCATTAACACCAAGATGTCTTTAGATTACTCCATCTGTATATGAAATGGTGCAAAATAATGATTATATGATATTCATGTACAGTCATGGAGAAATGAAATTTCTTTTCTATGCTATGTGGGGTTTTTTAGCCTAAATTTTGATGGAAAACCGATAGATGGATGAAGAAAGTGGCATTCACGAAGGCTAACTTTAAGTGACGCTAGGAAAGTTAGGCTCTCTGGAATAAAATTTAATAGTCTTAGCAAGCTGACAAAACTATTCACAAGATTTTCTACAAAGGAAAATCTGCACCTGTCATGTAGTTTCAGCTGGAATTTTCAATTCACGCAGCAGAAACTTTCTCTCCAAGTTGGAGGTGGGGAGAGTTTATTGAGCTTGTATCAGTTTTTTTTCTACCATTTTCTGAATATATTTGAGCTAGAAGTATTTCTAGCTTAAATAGTAATAGGAAGTTGCATTTACAAGTTTCTAGCAAATTGTGGTTTTGATACTAACAACGAATGCTTACATTTTCAGTGAGACAAAAAAAAAATTAGGAACTCATACAGCAGCATTATTTTAACAAGAAGAATCTACTACCATTCTAGCTTGTACATTCCTTTGCCATGTATCCATTTATGATTCTGGGGATTTTTTTAAAAATGCAGAAATATTAATGCTTTAGTTTATCGTGAAACTCAAAATTCCACCCAGTTTTAGTCTAAAAATTTCTGAGACAAAATAAATCCTGCAGGGAATCTGAGGTGAGTTTTGTAATTTTTGATATTAGCATATCCATTTTCTATAGTTCTGATACTACGTGATTGGGCTTTAAAAGAGAAGCTAAAAGTCTATTATTATCTAGTTTATATAATCATTTCTGACCTCCTGCTAAAGAATATTTTATATGTAATCACGGAATGCAGATATCAAGAAACAGCACAGCAAACTTCCCTTGCTGTTCTATACTTCACATATGTGTGTGTCTGACTGTCTATTAATAGGGAAAGTACTAGATTTTGGGATAGAAGAATGAGGTAATCAAGGATTGATATTTTTCCCAGCTAACCAAATCAATAGAATGTAAAATTTTAAAGTTCATTGCCTTCACAAATATATTCATTATCATCATATTATGTGATGATGGTACTATACAGACAGGAAGAGTTTTGAATTTTTAACGGTATTGTATTTTGGCTTGAAAAGATGATGATGCCATCTTAATTGTAAGGTAGCAAAATTACTTCACAGAATAATAAAACATGCATCCATACCTCTGCAATCTCCCTGGCAGAAGCCCAGAAGAGGTATTATGACATAAAAATTCTAAAATAGGTGAACATTGTATTTTCCAATGATAATTAACACCTGCTTCTCAATTTCTGCCCCATTTCCCAGGACTCGGTGCCTGTGGAATTTCTGCAGTTCCCTGCAGTGCTGATAACAGAGACGGGGAGTTGTAAAAATGTCTTTTTTATGTCTGGTGTTCTTTAGTGAAAGTATTGGGGGACATTCATCATTTTTAAGGAGCTTTCTTTTTAATGCTGTCATGGGAATGTGTTTGATTTACTCTCCTTCTCACCACTGCTCCTGAAACAGTGGAAATTATTTCCATGGGATGGAATGGCACTTCGAGATTTATCATGTGTGTTTTAGCAGTACCAAGTGTTGGTGAGGGAATACTGGAAAGGATGGAAGAAGAGCCTCTTTCAGGTAAAGATGTAATAATTAAAGCACAAGTTTTACATAAATCAGTTGGATAGTCCTGCATTTTTTAATGCCGCTTACAATCTTCACTCTTGCACACCTTGTGTCTCTAGCAAAAAAGTCAGCTTCAACAAGAGCAACCAGAAAAACACAATGAGCAAAAAATGTCTCATACTGCTTTTGTAGATACATAAAAAATATACATGATGCTTTTCTGTCCTGAGACCTGAAACAACTTTAGGAAGGAAGGATCACATTAAACAGCTAACCATTATTAAGAGTTAGATTAACTTAGAGGTTCACTGTTTCACCTATAAAATATCACACAATAAAAGTGAAGCATGGATGGAGAACTGAATCAGGAAACCAAACTCTTAACTGCCCATCCTAAATTCTGTTGCATATTTGCCCTATTAAAATCCAAGTTCTTCTGGGCCACCATGCTCTTCTTTCCTATTTCTGGGTATTCACCAAAGTCAAAGGTGGTTCTACTGGGAGAAAATGAAAGGCAAGAAATTACCCCATAATTTAGGAACAGCAAGGTTGATAAGACATGTATTCAAACCTTATTTGAAGTTACTGAAGAACTAACCTAGAATTGAAAAGAAGCACTGAACATTTTCATTAAAAAGAGAAATTTTCACACATTCCACAGTATGACATTTCCTATGAGAAAATCATTACAAAAACACGTTCACAATTTATTACCTGCCACCTTGTCTGTACACATTCTGCTCTAAAGGGAAAAGGTGGCAAAAGTGATCCCAGGAGAAAAATGTCTGGTGCACGCAAACTGAGAAATCTGCATAAATGTATTTGAAATACCTATAGCACCGTGCCTGCAGAATACAGAGAAACAAGTGAAAACACATAAACATGCTGATGTCGGGATGTCATCACTACAGGAGATCTGCCTGCAACATCAAAAAATAGGAAGGCAGTGCCTGCAATGAGGTTAGCAAACACACAGTGTATTAGACTGACTAGGCACAATAGTGTTGAAAGAAATGGCAACCCTGAAATACTAGTTAAGAGATGAGTAAATTCAGTAAACACTAATATTTTGTTTGTAATTCCTGTGCATAGCGTTACTAAAGAAAAAGTATAAAAGACAATCAATGGTGATCTGGAAAACATCAACAGTTGTTCTGGGGAATAAAAACAAAAAAACCAAACTCTGTTATCCTAAACAGATGGCAATTTTGAATATATACTGGGAAAAGGGAGAGGGGTGCTGTTGGGCTTCAGCCTTTTATTCTGCAATATAAGAGCAAATTTTTGCCTTATTATACCACATAACTCTCTGAGAAAATCTGTAGCTGCCTTCTCTGCTGAATGAGAAGGTCCCCAGACCTCTTAAGACTGAGTCCTTTGCCACTACTACTGCAAAATCCCCTAGCACTTCAAATCTGTTTCCAAACTCTACTGTGCCTTGATTTCTTTCCTGAGGGACAAAGGAGAAGTGGTGAGCAGTAAAACATGAGAGTATTGATACACGAGCAGGGGAGGAAATGTGCAGAGATAATCAGAAAGGGTGTCATAGCAATTGGAAAATTACCCACAATCTTCCATGGAGCAAAATCAATCTCTACATACTCACCTGGGCCCTGGAGCAGTCTATTTATCTCTGAGCTACTACATTAAAATTGAGTGCTACTATCACCTTCTTCTTAGCATTTCTGTAAAACTAACTTGCCTTTCCAACCCTCCAAAAATGAGCTGAAGCAGTCAGGCAGTTTATCTGCTAGACACATGAATATAACTTTGAGAGGAAAAGAGATGGAATAATTCTCATTTTAATCTATCAAGTAACCTGGAACTACACCGCACCTTCTCATTGATAATACCAAATACAAACAGAAAAGGTGAAAGTATAGTAACTAACTCAGCAACATTTTGAGCCAAACCTAATGCCATATGTTGTGACATTCTGCCAAACAATTAGTTATTGAACTTTCAAGTGGAAGTATCAACCCCTTTTCACCAACGTCAGTGAAAGAGGGGAAGCTACAAATTGATATTGCAGCTTTCAGGGAAGCACTGGCTCAGGACATGCCAAACCACCTCTATTCAAGAACAGGCTGAAGCACAAAAAGGCTATCCTAACCATGTGTCTTCTGAAGATGTGATCCAGTTATAAATAATAATTACATTAATTACATAATAATGAATGCATGTTTTTCTCTATTTGAGGCTTCTGAACATTTTATGTTAGTTTTCACAATTGACTGTCATTCCACAGTGATTTTTCAGACTGGATCAAAAGGATTAATCTGAAGAGTACTTTCAGACTAAAATTCACCTATGGGCAAGATGCATGGAGGATTCTGCAAGTCATTTAAACTTAAAAGTGGAATTAACTTTTTGTAATCTTTGTTGAAACTTTTGCAGGGATCTCTTCCTTCCTCCATATACTTATTAAAAACATGAATATTGTGCTGGAATGACTGAAGTAGATCAGACCATGTGAATTCTCTCAAAGGTCCTAATCTACTTTTTTTCAGCTTCATTTATTTTACAGGGTTAGCTTTTTAAAGCTATTTCTTCCACTCTGTGACAGACAATGGTGCTGCAGCACAAACAGAAATGCAATACATAGAACTCACATATTTTTAGAGCTATTTCTGTGCAATTCTGTCAGCCTCAAGGAAGGTAAATAGCAATTCTGGCAACTGTTCATACTAGGGATTTATATTTGTCATCAACGTCAATGAAACAGGGTCAGAAGCAAATTCCTAAAAAACAGTGAACCTGTTAATTGTCCTGATGAAAGACAAAGGCAGTACACATGACAATGAGTTTGATTTGCCAATTAATTTCTACAGCCAATGATTCCATTATGTTCTTAATTATTTTTTTTCATTTTTATTTCTCCTCTGGATTTGGTCATTCATGGGATTTGCTGTGGGAGTTCTTTCATTGAGCTCTGTTTTAAGTCAGAACATTCACACTCCGTATTTTCTTTGGGGTGTTCTATTTTTTGTTGTGGTTTTTTTCAATACTCTAAATACTTAAGATATCAAAAAGGCAAAGCCCTCTGAATTTTTTTGCTAGGAATTTATGTCCAAGAGAGTTTCAACATAAAGAAAGGACTGCCTCAGCAAGTCAGTTGCATGGTGTCATAAATTGACACATAATTATTGTACAAATAACCACTGCAGAAAACCCTTTCAATAACTGGATTATAGTATAAAAGAAGTAGATGGATCCCAGAGTCCCAGGACGGCCTAGGGTGGCAGTGACCTCAGAACTCATGTAGGGGTAGCTTAAAAACTACTGACTTTCTCAGAACATCCTCCAGTCACGTTTTGCAAATCCCCAAGGATGGGGAGTCCACGACTTCTGCCAGCACCTGTGTCTGGGCTGAACCACTCTTCCAGTGAGGAATTTCTTTTCCTTAAGTCTAATCAGATGCCACAGATAAACTCTACAGCTCATGAGACAATCTGATAACCTGGCCAGACAAACAAGTCTTACCTGGGCACCGGGGAGTTTTGTGGGCCACAGCAGTACCACTGATAGGACGACCATTGGGAGTGACACACCAGCAGTATCCAGTGTAACTATGGCACTGAACCTGTCAGAAACCATGTGCATTTTGTCAGACATATATTTGTTATCCCACAGTGCTCGTGACACACATGTACAAAACACTAGTCCAGAAAACTGTGCTGACAAAATCTACGACAATAAACCATAACAGACCTATTGTCAGTCCTGATGATTGGATCCTATGATTCTTTAGCTTAAAGAAGAGTTTATTTCAAGTGCGGTAGGTCCTTCAGAATCCAAGAGAAGAGAAAAACTATTGAAATATGTGGTTGTTTACACCCTGTTTCAGAAGAGTGAGGTGCAGGTGTTATGAAAACCTCACAACGAAGTTCCTCAAGGGACATATAAACTGTTCCTGAAAGAAGAAATCTCAAGTTTTTTTCCACATAGAGAACATATTGTTCCACCCACTGAAGGAGCAGGACAGAGTGCTTCTGCCAGCATTATTCATATCCCAAGCTGTCAGAAAGGAAACTCTTGGAATTCCTCTTAGAAATCAATTGCATTATATTTCCTGAGGGTCAGTATCACTTCCCTAACCATGCTTAAAATGAGAAAGGTTGTCTTCTGCACAAGTGAAATGCAGTACAGAGGCAGTGGAAGGTGACCTTGATTGGGATACATATTACAGGATAAGCTTCTAATTGCATCCCTTCTGAATTCCATGATCGAACCTAAGTAAGTTAGTCTCAGACCATATGCTTGTGCAGAAAATCAGCTGAGAATAGGGAAGAATCCTGTATGATTCATGCTTTAGCACTAAGATACGGACTGGTCACAAGATTTCTAGTTGGGATCAGGAACAGATCAGAAATTCCAAGCATTTTACCATCTGATGAGTATTCAGGGGGCTACAAGAATGACTCAGCTGCCTCAGCCTAGAAGAACAGGGAGTGTAGCACATGAACAATGGTAATGTTTGGCTCTTTTGCTAGCCAACTCTGAAAAAAAGAACAAGGGCTCAGCACAAAACATGAATTTTCCTTCCATTTTTTAACAACAGTGTTAGCACAAATTACATTTTATTTTGTAATTACATTTAACTTCATTACATTTGTCTTTTTTTCATCCTCTGCAAACACGCATATTCTGACTTTCTAGCCACGCAAGATACTGAATGAAAAATTTTCAACCTGACTATATGTGCCATCATCATTGCATTCTGGGATAAACACTTGTTGAAATTCCTTGCGTGCTTGTTCCTGGGTGTACTTCCTCTCAGCCACACATCTGGAAACATCTAGAGAAAGGGAGAAAACAAGTCAATTGGATGATGCAATATAAAGAAATGATAGGCTATAACCTAAATTAAGAAAAAGAAAGATGGCTCCAAGACCCACACAAACAGAAATGGAATTATAATCAGGGAAAATGTACAATCACTTGCCTTTTTTTAAGAAACAAAACCAATGGAAAACAATAACTTCTGACAAATATTGCCCTTATTCACCTCATTTATCAGCATGATAGTAATATTGTTTGCTGAGCATCACCTGTGATTCGCTAGTATAATCATGTTCTTCCCCCTAAAATTGCCTGTCTAACCCGTGAGTCCTTTTGGTACACACAAGTGTGCTCATGCTGCCAAGCAGAATAAACAAAACTGAAATTTTGCCACCACAAAGATGACATGTCACAGGGTGAACCACAGTGGGGAAGGACAGAACTGGGAGATGAGATGGAGAGATGCCCAGAGATACAACCTTGCTGCCCCAACTACTTTCAAAGGGCAGAAGCCGACAAAGGGCTTCTCCTATCAATTTAACATGGCAATTGCTGCCACTCTGTGCCTCACAATATTCTTTCAGTGCTGGTGGCAGCACCAGCTTTCTAGTGCTTCAGGAAAGGCAAAGCAGGCAGCAGGAACATAGCAGCCTTGTATTTCCTACTGTGAGTTTACACACCATTTACTCCAGTTAGACAGTGATCTCAGCTGTGACTACCAGGCTGGTAAAAAAAAAAAAAAAAAATTAAAATATATTGTACCAGCAGAGGGCTTGTTGGGGAGATGATGTAATAATAATTTTGGACATGCTTTATTCATATTATGCTAAAATTTGCTGTAACAGCTTACGATTTAGACATGGCACAAGTCTATCACATGGTCCTTTTTTGACCACTGTGTGGTTTCTTGCACTATCTCCTGCATTACTTGGTGCTGGTCTCTATTGAAGACAAGGTAGCAAACTATACAGCTTTAATTCAGTAGAGTTTCTACAGGTCAACATACTATATCAGCTAATACATATACTATATTTCAATTAGGCAACCTAAGTGTGAGAAAAGCCGCATACTATATACCTTTCTTTGTTTAAAGCTATGACAAATTTTAGCATGCTGCTGATGCAAAATCAATACTTCAGAATGTGCTCGAGCTAAGCAATTTCAGGACAAATGAGAATACCAGGCAAGCTTAAGGTAGTATTAACGATTTCAAGATGTGACTGTAGCATCTGAATTAGAATGATCTCAAGCATACAAGTGGAGAAATTTACTGCTTCTGGTCCTGCTTTGTTTAGAGACTATTTGACAGTAACCGGCTAGTTCCCTTCTAGAGCTAAAACCATCCAGCCTGTGAGACAGGGGTGTTGTGGCGATTTGTGAGTGTTTGTGCAGTTCTTAGAAAGCACAGGAACAGGTTTTCTCATCCATGCAATTTGCTCAGGAACAGGTTTTCTCATCCACGCAATTTGCTCATTGAACATAATCTGAACAGTGAGGCAACACTTTCACTTCCCTACTTGATACCAGTACAGCTCACCAAGGCATTAGCATATAATAATCTCCAGGAGTGTACAGGGGAGCCAGCAAAGTCCCCCAAGCACCCTCTCTGTGCCAGTATTATCCAGACATACATGCACAGAACCAGCACAGAGGCTGATGCTACTGCAGAAGTCCTTTGTACAGGATGAACCCTTCACTGGGCATTTCCATCGAGCTTTGGACAACTCAGCTGGCAACATTAGCATAAAAAACTCCAAGTCCTAGGCAACCTGGTATGGAAGTGTAGCATAATAAGGGCAGAAACTGGTCCTCAGCATCTGCATCCTGAAAACAAAACTGGGGCCCCTTAATTCTAATCTTCGTATCGATTTCCCCTTGGGTCTTGGATTTGTGTGCACTATTTCTGTGCATTAGTTTACTCTTCTCACATTATGAGAGTTCATGTTGGTAAAATGCCCAAAATACAAGTTGTTTCACTTTGAAAAACTCTGTTTCTGTCTTAAAAACCTTAATCGTATTATACTGTTTCAGGACACATATTCACAGAGGTGCAATGTTACCTGAAATGGACAGAACAGTTCAACCATCCAGAAATGTGAGAAAAAATAACAAGGAACTGAGTTAATATATGCTCTGGTACTTTAATAACTTCTTTCGTCAAGGGAAAATTATAACCAATATACTGTGCACCTCAGGTAAAGTCTGTTAATGTATGCACTGCCAAAGTTTTTTTGGGGAAAAAGAAAGAAACAGTTTAAGCAAGTTTTAGTGTCGTAAGCCTTCTTCTGAGCATGGTTTGGTTATACAGTACTTAATAACATGTGGTTTTAATGTAGCTAGTATTTTAACTGAAAATAAATCTCTCCTTTGTTGGACCTCTGTCCTCGTTTTTCTAGAATGACATGTGGTTTAAATGTCTAAAAGGAAAAGTGATATAAATTCCATCATATAAGGTCTCTGGTATAGTACCAGCAGGGTTGTAAATTATCTCCAGTATTTGAATTATCATAAAAACATGCCAAGGAGAAAGAGAAGCTCTCCATAACTGTCCACCACTTGTTCCTAAACAGCCTGATGCTCTAAAGGGCTCCTATTTGTGGATGACATAATATGCTTCAAAATCAACAATGACCATATTTAGTGGAATATAAAATTCATGTTTGAAGCCTTATTTTGTATTATATAACCATGGAAACTTTCTTAAAGCTGTTGGGCATTACTGTGCTTCAGCATACCAAAAATAAACCTACAAGAAATATCTCTTATCAAGGTAAGCATCTGAAATTGTGCATAGTCAAAACTTTATTCCTAGCTCTGCTTTTTTTATTTCACCAAGGTATTACCACAGAGGAATAACTGTCGCATACAGATATGGTCCAAGCCTAATAGAAGAAATGTAATAGGGTGTCAAGAAAAAAGAAGACATATAAAACATTCTTCCTCAGAATACTAAGTAACATTAAATTATTAATTCAGAGGAGCTAAATTCCTTCCAAATAAAACATCGCTGAAATCAGAAGAAGTTATACTATTTTTTATAATAAACTTGTCAGATTACCCAATCTGAGCGTCTGCCTCTGTGTCTTGGTTGCAATATCTTCTAAGTCTACTGCATGATTTCAAACAAATTTTCCAAGGGAAAAGAAGAATTCAAGAGATATAAATGCTAGACATTTATATAAAATAACATTTGAAAAAGGACAAGAAAATCAATTCTTGCCATGACTGGGACAAATGCTGAAACATGAGCTCACATCAAATTAAAAGTCAAGAGAGATGTAGGGAGACTTTGCATCTCCTAACAGGCGAATGTCAGTGAAGGGTGAGATCCTACTCCACAGGGAAATGAACTTTCCTACACGGCCATTGCTCACACTTGTTCAGTGAAGCCAAATCTGGGACTCACTGTGTAAAGTCCTGTGAGTGCAGCCAAACAATTCTTGTCTATGGTGCCTCTGTGCACCTTGCACAAACGTAACGCATGAAAATAACTCACATGAATCTCAAATTAGTAGAATGAATCTAGGCTTAGTGGCTTGCCAGAAGGAGGTTTATAGAAATATTGACATTGAGTATGTCAGAGTGAAGTCTTTCACATACAAATTCAACTTTACCTAGAGCAGGTATAACCCAGATCAGGAAGGATCCTGATTACTTCAAAATGAAGATTGAGAATGAAAGGTGGTGGGACTTACCTGGCATCTCTGTGCTGATTAATCAGCCCACAGCTTTGATTTTGACCATCATAGACCCTGACTAAACTCTTTTGGGGTGAATGGTGTACAAATGGGACAAACGATGTAAGAGCAGAGAGGTTCCAAGTCTGCAAGGTGTTGGAAGGATGAAAAGCAACGTGCATCACTGGAACAAGTCAGCCTTGTTGCACTTTTGTTATGTTGGTTTTCTAGCTCTAAAAAACTGTTTGTTTGTTTTTAAATCCATTTTGATTTAAACTTTTGGAACCATCTACTGGAAAAATAAGGGGCTCAAAACTGTTACTAGTTTCTCATTAGAATTCCCACTATACTTTATTTCTTGCCCTAGCTTAAGCATTAATAAGGAACTCAAGCCAGAATCTGGTATATAATCTGGTGAAAAGACCGTTTGGTTCAAAGACCTGTAAAAAGCTGGAAATGAGGCCTTATTTGCTTATACTCAGACAGTGAGAAAAACTAATTTTGCAGATCTGTGTGCCCAGCTGTAATTTTTAATTATGTCAATGACTAACACAGTGAGACTCTATCCTCTCAACTCCAGGCAAATGGGCTTTCACATCCCAGAAGCTTGCTGGGAAAAATATTGTCCTGGCATAGAAACTGAGCATGAAGATGCATGAGTTTACCTTAAATTAGCTGACTTGGAGTCTATTAACTGTCAAACTGGGTTGGTACAGCGTTCAATACATTTTAGCACAGCACGTTGGCCAGTGTGTTGACTGTACCACTGTGACTCAGCACTAGGACTACAAAGGCAACTAGAGACTTAAGAAGACAAATACATCTTGGGGTGTATAACTGAAGACAAAAAATGGGTGGACAGAACTGAGGAGATTACAGAGCTGTAGCAGTTTGGACAGGGCTTTCTGAATTGCCCTGGTGACAATTCTTGCTACCAGAGGAGACCACTGTCTGCATGGCACCAGTGAAATATAATGCCATCTTAATTCTGTGCTAAGCTTCTATATGCAACAGGGAAGACTTTCCCCTATGAAGTGAAGTGGTGCCAGTACACCGCTGCAGGATCCAGAACCAGATTCTGTCATATGTGACACATGGGAGTACAGGAATTCCTGAGACAGCATTATCATAGAGTGGTTTGAGTTGGAAGGGACCTTAAAGATCATCGAGTTCCAACCCCCCCTGCTAGTGGCAGGGACACCTACCACTACAGCAGGTTGCTCAAAACCCCATCCAGCCTGGCCTTGAACACTTCCAGGGATGGGGCATCCATGACTGCCTTGGGCAACCTGTTCCAGTGTCTCACCACCCTCACTGTAAAGAATTTCTTCCTAACATCTAATCTAAATCTCCCCTCTTCCAATTTAACACCATTACCCCTTGTCCTGTCACTACACTTCCTGACAAAGAGTCCCTCTCCGGCTCTCCTATAGGCTCCTTTCAGATATTGAAAGGCCATTATAAGGTCTCCCTGGAGCCTTCTCTTCTCCAGCCTGAACAACCCCAGCTCTCTCAGCCTGTCTTCATAGGAGAGGTACTCCATCCCTCTGATCATCTTCATGGCCCTCTGCTGGACCTGTTCCAACAGGTCAGTGTCCTTCCTGTGTTGAGGACTCCAAAGCTGGACACAGTACTCCAGGTGGGGTCTCACGAGTGCAGAGTAGAAAAGTAAAAGTCAGTAGAAAATTGCAGTTCCCAAGGAAATTCTGGAAACAGAGTTAGCCTCAGAAACAGCATAGGACTGACTTTGAACTAATCTCATTTTATGCCTTAATTCCAAAATTACAGCACCGAAAACACTGAACTTCACTAAAAAAAAACATACGTCAACTACAATTCTGCTGGCTAATCTTGAATAATATATCACACAGAGAGAAGTTTATTACCACAAAGTAGAAGTTTATCTTTAAAACAATGACACAAACTCATCAAGGGTGTAAACACCATCTCTAAAGTGACATTTAATACAATTGAATTTACAGCAACTTTGGAGCTCCACAGGGAGATCTAACCCAGATTCTGTCATGGAAAAGTAAACGGCTTGCCAGAAGAATAGATAAATCTCCTAAAAAGATTTTGATTTAGTTCATCCGGTATTTCTTGGTCTGCTATATATTTCAGTAAGAATAAAAGTATCTTTCCCAGTACCAATGCTCTGACCAGACTTTGGTTTGGTTTGGTTTTCAAAGAGATTACTCTGTGTGACATGGAATTGTTATGTATTTGTGCATTAAATGCACTTCACAGTTTATTTAATTATTTTATTATAGATGGAATATTCTACTGAACAGATCAGAAACATTTACCACTTTGTTAAAACTACATATAAAGTGGTTAAACTTAATAATTTGAAGAAAAAGCTCCCTCCATGGCTTTCCACAGATACGTAGCTGTTCTTATGCTAAAGAGAAAGCTTTTCTAAAGTCACATAGATGTGAACAAGCAGACCTAGAACAGGCACACATAATCCAAACACCTCTCACTATTTCCCTTATTGCCCCTCCATTATGCCAGAATACCCATATACACTTACTTGCCCTTAAATTTAGAAATATACGGTGCGTCAAACTGTTTAAAGTTACCTACCTGAGCTCTTTACTGACTTGTCCTAACAATGAACCTGAGGTTTTTTCCTACTTCTGTGTTTCTTTCTCACTGCTGTACCCTTCCTTTTGCTAACTTGTAGCGATATAATAAAATTCAAATAAAATAAAAAAATTCACATTAACTTAATTTGTTAATTTAACACAAAAAATATTTTATTCAGAGCACAAGACACAATTTGGTTTATATGGCATAAACTATTTATAATGCGAACACTTTCTGTTATATGGCTTTAAGTCCAGATGGAAAGCAGTGACAAGTGGTGTCCCTCAGGGGTCCGTGCTGGGACCAGTACTGTTTAAC
>JAOQGH010000023.1:45046631-45160854 GCA_025769975.1 Gallinago jamesoni
GGGTCGGACTAGATGGCCTTTGGAGGTCCCTTCCGGCCCAGATGATTCTATGATTCTATGATTCTATGATTCTATATTTGACCTAGGTCAATGTATATTCCAAAGAACCGATCACGTCTATGAACAAAGCATATAAATAGCTGTAGTCTCTAGTGGTAGGAAACACATAGCAAGCTATATGTGCTCAAAGTTTCAATTTCAAAGATGCAGAGATTATTAGCCTCTTGGGTTGGAAAGGATGTCAGCACAGACATTCAGCCTGACACTGCCATAAAAGAAAGACTTGCTGCTTCGTGACAAGTGCTGGCCAACTCCTTCACTATTTGTTTTTATTGCTGCATTCTGGATTCAAACAAAACAGCAGAGCAATCAGCCTAAACTCTCCTTTATTGGCATCTAACAGAGGCAAGTAGTGTGGAGTTTCATTTTTTTTTTTCTTCTTTCTCCACATTTTGCAACCATCCAGCAATTTAGATAGCTAAGCTTTAAGATAAAACAAGGAATGTTTTGCTGGATTCCTTCTTGGTAAGATAATATTTCTCTCGATTTGCTAATAGTCACATTTGGAGAGATACAGTCTGACTAGAACTGAATCAAATATTTGCAAGAAAAACTAAAGCTACAGCTTTCTGATTTTTTACATACCAAAGGCTTTCTGAGCAGAACAGAGATCTGATAGTTTGGAGAAGTCTCATATGGGCCAATTTACAATTCTTGCACTGAAAATTTGAGTATTTGTGGTTCCTAGTCTTCAATGGTTTTTTGTGCCTAAGTATGCTTTTATATGCCTTGTTTCTGTGCAGTCTGGCTTTGGCAAGAAATCTTATCAAGAAAAAATGAGTATTTTAAAAAGGCATAAATTCTACCTCTGGCAAATTGTGGATACTATTTCAGAGTTACTTGTCCTGTGTTCCAGGTAGCAGTAGATGCATTTAAAAGAGCAACAGATATTCCACAAAAAATATTCTAAATATACTTCAAACCTTATTCACCCCCTCTACATACCTACTAGAAAGTATAATCAGAAGCCAACTCCTCTTGCTTCCTGGGACTAAATAAGATATAACTTCTGTATGTAAATACCTTTTGCTCAGCAAGATGTTGAATATTTTGTTTCTCAAATTAATACTTTTAGTACAGTTGCTTGATACATAACAGCTTGACACATAACATAAATGAAGACTCAAAACCAAAATGAGGTTGGGGCTGAGCAGTGTTTGTATCAGGATTGCCAGCATTACAGTCTGGAAACTTGCTGTCATCCAAAAGATTAAACACAGTGTCTACAGTGAGAAAATATGTCTGAAAAAGGAGGTGACAGCTCCTACGTAAAAGTGTTATAAGATAAAGATCTGACCTATAATCAGTTTCTTTTTAAAAAAACTCAAACTGATACCACTTCTTAATACAGTCTAATTTTAATGTATTTTTTCTCAAATAACAAAAAAAAAAATGCATCCTTTTTTTTTTTTTCTTTTTTCTCACAAAATATGAGGGGGAAAAAAAAGGAGAGAAGAAAAGGGAGACATAAGGACAAGTGAAAACTGTACTGCTTTCAATCTGCAGACTGTGCAAGCACTCAGTGTGTGTTCAGGATTATTTTATAGACTCATACCTTGGTCCAGTCCCACCTTCACTCATTTAAGTTAGGAAAGGAACCAAACCTACTCAGCTTACTCACTACATCTTTCTCTCTGGAAGTGAAACACCTCGGGAGCATGTTCTGCCTCCCAAATGCAGCCCACAGGGCTGCCTTCCAAGCAGCAGATGGACTGGCCAAGCCAATACCCCTACCCACATACTGACCTAAAGGACATCCTCAGGCTCACAGCTGAGCTCACACTCTAAGGTTTGAGGGAAATCTGAGCTTGAGGGCAGCTTCCATGGGAATACAGGATAAGGTGTGCACTCAGAAACCACGTCCAGCATTTATAACCCAGTTCATTAGCTAAGAGGCAATGGTAACGTTTCCCCAAAGGATACTTAGATTCATGTATTATGGGACCAAGATTAATTTATGAGCACAAAAAAACTACTGCACAGTAATCTCCACCTTTCTCTTCACAAAGGGAAAACCACATCAAGATGTTTTCCAAGGACAGAAAGGTTCTATAATTCATGTCATTCAAGCATGTCCTTAACTCATTCATTAACTCATTGTACTAATAACTCAAATGAGTGAAACTTCTCACTATTGCTGAAAGCCCCATTTTAATGAAACAAATGCTGAGTGTTTCTCTCTTTAAGGAAAGTAAATTTCAAATAGTAAAATACCTCTTTATGGGAAATTCCACTCATATTTTGATGTGCTTCAGTTCTTTATGTGAATCGTGAGAATGAAGATAGTACCTTTTGTTATGTCTATGATAGTCCATAAAAGAATGGCATTTTTAAACAGCCAGGCTATTTAAGATACCATAAATGAATTAAGCTAAACATGAGCTATCTAGGGTTTCCAATGGAGAAAGGGGATCTATGTAGTTATAGAATAACAATGACACTACTGTGTGTGATAGCTCTCCTTGGTGTGCTCACGAAGCAGCAAGGCCCTGCTGGGGCCACCACAGCAAAATCAGAATACATACACTGAGTGCCAGCCAGACTAAACGCCAACTCTCTCATGACTCGAATATCGCTCTGTGTAAAGCTCTAACTTTGCCATTTTGAGTATGGATCACTCTGAGATGTGTCCCAAGCCCAGCTGAACGCTTCATTGTAAACCCAGGCTGCTGCAGCATGCTGATAGCGAAGGAGGGTAATGTGATGCAAGTTGGCAGTTGAAATTTCACATTGATCAACCATTTGTATCAAACATCAAACCTCCAGTCATTAAAGAAGGCTTACGTTAGCGAAGTCTTGGTAGAGAAATCACGAAATTCAAGAACCTCAGCTGGGATGTTTCAAGAATTCTATGTTAGGGCAGAGGTATGCTGGCAGATGTAAATTTGGTTTTTTCCATTGATCACAATGTCAGAATAGCAAATGTAATTATTCAGCCACTTGCTTAATACTTTCAGAATATTATTCTCCCATGCCCCAAATATGGGTCTGGTACATTCACTTAAACTGGGAAAGGGAACAAGTATTCTTACTGTTACTTAAGGAACAAGAAGAGAAAAAGAAGGAAATTTTTTAAAACAGGTATGTTTGTAAGATAAAGGAGATCTTCACTCAGCAATGCCACTCCCACTTCTGCTGGGGAAGATGATTTTAGCTGGTGTATTGTGTGTTTCATTTTCCATACAGGCACAGCCTTTTGGAGTAGCCTATACCATATCCATGTTCCAAATCATGTAAAATCTCCCTTAAATGTAAAACTGTAGTTACTGGCCCTACAGGAGACTGCAGTACTGGGCAACACTCCCTACTCATAATGGTATCTGCATCATTCATGGATTTAATTTAAAGAGGTTTTTTTTTTCCTTTTTAGAATAAGGCTTTTACCATTTTTTTTTATTTTTTTTTTAATACATGGCATTTCTGCATAGTTGATCAAAATCTTGTTGAACAGTGAACAGTAAACGTCTGTGTCAAGTAAATGGCATATCTCTGGAACATCAGAGTTTACATTAGATTTTATTTGGAAAAGAATCAAAAAAAGAAATATTCTAAACCTTTGTAATGCCTTCACAAAAATTCACTATCAGAACAGTCTTTTTTGATGCTTATTTTGTCAAAGATGAGTTGTTTTTCAGAACCGAGGGTAGAGAATGTTAGTTCAGAGTTCATTCATTTTCATGTTTGTTTAAACTGTCTTGATTTCTGCTACAGTCATCAGAAACGAGGACAGGAGTGTGAGAAAAGACAATGATTTAAATTCTGCCGGTTTTCTGTAACTTAGTTTTAAGATCCAGGATCTAAAATTATTTCCTTTGCAATGCTAGAGAATCACCTGGGCTGAGCACTGTTGCTGTGAATGGAACTTGCATTAAGAAAGAAAAGCAAACTATCATTTTGTATTTTTAGTATTTGAGTAATCAAAACCAAATAGATGAGCCAAATGTTGATAATAAGCGAGGAGGAGAAAAGATAGTCAATCTAAATTTGACTTTCTCAGAAAAAAAGGCACCGAGAACGCAGATATCAGTTCAAACTCCCTTATGGATGTAAAAAGAAATTAATATATAAAAAAAGAAATTATTGACTGAAAATTATTCCAAAGGGTTGTCGACATAAACTGTCATTATATTTAGATTAGTAGGGAATAGTCTGACCAAACAAAAAGCTGGTCACCATGTTTTCAACTAATTAAAATGGTACCTGCAAGTATTTTTCAGGCAGGATTTTTGTGAGGTGAACAGGGATTTTTACCTGAGAAAAAGAAAGGAAGAGACAGACTTAAGAATGCCTTTTCAAATCAATGACAGAAAACATCAGACACACATATAAAGTTGTGAATCCTATACCAGGAATCATGTTTTTTCTCTCTTCATAACTTCCACATGCAGACATGCATGTTTCTTTCCCTTTTTCCTGCCTTAGCAATCTCAAAACTTGCTTCATAAACAATGTTTTAATGGAGGGAGGAGAGTGTCTAGTTTTTTGGGATGACAGATGAACACTTCCAAAAGGATTTGTTTTCATTTCAACACGGAAAGAAAACAAATTCTGAAACCTTCAAAGTTGCCCTGAAATGGAACCATCACTTTTTGGTTAGCTCTATTAAAACAACCCTCTGCTCTTTGGTCAAGCATCACCTGCAACAACAAATTTCACCACTCAAAAGCAACTGGCTCAAAAGAGGTCTTAAACTAAGGATTTCCTTAGCTGTTTCAGAAAAACGTTTGATGGGACTGTCAAAAGTAGCTCTAGCAATGCTAAAACTGAAACTGCAGCTAGGCCAACGAATCACCTTTTTCTTCTCTAAAACTTGTTTTTACAGCTTGAAATATTTCTGATGATGGCAGACATGGGTAGGAATAAAGACACTGGTCACTTAAGAATTTAAGACTGCTTTGAATGAATAAGAAATAAAATATAAAATTTAAAAGAGCACCAGTCTCTTGATGATATCGTCCACATATATTGGCAAATGTCCATTGCAAATCAAAGGAAAAAATATTTAAATATTGTGATGTTTAAATGTGTGACACTTGCGTTTATTTAATGAAAAGATTAAAGACATCTGATTGATGAGGGCATGATGTGCACCTGCAATTAGCAATATTTAACCTGCCTAAAGTATCTAATTCCAAGTCTACAATTGTACTGACACACTATTCATTAATAAATAAACAGCAAATGAGCACTTCTCTAAATTGTAGTTGTTGACTGAAGAAAAATTTGCCAGCATCACTGAGGACACCTTCACTAGGGCAATTCAACATATCTTTATGGCTAAAAAAATCTTGCAGATGACATCGTTAACACGGTAAGAGGAAAAAACAGTAAAGAAAATAACTCAAAACTGATTTCCATAAAAGTGTATAATGCTCCAATGTATAAAATGAACAAACAGAAAGTGCACAATAATTCTCTCTGTCATTCATGACTGTAACAAAAGCTTTGGCTCAGGTAGCTTCATTATGTTATCCTTGTTCTCAAAAGTAAATAGATCCATCAGCTAATACAATGGCTTATTATGAAACGGTAAAAAAATGAGCATAGTGTTTCAGCTAGGCAGAAGATGAGACAGAATGTCTCTTTGAAGCAGTCTTGATGCTTCAGAGGTTTGCTGGGGCTAATGGAGAGAGATGATGTGGAAAATTGCCTCCTAGAGGTTGAATCAGTGTGGTCCCTGGGGTTTTCTTCCCCCTGCCGCCTCTCTTTTAGGCAGAGGGAAAGGGAAAGTAAATCTTTATGACCACTGCTATTCTTACATTTTAGAAAGAAGATCATTGTGTTGAGGATCACCCTACATGTCAGTAAGGAACTGCGTTCTCTAGACCAGGCAACTGTATAAGTGAAAAGATTTAACTGGGAATAAGTATTGGAACTGAAGTGCTAGGATTGTTGGTTTTGCTCAGTTTCTCTAAATAGAGATGAGAAGTAAACTGTGGATGATTTCAGATAGGAATGGCCTGTGAGGGCTCTAGACATTACAAACCCTTTGCTTTTTTTTTTGCTTTTTTTTTTCTCTCCCCTCCCGGCCCCTAACTAAATGATTGCGGTTAGGAAACACGAGACTGAATTTCACCATCTCTAACTCAAAATACCAAACTGCAGTAGACAAGAAACCTTGCGAGATAAATAATCTTATGGGTTACTCTAAGCCTGCCAATAATATGGTCCTTCAGAGCAAGGACCTAACCTTACAGTTTCCTTAATAGTGGCTTATAATAGTGTAAACGGGTGGGGAGACTCATATTTTTGCTGATGGATAAAGGTTAATTTATCTTTATGCGGCACATTGTTATAGAATCAACAGGATTGATTTCAACCTGCTTGATTTTTGAAAGTACAGCACTTCTAGTTTTCAACCCGCAGACATTTTCAAAATTTATTTAAAGTCTACTATTTTTCATTACGGTCATGAGAGACTTTGATTTGCTCACCTTTGCAGTTACCCCGGTAAGCTATTTCCAGCTGAGGGTCTTTGCATTTTGCTCGCTGAAATTCACACCGGGACAGAAAGGTTCTTCCATCAGACGCACAGAGGGATTTCTGAGGTGAACCTGCACAGTCCAGGCTGCATTCTCTGTCTTTGTCTTGGTCCACTCTCAAAAACTAGAAAAAATAAAATAATGCTGTAGGAATGCTATTCCCATGTGAAAACTACTGTGTGAGCCCTTTCCCCAGGGAAGACACGAAAATATTATCCAAAATAGAAAAGAAAGCTTTGTGTTTTCAGCCTATTGAAGTAATACCTGACTCACTATATCTGGAGTTATTCAGCTGCTGTTTTGAAATGGTAGTGATTGCAACATTTCCGTAACATACACTAAATCCACTATCGCAATTAGAAAATCTCACAGTCCCCTACAACCATTATGAAGCTGAACAGAGCGGGTTGGAGTCTTTAGAGCAAAACCAGCGATGGCAGAAACATTCTTCACAACAAAAATGAGACAGCAATGGGAACTTGTCTATTTTGTTAGCTATGCATTAACTAGTCTACAGTAACAAGCTGGAAAGTCCATTCTAAGTTCCAAACAGGATTTTTCACATCAATACTCATAAAAAATTATACCCATAATATGTCCAATAGCCTCAGTGCAAGAAGCCTGAAGAGAAAATGAGAAAGGTAGGAGAACATTATGAAGCACCTTATGAAACACAACAGAACATTTATTCTTGCAATTCCCATATTCAAAGTCTAAAGACTCCTCAACAAAAAAGAAATTTCAGATAAATTTTATAGAAACATTTGTATTTGTGCATATGCTTGCCTATAAAAATATATGCCATGAACAAAGAGGAAAATGCGTAGCTTGCAATTTTTCTAGTGACACCACTCTTACAACATGCATGATGGAGTCTCAACTGCCATTCCAAAGTGCCCCACCATGGGCAAGCAGAAAAGACAAAACCTGTGTGCAAAACAGCCTGGAGTCAAATAATGTTATAGAAATTGTAACCAACAAACAAAGCCTTCTGACTGCTGTTTTGAGCATGTTCTGAGCCCTGGCATGGGCTGCCTAAAACTGCAAACCCTCAGGGGTGCCTCTGCCCCAGCATGGGCTGCCCTCCATGGCTGCCCATGGAGACTGCCCTTGCACCAGTGGGGGTCACATGCGGGCTACAATATTTTTATTCTGGACTAGCACAGAGCAGTTCATGCCCTTCTCTCACACTGGAGAGCCATGCAAGGCCCCTGCTGCTCAAACCCTGTCAGTTCTGCTCACTGCACCACACATTCTCCCTTTATGAGAAATTCAGCCTCCTCCAGAAGACAGTGAGTGGGTACAGACTGACAGAAGTAATTTAGGTTGTTCCTATTACAATTTTCAACAGATGCTCCCCTTTTTGGTTTCACCAACAAGCCATGCTGAACGTGGTGTAACTGTTCATCCCTCCATTCCCAAGACAGCAGGCACAGCTGATGAGTTTGGCATTGTCTTTTGCATTGGAGTTGCTCGCCCTGAAATATGCTGCCAAAAAATGAATCAATTCTGATGCTGCTGCGTGCCAGCCAAAAACAGAGATAGCACTTCATCTTCTGAGCCCCTGAAAAGTCAGTTCACCCGTTGGGAGGAGATGAACTCAGTCCTCAGATGAATTTCTCAATCATTTTGCTGTTTCAGAATAAGCACAAAATTATGCAAGGCATATAGCTACCAGGAGATAAAAGTTCTCCTAAGCATTAGGAGGCACCTGAGAAAAGTTCTTCATCCAACTGCAGCACTGGTTTCATTGGTGCTACTTCATCAACATAAACCTCAGGTACATAAAATTTTGAACCTCAGATTAGAAACTGATAATAATAGGAGGAAAGCTTCAAGCAAAAAAAAAAAAAAGAGAGAGCAAAGAGCAATATTTGAGTAGGAAAAAGTAGTACAAGCTAAAAAATTCAGAAAACATTTGCTACATATAGTTTTCCTGCATTTTATTATACACAAAAAAATGTAAAAAGGGAGTCATAAATCTCCATAATCTTCATACTTAAACTGTGGTCTATTTGCATTTCCTGTCACTTAATGTGAGGAAATACAGACGCCTTTCTGGAGAGTATGCCTGAAAATGGAGAGACAATCTCAAAGGTAACACTTAAAAATAATAGTCACATGGTTGGATTTTGACCAGAATTTCTATGCTTTGGTGGCACAGTAGCATAAAAAGGAAAGTTTCCTTTTCCAAGTGTTTTTGAGCAACTTCTCATTTTTAACAATAATTATCTTCAGAAGAAAATTACTCATTGATTACAGACAAACCACAAACCTTTATTCCTGGGATTTAACTATAGAGCTCCCGAAGTAGGGAAGAGATGTTCCTTCCCTCATTCCCTTCTGTGCTATTTTGCAGATACTTTTTGCTGACAGAAATTAATAATTAGCTGAGCTGAGTAGGAAAGGAGAAAAACTGAAGTCATCTCCCCTGACGTACAAAATGTGCAATAGTGAAGACAGGCTTCCATGACTCTGAACAATCTTCAAATTATGTTGATCTCCCGGGCCTGACCAGGTGCCTTGATGTGGTGCAACATGGGGCGGGGAGGGGGCCCTGTGAGGTCCTCCAAATCTCCCTTTCTTGTCTGCAAGGCATCGGCAGGACTCAGAGTTTAGGCTTAGACAGGAATGTGGAAAGGACTTTTCAAGGAAAAATGGACCACATGGGGCCTCTGGCAGAAAAATTGGGCCCAGTTCCCCCCTCTGCCTCAGATTTCCCCTATCGATTTGGTGGTGGCAAATCAAGTGATCTCCTTCTTTCAGTTTTGTAAAGTAAGGATCTGAGTACAACCTTTCTGTGTGTGTATAAAACTAACCCTGTGTAAGGGCTAGGCGCTCTGCCACCCCTAATTTATCCTCATCAACATCCCTGTTGAGAAGAGAATTATTTTTCAAAAGCACAGGAAGGCTTCGTGACCCACAGAAGATCATGTGGTAGATCAGTGAACTGAACCCAGGCATCAGAAAAAAAATGTCACAGAGCAACAGTCTAGCCTCTGTCCCATTTTTCTCCCAGACTTTCCTCATCTTTCCTGTTTTGAGCTGTTGCAGGAGTTAAGAAGGGTATGCCTGATCGCAGTGGACAAACCACAGTAACAGAGTGGACAGAAAATCCCCTTAATCATCTGAGGAACAAAATCAACTCCCTTGAGAGCGTGATAGTTCACAGATAAAGCTATATTTTAAAAGGCAATTATCTAAAGAGTTTTATTTAAGCATTTTATTATTTCAAAGCCTTAGAGGAGATTACGGTAAATTATGGGTTCAAGGATATTCAAGCAACCTGGAAAAGCAGAGGATGAAGACATACCCGGGAGACAAAACCACTTGAATAACTTGTTGGTTAGCCAAACCTCACTGGAGAATTTGGGTTGTACATTTAAACAATTTCCACCAAGCTAGTGTAACTGAGGGATTTAAGAGCAGGAAGAACAAAAAGGCAAGTAACTGCGAGAAAAGGCAGCACACATGAGAGACTAGCATATGTACTTATTAAAAAAAAAAAAAGAAAGTATTTGACTGACATTTTGAAAAAAAAATTCATCGTTATCTTTACTGCAGCAGCACAACATGATACAAGTACAAATCAGGATTGCTTGCTCACATGTAGCCAAAGGAATAGATAAGTATGTCAAAACTAATAGAAATGCTGAAATAAGCAGGGGCTACGGGATTTCTCATGGGATTTACTATTTGTTTAAACATAAACAAGCAGAGTCAGTGACACAAAAACTGGGATCATATTGATGCACAACTTAGGGCTGCGCTTTGCCATGAAAATACTCCTTCTGATTAAAATGAGACAGTTTAGAGAGAGAGAAAGATGGTTCTACATGGACCAGAAGGTGACTCACCCTGCTTACTGGCTCATCTATTTCTGGCTTTAAATTAATTTAACAAACAAATTTGTTATTGTAAAAACATGTGATTCACTGAAAGACAAGCTTTAAAGCAGCATTTTTGTTGAATGCTGGTAGCAACTGAGATGAAGTCAACAATAGTTGGCCAATATGAGGTGGAACTATTTTGAACAACCAGCAAAAACTGGACAATTATGGTTAAACCCTATTAAAAAGTAAACCACTTTTAACAGAGAGGTGTTCCTGCCCCTAGTAACACAGAAACCAGCCTAGTCAAGTTTCAGAAAATTTTTTTCAACTACAAATTTGAGTTTATGCTACAGATTAACTCCTCAACTGGAGCTGCTTTGACTCATCTTCTGCTTTATAATTTAATATCGTAAAAAAATTTTATAGCCTCCAATTTATTTCAACCTTTCCAAAGCATTATACGTTACAACACTCAATTTCCAAGGGGGCTACTAGGCACTGCTTTAAATTCTCATGTAGTATTTCTGAGGAGAAAAAACAATAACAAGACTGTATCAGAAAAACTTTGACTACTAAGTTTACCTCAGTTACTAAAACCAAAGTCACTATAAATTGCATGTACACTCTTAACAAATGTATGCATTGATAAAATATTATTTACTGACAAATGTTTCAGGCATCATGGAATTTAGTATTCTTCACTGTCTCACACTCCAAAGGCTCTTAGTAGTGGTTGAAATGTGTCTCCTTGTAGCTCTAGCAGTCCCAGTGATTTTTCATCCCTCTGTTACTGGAGTTTGGTAACACTAGAATTATCCGAGTATGAAGCAGTAGATACGTGAAACCTTGCTTATACTGGGGAAAATTATAATCTGCTCTGCTTATCTTTCAGCTTTGTTCTTGTCACTGGTCCCAAATCTGGGCTGTGGACAGTCAGGATGCTTATTTCCTCAACCACAAGAAACATGTTGCAGTACATGACAAAGTTTTTCCAGTACCTCAAGAGTAGGCATTGATAGTTTCTTTCCTGTGCTATTGAACCATTTATCAAGATAGCATGTCCATAAACTTATTCATTACTGTGGCATAACACTATCTTCTCTTTACGTAACAGTATTCACTTTTATTGATTTTTTTCATTCTTTCTGGTCTACATCCTTCTACAACATCACTACCAGGGCAGAAAAGGTCCTTGGATTAAACTTGAGTCGTATCCACATTTGTGCATTTCCAATGCACAAATCTGTGACCCCATCATCTATAGTGTGGAGCAACCCTCCTTCCACCTAAGCAGATCACAGAGAAAAATGGTGCATGGCTAGAGAGGTCAACAACTGGATATGTCTACAAACTGCCAGTGCATAAAAGCAGAAGAATTAAGACCAATGGTACAGTCTGGTGATGGGGAGCACAGGCATCTCCCTCTACCAGAGGAAAAGCTGACGACAGAAGCACTTAGGCTGAGGCGTAAGGGTTAGTTATTGAATCTGGCTCACAGCTTTTTAAACACTAATGGGAAATGCTCTGCTCTACATTTCACAATATAGTGTACAGCTGTGGATTGCCTTTGGTCAGAGGCCACTGTCTGATTAATCTGAGCAAGGCAGGGGAGTGCTCCCCAACTTGGTTTTTTACTTTTTTTTTTTTTTTATTATTTGGGTCAACTTAACTCTATGAAAGTTTACTTGCAAACTTGTATAGAAATCCTTAATACAAATAGTCTGCACACAAAGCATAAGTCCTAACTATGTTAAACCTATTTTTACTTTGCCCTAATGTAAGTTTTCTTACTGCAGATGAAACTGCTGCTTTTCTGTCAGTGGAGAAAAACTCCATTCTCTTCTGCGAGATCAGATTGGAATCTGTGCACTAGGTAAAAGAAGGACTTTCAAGGTCATGGATTTGGATTGTTCATCAGAGCTTTTCAACCTTTCTTTGATTTACAGAGCCCTTCAATTTCCACTGACAGTAGGTATTTAAACATAGCGACAACAGGTTTTCATTCTGTCACTTTTTGTGGACCCCTTGTAACTGACCCACAGATTTTTCTCTCTAACCAAGTGAAAACTACTGCTTCAAAATCTAAAATGAAGTTCAAGCCTGGCTTGCAAAACAGGAGAGGAATACTTCATCTTGTGGGGCTGAGGGCCAAAAAAAGCCTGAAAAACAAGCAAAAGAGAAAAGATGGATGCTGGATGTCACTGTTTAGCTTGGAAAAGCCTAGTGCAGACTATGACTTTGAAAGGCAACTTCTTTATCCTGCATCTGGTTACTGTAAGATGTTGAATAGAGCAGTCGGACTTCCCTGCTGCTGGCATGGGAGGTCTGCAAACAAACTATAGAGCAGCGCACTCTAAAGTGGCTCAGCGCTTAGGGTTTTGTGCTGTTGAAAAATGTGCTGATTTACAGTGATTTATGTAGCCATGCTGTTTCTGTCTGATAGTTGCCTGAAGGGCAGATGTGGAAATCTCCAAGCTAGGAATATTTTGCTCCCTCTGGGCTCATATACAATGGGAAAATGAGTTAGACAATAGTAATACATATGTGTATGTGTGTATATACACACACCATTGTATATATATCCACACATGCAGGCCATAATATGTAAAGTCATATTCTCATGTATATTTCAAACAAAGGCAATGATGTTTAAATATCAACATGCTACAGTCTGCCTTAAAGAGCACACTAACCAGCTTGTCTGTCTCAATCTGCTTTATTAAAACACCACACATTTTTTTATATGTATTTCATCCCTCTTCTGCCAAGGAAGGAAGCAGAAGGTACATTTACAAAACAAACCCTACTCTCATCCCAATGCCATGGAAGAGCATTCAACTCGGGCACTGGAATGTATGGAAAATCCAAGTTCTCCTTATCCTTATTCTTGAGTAACTCAGGACAGTACCAGAAGTACCTTCAAAATGATAACTCTGTATAACTGCTGTACTTAACCTATCTTTAACAAATGATTTCATCTTGCACTGTCCCACTGAAGCAAAACAGTCTTTCATCACTGTTCCAGGACAAGGTCATAGCTGCCTACTTCAAATTGTGACCTCCTTCTTTGTCCCGACACACAGGACACCACCAGTAAGATTACACTTGCATGGAAAAATTTACAGAGAAAGTCATCACGCACGGTACTAATAAGATACTATTTTGACGAGCTGGAGTGTGCCCATTCCTGTTATTACAGTGGGCAAGGCCATCTGCACTTAGAACAATGAACCTCATCAAAATATTTTTGGTTTTCTTCTCAATGGTAAAGGTTTTTGGTGTAAATCAGAATCTTTCCATTACAGTCCACTACCAGACAAGTGAGCAGACTACTGACTTCAGTGAGGTTCTCTCTCAAATACCTATAAATGAACATTAAATTTCATTTACCCCTGTTCACACAAAAAAAATAGTATTACAGCCTCAATACTGCAGCATTCTCCATGATCGTAATTTCGTATGTGGAGCAGGTTGCATAGACTAGAGAAACTAGAAACTGGCACCCTTAGGAAAAGATTCACCTGACTTAGGATAAGACAGATCACATCCTAGGAACATCCCTTCTACATTATGAACTGGAGAGTCTGATCAACTAGCTCTCCTGTAAATGGCTGAAGTACTATGAGATTAACCTAAATCATAGTGTCAAAAAAAACCAAAGGGGAAGAACCACCCAAAGTCCCAAGTTCTAGACAACTAAAACAGAGGTGGGCTCTAAGTTTTAAAAATAACTCTATCAAAGGTCTACAGTAGGTGTCTGTGCATCTGCAGGGGGACACAGGGGGGAGCATTGTCTCTAATGCTTGATGAGACATTTTTTTATTGAAAAGGACCCTGTTAAACCTCTGAACAAAGACACTCACCAACGCCTCCTTGCCTTATTATATTTCATTAAGCTCTTCATGTGTAACTTATGACATCAGACCTCTTTCCACGTAAACTTTAGCAAGGATGGTTGAAAGAAACAGCTAGAGTATGAAGTCTCTCTGAGAGGGAAGGTGGGGTTTGGGTTTGTTGGGTTGTGGTGGTTGGATTTTTTAATCACTCTTGGATCAGTACCCAAAGTAAGCTCCAAATTACCTATTAGGACAGTGTTGTGCTTTACCTCCTTGGTGCCTAGAGTTCACTGGAGCTCTTGGAGACTCACTGCCAAAACTACAGTATGATGTTGTTAGGAGCAGCACAGAAAATTGACTATTAAATAAGGAACTTTGACTGGTATATTTTGCTTTGGCATGTTATTTTTTAAATGTTTATTGCTGTAGCAGGTATTTTTTTAAGCGAGCAGTACTTTGCTGCATTGGTGGAGCGATGGTGAAGCTCAATGTCAGCACATCCATCACTTCTTTTTACTGCTGCTTGACAAATGACTGAAAAAGGCAACCATGTTAACTAGGAAGAACTTAGCTGAAAATGAAGCAAACTAAGTAACACACGTTCTTTCCCGCTTTGTCCTAGAAAGGACAGACATCAATTTATTGCACATGCAATCCCAAGTTTCAACATTACTATATCACACAAAAAAAAGTTCCTTCCAAGAGCTGACTGACTTAAAGAGATTGCAGGTGATTTGGTGGCTCAACAGTATTTCTAACTTACTACAGATGAATTATTTTGGGGGCTGGGGAGGCAGGGAGCCACAGCCAATTTAAGGAAGGCTTAGGAGGCAGGGAGGTAATTGACTCTGTAAAGGGTTCAAAAGTGCCAGTTGAGCAGATTTTTCTTCTATTTATTATAGTTTTGATTAAAAATTAACTGAATTGCTTTAGTCTCTAGAGGCATAGTAGAAGTTAAAGCAAAAGAGCCTTCTGTGTTGTTTAAGCATTCTGAATATAGCATATCGGGAAATCTGATAAAACACTACAAGAACAAGGGGTCCAAATCTTTTCTTTTTCTCTCCATTTGGCTTTGTCTTGAAAAGAAACTTCAAGGTAGTGCAATCATACCTCTTGAAGAGCTATTCTCTTGAATAGCTTAATTCTAGGATCTGGTTCCATCCCTACTAAGGGAAATACACAGACTTCAATAGGGGCAGGTTTGTGCTCCTATTGAGTAGCGCTCAGCCCTGCTCAACTATCCTTTCAGAGGACCTTTCACTGATTCATTTGAATACTCCTACAATATGGGCTTTGGAAGCACAAAGCACTCCCTCCAAATTAGTCATTCCAGAAGCTGCAAAGTATCTAAGTATCAGCAACAATCTATAAATGATTTGTTGGCATTGACTCCATATGGTAAAAAACAAAACAATGGCTTTAATTTTCAAGACATGATAAACACTCAGTGACACTAAAACCTCCATTATCTGACTACATTCACTCACTTCCAAGATCAGGAGTCCTTTGTATTTCACGAAACCACTCATTTTTGCAAACCAAGTCTAGTACACTCTAGATGAAAACAGCCCACACATTTAATACCAGAGATATTCAGTAATTCAAGTGAATCACAGCAAGGCTAAATAGAACTTTTTTTTCAAAAAAACAGTTTACCTGGAGTTTCAGGGATCAAAAAAATCTCCCTGTGATTTCTATTATAGTTGTTTTGAAGTCCAGTTTAACATACAAGGCTGGTTTCTTTCATTTTGCAGCATCAAAAAAGTTAAATGGTATCCAAACTTAGTGTATCAGCTTGCTGTATGTGTTGCCTGAAGATTGAACTGTGGATTGGGATGGAAAGCAAGACAGTTCAGTGCAGAAAGCAACACTGTTAATGCAGTAGAGAAAAAAAGGCAACTCTTATCAGGAAGATGGTTTCCTTTGTTTGTATGTACAACTGCTAATTAGAGAGACCTCAGTCTTTTTATTTCTTCAGTAAATATATAATTATTCTTCTTCTGTGTCCAGTGGTATTACTTCTTTTAGTTTCAGAGCATTACCAGCGAATTATAGGGGTTCAATTGAGGCAAAAACCACCTACTGATAAACAGACCTTGGGTTACCAGAGACAAAACAGTTTACCATAATTTTATACTGAAACCTGAACTGAAAGCATTTCTAATCTGAAGTTATTCTATTCTGCATGTACTGTAATCCACTAGTTTCTAGATGTGTCACGTGTGCAGTGTTCTGCATTTTTCCCAAGTCACTGGTAACTTTATGCCCCTTGTTCTTGTGGTATTGTTATTCACAATCTTTTCTTTGGCGGGTTGCTGTCATTTATAGTGTTTCTTCTGCATTGCCAGAAGTCACACAGGGAGAAAATAAACAGAGAAACAGTGGGACGCATTGTCTACGTATTGAATTATCTTCTAGTTTACTTAAGATTTTAATGAGTACTGACCCAACTTTCGGAATACAAGTGGGCTAGCACAACCATCCTGTTAGCCAGTTTCCTCACACACAGCTAATCTGCCTGGTTGGTGTCATTAATAACCACAGCTACGATGTAGGAAAAGAGACACATTTTACTTTTTAATTTGGTTCAAAGGCTGTTCACATGAAAAATGTTTTGGCTTCTAAAATGTCAAAAAGCTATTTTGAAATGCAAATAAAATCTAAGCCAGATCAACATTTCTATATTTGAGGGGTTTATTTTAGGATTAAAGAACACCAACACACACCCTTAAAGTGTATGAAGTAGCTTAAAACAATAAAACTAGGAGCAATGACCTATAACTCAAAATAAAAACCATTAGGTTGAACCTCTGTCACAAAGGCCAGAAACCACCTCATCCACTGGTACAGCACAAAGGACATGCAAATCTCTGAAAATGAGCTTCTAGATGGTCTCAAACATTTACCTCCAGGGTAAGGTATTGTCACCCTCCTTGCTCCCTGGAATCACAAGCTATTTCGCTGCTCATGTATGCTCTCTTCCCACCACAAGCCCAAGCATTCACTAGCTCTCTTTACCCATCCATCAGCAATTACACCAGGGGATGTCAAAAAGACAACTTCATCAGAAGCTCAGTAAAAAGGAAATAGTTTATTAAAGGATTACCAGGACCCCCCTCTAAAGCTAAAGTGAAACAGTACTGGATGTTGCATTAGTCTTGTAGGGAACAATCTCCTTTTGTAGGGGACAGGAAGGCTCACCTAAACAGGACTTTTCTATATCTGAGTTTCTATGCAACTCTATTTAATGCCCATCATGATCAGCAGGCAACTGGCCACTCTCCATATGGCTGGTTGCCTTGTCTTGCTGGGGAAATAAAGAACACCAAGAGCATCTCAAATGACGAAGACACAGTATGAGACAATATCACAACAGAGCATTTCTTTTTATAATTTAAATCAAGTAAGCAACTGATTCACACAGGGCAGAAACTCGATAAGACATCAAAGGTCTAATCCCCAACCCATAAAGCTGACTTGCTGACAATGACTGCAGAGCTCTAACTCTCTTACATTTATCACTGCCATCAGCTCCTTCAGAACAAAGTATTTCAGAAGGAAGGCAGGCAGCTGAGTCTGGGAGGCAGATTTTGCTCTTCTTAAACTGTTGATCTTAAAACAAGATGTTGCTAGGTTTAAATACTACCATCTTTAAAAGCAGAAATCATGCTAGAAGCAAACAGTTAAATATTACACATTGGGAATATGCGAGGGTTTAACAAGCCAGCCTAATGAGAAGAAAACACTTTCCATAGGGACACAGGAACCTGGCTGTGGTTTTCACAAACCACTGGCACTTCTACTTCCTCCCAACTTTGGGGTTTTATGGAACTCTTGTATGTTTGTTTGTGTGTTAGGCAAAAACATTTTTCCTTTAATTTAAACCATTGTTTTCCAAGGAAAAATGTTATTAGGAAGTCATTTATTTCTAATTATTATGAGGAATTTTGCAAAATAAAACCCCTTGAATATGAAAAACAAAACTTTGTGTGTATCTAGGAGTGGGAGGGGTCAGCAAACCATGATCCAAAGCAGGCTATTTACCAGAATAAAAAAAAAAAATTTTCCAAGCTCTGCGTCATATTTTAAATGGCCTTGCTTTCTTTATTGCAGAACACATTTTCCTTGCTGTTTTTTGGCCTTTTACAAATCAGTTGGCCAGTAACTTTTAAATCTGTCTTAAAAGATTACCCAACAATACCAGAAAACGTCAAATGTCATACCATCAGTACACCTATTAGTCCCTTTACATTGTGGATCCCTATGTGTGAGATTTCTCATTAGCCAAGGGAATTGTTCAGGATGAGAAACCTGAGGGAGGAGAATTTGCAGATTTTCCATTTCATTTCAGTGAGCAAAGACCCCACCATTGAAGTCAATGCAACAAAAAAATTCCCCAAACAAGGTGTAATGACAGTCACGCATATAGTATTGTGGATGAAGAATCAACAACTGCACTCAAGCAGTGAAAAAAGCCAATGCTGTCTCTAAACATAGTGGAGTCCAGAACATACAAATGAAGATTTTGTCAATCAAATGGGACCCTTTGATAAAAATCACCTTTATCACAGGTCTTTTTTGAGGTTGTTTGTTTTGTTTTTTTTTCTAACAGGATGCATTCAGAACCAATTCTTACACACTTAAGGAAGCCTAGACTGTGTATTAGTGACAAGAAGACTCTTCCAAGTTGAAAATATAACAGACTTAAAGAATAGAGCTCTAAAGAACAAGTATTTCATTTTAATCAGACTTTGTTGTATACCCTGAATTGGAAAAATTGAGGCCCAGCAAGTTCCAGCTTTTACCAAAAACTTACCTAAACATCATATTTCTACAACCCAAGAGTGAAGATATCTAGAATCCAAAGCCTGTGATGCAATATTTTATATCTGTGATTTCTAGTTATGTTAGAAAAATCAGAGAATCTTAATCTCTCAGATTTTTCTTTTCTGGAAGCATATAATTATGTTACAGATGTTGTTTATATGCAGTGGAACTGATCAATAAAATAAGGACAAGGATGGCACCTATGAAATATTTTCCTTTTCACTGTGGAAAATAGCACCCTGATCCAGTTTTATACAGATTACAGCATTTGGAAGAGTATTAAACAAAGGCCAACCCCTCCTAACAGACATACCCATCCCACCAATTCCACAACCACTTCCTCCCCTGTATAAAAATTGTTCTTCATATTCTGGTTTTGGTGCATGTGAGCTCAAGCAGAGCAACCATAGCCACAGCTTTTTTTCTCTGTTGTGTGAAGTGGCCTGGAAAGGCAGCAGTTAATCTTGACCAAATTTCATTGGCGTGGGAGGAAGAGCAGAAATAGTGAAGCCATTTTTAAAAGAGATTAATCTTTTTTCCCTGCCTTCTGCCTCACAGAGATGAAGAAAAGTAGGTGCCACAGCAGATGCTGAAGCATTCTCACCTCCCCTTGTGTGGTGGCCTGAGGAAAAGAGTATTAGGTGACTAGCCTAAGGGAAATTTCTCATTCACCTTCCTTCCCTGGAGGAAGAGGTCGGCCAAGCACCTAAGCAGAATTACAAGCTGTCCATCACAGGCTACTGATGCTTTCTGTGGACATTGCTTGACCACATTAAAAAGCAATCTGGGTAAATATGACAAGTGTCAGTCTAAACATATTCAGCCATGAATATGGCTTGGACTAGATGAACAAGGGGATTTTTCAGGCTCCTTGGCAAATGTAACTTACTGTTTAACTGTTCCGAAAACAAAAGACCTAAGGTTTTATATGAATTCAATGTGCCCATATTTACTACTGCAGAGGTATTCTTCTAGTTAAGATGTGGGCCTGGGGACCTAAAAAATTTGTCCTCCACCAGATCTAGCAGATCACCTTTAATACCTAGACTAAGATATTCTTCTGTCATTGCATAGTCTGCCACTTGACCTTTTGGATGTCATCCACTAGGCTGATACCCCTAGCCTCCTGTGAGAGCATCTGAGGACCAGGTCTTCCTGGTTTATTGAAGTTTCCTGAGGTCCATCACTACTGCAGTTTACACTACAGCTTCAGCCACAACTTCTTCCCAGCAGCATCATTAGCTGACTGACATGTTTGCCATAGGTTTGCTGTCACTGTCTTGGATTCCCAGGTAGGGAAGAATGTTCAGCTGCAAAGATGTCTGACAAAGAGGTGCCAAAGTACCACAGATCGCTGATAAAAATGACTCCAATTACATTGTGACATTTTCCCATTATTGAGATAATACATTGAAAACGGCCACACTTTAAAATAATTCTTTTGGATTCACAGGTTTTAGAAAGTTAAAAATCTAAGTCTGCTGCTGCAGCTGATACCTAAATATACATTCTGCTCACAACTTGCCTCTAAAAAAGACAAATTCCACTAGCATCAGTTTACAGCCAGTGAATTTAGTCACAGAGATGTGGTGACTTGTCCAAAGTCACAGGGGAAGCTTGTGGCAATTCTGGGAATTAAACCCAGGACTCCAGAAACTCATTCCTGTTCTTTAACCACATGTGTCATCCTTCTAAACGTTCTTTCCTGCAAAAAGATGTAGTCATGGCTGAAAAAGACCCAGCTCATTAACAAAGTAAGGATACTGCAAGAGAAACCGTATGAATCCTTCAAAATTGGCATGTGGATTTTCTTGTTAAAAACATTTGAGGATGTTTTGTAAACTAAACTATGACCTTCTTTGTTTCCACTAAGAAATTCTTTGCTGAAGGTCATTTTTAATGACATCTAGGATGATGCTCCAAAAGGACAGGCTGAGCTGTTTTGGCTCTGCACACCATTAATTCTCTGAAGTTCTGAAAAACAGTGTGGTACTGATTGGTTTTTTAGCTCTCTCAGGGAAGTCCTGAATTCAAGGTCTCACACAGTTCTCCTCCACTTCTGAGCCTAGAAGAATAGAGGAGAACAATAATACATTTAGTTTGTAAGAGATATGTAGCCTGCAAAATTTCTTCGTTAAAAGAACTAGGTCTACCTAAAAATCAAGGCAGTATTTGGAGTCAGGACTCTGCCCTTTCTACCTACAATGAATTGACAAGCCATTTTATCTCTTGGTGCTTCTTTAGTCCTCACCCCAAAAAATCAGACTTATTACTTGTCTTTGTAAATCATTTTATAAACTATGAATGAAAAATACAATACGAGCAAAACATTAAGTTCCAAAGCCACGAGATCAGTCTCTGAATGAGGCCACAAACTTGACTTTCACTTCAGTTCTCTTGAGCTTATTTATTGCTGAGCACGGATTACTTGGATTTTCTGTGACAGCTTAGCACAGTATTTTGTTTAGTTATGGGGCTTTTATTTCAGATACTTCTTTGATGTAGCCGTCAGACATGTAGGAACAATTACAACATTGTTAACATATCCATCAAAACACAAAATAGATATAAAACATGAATGTTTCTATAGCAAACTGATACTGTTAAGGCAGAAGTATATTTCTCAAGGTTTTTCTCAACATTGTTCCTTACCACTAATTTGTCTAAAAGCTATACCATTGTGCTTCTCAATAACAACATTTCCACCAAATTAGAAGTTGATCTGAGAAAAACATAAAATGCTCCAAACAAGGATATGTTCCTTAGCATGGTTTCCATACCCAAGTACTTCAATCTTGTCTTCTCCCAGTTGGAAAAACAGAGAGGATTAGCACATCAAGGAGTTGATATTATGATTTATCTGCTGCATACCATGCTTTTAATATCACAGCATCTGTCAGATAATCAAAGTAAACGACAGTGGAAAGTCTTGAACACAGTATGCAAGATGTACGTCCGTTAGCTGCTCTAAGAGGAATGAAGCTGTAAATTGGCTAAACTCTTTGCACTAAAAGTTTTCTTAAGAAAACTGCACTCTGCTTGAAGTTAACAATGTTTTGTTTCTGTAAAATATTGTTGAACCACAAGAGGATCCAAGCTAGCTAAATATGAAGCAAGAGATGTTTTTTGTATACCAGCCCAAAAATATTCTGTTACTGATTCATTGGTAACTTATGACTGGTTTGGATATAATCTTAACCAACCACTATTGGTTTTGGGAGGTGAAATGACATGACTCAACTGAAATTAATATGATAAAGAACCGCTCACTCTTGTTGCTTAAATAAGCTGCTCCAGACAAAGCTTTGTTTCCTGCAACAGTGATCCAGTCCTAACTTTTGAGAAAAAGCAAATACAGAGGCATAGGAATCATATGATAAATGGAGCTTGCTTTCTCCCTAGCTCAAAAGCACAACAGCCTTGTACAGATGAAAATGAAACATAATATATCATGTTTTCACATGCACAGAACCCCTAAAGAAGCAATAGACAAATGCAGTATTTTTTCATATGGTAGCTGTATCGCATACACGGCTGCATAAAGTGTTGCTACCCACTACTAAAAACTCTTCTTTCTTCCCATTTCTAAATCTAAAAAGCTTGTCAATAAGGGTCCTTCAGCAAGGCTGACATAACTGCACAAGAATCCATTTAAGAACTTGTTGCCAGAAAATATTGAAACGAACTCTGCAAGAACTATTTTAAATAGAAAAAAATGCTACAAATAAACTTAACAGGTGAATTTAAGACTATTTCTAACAATCTTCACAGAAATAGTAGAGACAAATGTGAGGTTTTAAGCTGAATCTTGAACTCCAGATAAAGGAGCAGGTGACCTGGTACCACCAATAGAAAGGAGATGGATTCCAGGAGTTATATACAATTCCAGATGAGAGAGTGAATCTTGGGGAAACATAATTCTCAGCAATAGACAGTGTTCTAATTTAAACCTTCAAGCCCTAACTTGGATTGCCTTAGTTGTCAGTGTGAGAGAATATAGATCTTTGTCTAACCACTATAAAAGTGCCTATCTTTAAAATTTTAGGGTTGTATGAGTTTCCCCAGTCACCCTGTAGGTTGCCTTTTACTTTTGAATTTTCCCCAGTTCTGTTGTCCTTTTATGTTCAATATGTAAGCTGAACACTTTTTAAATATAGTTGTGTTCTGGGACAGCACAAACAAGTTATCAATTTGAATATGATCCACCTCCAATGAATCATCTATAACGTGTTATGGATATCATAAAAACATAGACCCAAAACAGACTTGCTTTTTCTATGATGTATCTGTTTAAGCTGCTCTTAACGGATTGAAGGAACTGACAACTCTTACAAAATTTGCTTATGTTCTCAAAAGGCTTTAGCTAGTCATGTATTATATGTACACAAAAAGAAGATCCCTGCTGTTCCTTAAAGGATTCACACTGTCTGTAAGCTTTGAAATACTGCTGTTCTCACGGGGAGGCAGTCTATGATTGCTTATCCTCGCCTGCCTCAAAGTTACAAACTTGAATGGCAACTTAAAAGGAGGTGTCAGGATTTCTATGTTCCTTAGCCAAGACCTAATAACTAACTTTGCTGAAAAAGAGTTTGTAGATCTAAGTATCTTCTTGCACTCTATTTTACTACTGTCCCAGAGCTATCTGAAGTACCAATTTCTTCTGATAGAGTATCCAACACAACATTTCACGGACCTCACTGTTTTCTCTCTTGCTCCCTTAGTGGATTATTTTCATGCTAAGTATTACTGAACTGGTAAGTGCACCAATCTTATCCTTGATTAACCCTGGTTTATATTGTTCTTGGCTAGAAGAGGTAAGAATGAACAACCTCCAGTGAGAAGTCCAACCATCTTACTCCAGAGGAATTACAGCTGTGCAGAGACCACATACCATCTTTGGAAAATAAAAATCTGTTTCTTCTTGCTGTTGTAATATGGTGCATGTCAGCCCACTTTCACTGTGACAGATATTTCAAGCCCCCCCTTTAATGAAACAGAAAAATAGTGATTGCATCCAAATAAAGACACAAGTGAAGGAATGGCAAGTTATTTCCATCCAGTGTGAATCTGAAAACATTCAAAGATTAGATTCAGCAAGCCTGGAACACCACAGAGGAACACTCAACAAAAGGATTTTGCAGCAACGCTTCGAGATCCTGCTTCTGACCAGGACAAGAAATACCACAAGAACACCCACAGTTTAATCTGGAACTGGATATGTATACAGGAACAATTAAGATGGCGAGGGGGCAGGGGGTGACAGACATAAAAACACAGGACTTCTGCAAGCTCTGTCCAACCTAAAGAAAACTCTGGGTTTCTTTACAGCTCAAGTTCTCTTGGAACCTTTATGCAGTTCAATAGGGGAAGCTGGAGTGGAAATCAACACTTGATCCAGCTCTAACATTCTCTTTACCTTAAATACTTGTATAATGTTGATTCCCAATTGCTGATGAGTGATAGCCTTAAAGGTGAGAGACAAGCTGCACAATGACAAAGTCAGTGCCCTGACAGGGTGCAGCAGGACATGGCAATAGAAAGCATGAGGAGAAGGCACTGGTGGTAGCAGAGCCTGGAAGAAAGCAGTGAGGTGAGGGGAAAGAGCACAGAGGATACAGTGGTCCACTGAGGCCCACCTTAAAAGAAAGGTCTCAAGTGGCCATTGTAGACAGCTGCCATTCCAACTCCTTTGTATTTTGTATCTGCTAGCATATCTGCATGATGTTTATGCACATGCAAAGACTTGCAGACAGATTTCTCCCAAAACTGATGCAAAGAATACATGACATTTCTATATTATTAGCATACGGAGACATCATATGGAAAGCACAGACCTTTCTTCACACATCATCTACTGGCACCAATTGCATTGACTTTAGCAAAGTTACTTCTGATTTACATCTGTGTAAAAATAAGTCCAATATGTTCAAGGAAATACTCTGCACAGCTGGGACAGTTTAGACACATGAAATAGATGCTTGTAACACCATGTGATTAAAAAAAAACCAAACCACAGAGTTCAGATCTGAATCCAAATCCTCCTCAAGCTTGCTGTGTTTTAGATCCAAGATTTTGATTCAGATCCTTGTCTATATAAATTGTAGCAATTCAAAATTTGCTGTGATTTTAACTAATATATCATACTGAATAGATCAGCACCTACTTTGGATTTTACAGGCTTTGCGGTAACTGGTAAATTAAGCTGTAGAACATGAACAGTAATGAGTACTGGTCTAGAAAAAAGAGAAACATGGAAAATAAACACATTAACGGACAAATGCCAACTGAAAGTTCCATTGAAATTATAATTTCCATTGTCCATGTCTCAGATGTGAAAATTAATTTCCTATATCATCAAGTATGCAATAATTGAACTCATTCCAGAGTTAAGCAGTAGGGACACCTGTGCAAGAATCCAACAATTTCCAGCATTAAAAAGTTGTTATGGCTCCCTAACCAGTTTCTGCTTAAAGCTGGAACTCTATCTCTATTAAGATTGTCCATCAACCTCAGCTGTTTCCTTGCTCAAATATTTGTGGGAAGGATTGAACTCTGTTAATGTCATTAACAGCAACAATCTTATTTCCTTCCATAGGACAAGTCATTGATCATTTGCACATTAAAAAGCAGAACTTACTATTCTGAAAACATTTGAAATGCAAACAAACTTTGCAGAATGGTATTTTGCTTGTTTAATACTTTCTCATTCAAGGCATCTGCCTTAACTTCCAGCAAAGGCAAAGACACAATAATTGGAAGCTGAAGCTAGAAAAATTCAAAACACAAATAAGATTCAACTTTTAAAAAGAAAGGTAGTTTATCAGATGGATTTACATGCTCCTTAGTATGAGTGACGACAGGAGTGACACATCTATGAACATGTACATACTTAATACTTCCTTCCCTAGTAGCCTAATATTTTTCTGAATTTGAAAGTGTACCTTTTTAAAACACATATATTGAGACTAGTATATGAAGTAATTAACCCAGTAATAAAATGAATTCAACTTCCCACTCTTGAGAATCAGTGTCCAAACCAAAATATGTCAACTATGCAGTTAGTTGTGGGAAAGAAGTTTACTTCCTAGAGTCTAAGTCGGGAATCCCAAGTTTGAGAAAGCACTTTCCAATTAAGTTAAAGGTCTACTGACTCCAGCCACTGATGTCTTTTCTCAGAAGCGGTATATGCCCCCAACCAAGCTGACAAGTCAGAAATATCAGGAATATGCTGAGTAAGCCTTCATTTCCCCTTTCACCCTGAGCTATGACAATGCAGTCATCTGAAGAGTTTTCATAGTACATGGTCATCAGACAGCTTCATATCCTTTTCTTCAGCAAGCAGTACTGAAGAACAAAAATGCAAAATTCAAGCTCTATGCTGGATGCTAGTACTTACAGTTACTAGATGCCAGCCTTTTTATCAATGCAACATTTTCAGAACTCACTATTTCACCTTTTCCGAATGTAAGAAAATCCTGCCCACTTACTCTCACCCAGCTGCTTACATCATTCCCATAGACTTACCTGGGGTAGCAAAAGGACAAGTGTCTCAGGGTAAGACAACAACCTCCAAAGCAGATCTCGGATCCTTAACCTCACACAAACCAGAAAAACAGCAGCATTTACAAGGACATGAACCGATTTTGTTAGCCTCAACTGAACAATCTATTATAAAGTTATGTATTTTAATCAAAACCAAGAAGTAATATGCCTCTTACTGCCATCTGAGCACCAAATATGAAGAGGGAGGAACAGAAAAATGGTTTCCTGAGTCTCTACATCAACAGTGATGCCATTCATTAGAAGAAAACTACCAAAGCTGTGCTTGTTTCCAAACATCCATAAATTACCTCCAGTGCCTCAGAGTGATCCACACTGCAACACCTGTCACATCCAGATGTTTTTGTTTGCTTTTGTAGCAGCAAACTCCATACTTTTACAACTTGGGAAAACTTTTTTTAAACAAAACTATTAATAGGGGCATTTGATACATCAGTCTGTTTATGCATATATCTGCATATTTATCTACCTCATCAGAATTAGCTTATATGTGAAATTAGAAGTTTGTTGGTGGTACTTGGGGTTGTTGGGTTTGGGGGGTTTTGTGGAGTTTTTTTGTTTTTAAATACAAAACATATACCCTGCTCCAGTCACCTTTTTGAGTATCTCGCCAAAAAACTCTGAGCCTGGAAGGATTTGGGGATTGAACTATTTCAGTTAAAGGGTATCTAAGTCAAGGTCATATTACCAAGGAGGGGCACGGGAAATTTGCTTTACTGCTGCTCATACTGTGATTTATTAAACACAAGAAAAACATACAAAGCCATGTTTATAGAAAAAAAAACACTATTACAGTGACTTAGGTATGCTGCTGTTCAGTTCCTGTAAAGAACACATTGTTTACTATGGGAGCAGGGAGGGAAGGTATTGTTTTACCCAGCAAGTGCATTGAATAAATGGAATTAACAATATCTTTTTTCAAATGGGTAGTTAGAAAGCAGGCAGCAACTTTTTCCATTAGGCAGGAGCAGGAAAATCCACCTATATTTGATTTACAGCTGTAAGTAACACTTAGAGCTTGATTAAAAACCTCAAGTCAATACTGAAGTAAGTGGGAAGATATCAAGCGTTTCCAAGAAGACCAGGCGACCCTTTGTCAGCCCAGCTGTACCTTAAAAGAACACACACAGATAAAACAGGCTTCTGGAAGCAGTTTGTTTGGTTTTTTCTGACCTCTGGTTGCTTGGAATTTTCTTTCTACAGTTAGGGGTGATAAGCATTCATTATGAAAATCCAAGCATGTCTGCAATGATTCTTCACTCTGGCACAGACAAGAGACTTTTGTGTGAATAAAGCTACAGTGATAAATTTACACACTAACCATAACTGGCTGTACAAGAATTTGTGTGTTTTTTTTATTGTGGCTCAGGGGATCAGGGAACCAGAGCTCCAGCTAGATCTGTGAGGATGGGCACAAAACACAATTTTTCCAAAACTCTGTCTGCCATCTTCAAAAACACAGCTATGAAGTGGAACAGTCCACTTCATCTATGTTACCCTGCATGGAGAAGAGTTTTATACACTGGAGCTACCTGTTAGAATTCAGAATACCCACGTCTATCTAAATATCAATGGTCTTCTGGGCTATTTGTTCCTAGAGAAGATAACTTGTTCAAGTGCAAGAATTTAACACACCTGGAAAATATTTTTCCAAATAACTGATTAATTTCAGTTTTTCTTCCAATTCTGGTTTTTGGACTCTGTACCAAGCCATTGTAAACTACATCACCATATGCAGCCATTTCTTTTTCCTGCAAGTTCCATAATTCAGATCAGCGGTGCTTAAAGTGCTCAGGTCTGGAGAGTTATTTTCCTCTTGTAAGCGGACAACCTTCCCTGCCATGCTATTGTATCAACCTACCAGATAGAGTTAGAGAGATTTGCAGCTTGTGTTTTAAACCCATTTGACTCCTTCAAGTACAAATCATCAGTGAGATCGATCAGTATGTTCATGGGAGACATTAACTGGGATTAAAAAAAAAAAAAAGTCAAATAAATAACCCTTTTCAGCACTGGTAACTCAAGCACATTTCTTTCCAAACCAGGAGTTGAAAGTTTCCTGGTGAGATCAGTGTCCAAAGGTTTTTAGCCCAACCAATGGGTACTTGCTATATTTAATAGGGAAAAGTGTTAGTGACACGGAGTACACCTGCAGAAAACCAGACCTGAACACAAGGAATTACGCATCATTTCACTTTGAGATTTAAACCTACTTTGAAATGTAGATTCAGCGCAGAAAGGCATCTCCATCTACTTCTGGTTGCTCTTCTAATAACTAATAATAAAAACCTGCTTGCCTTTATTTTGCAATTTTTCATTTCTAAGAGCCAGGCATCACCTGGGATTTTTATGACCTGCAAGCCTGCCCAGGGAAGCTGTAAATGACTTAAACTATATTACAGCATGTCAGTGGTGTGTTTTAGTCCAGGTAATAGAATTTGTGCTGAAAACACTCAGCTTCAGGAATTTTCCTAGCAGCCTAAGAAACAATTTGCTACTTTAACCTGTGCTTTATCCTTTTTAGATTCTATTAATAGAAAAGCTCCATGGTCACAATCTTAGCTTTTTTTTTTTTTTGAACTAGTGAACTCAATCCAGTTTACAGGAGTGAATAAAGTGCTGCTAACAATAGTGCCTTTCTTCTCAAATAGGTAAGATCATGCTTTCAGAAGCCAGTTGGATGTGGATCTCCTCTGTTATTAACAAACAAGAAAACTGAAGAGGCTGATTAACTTTTGCAAGGGCTCATTTTAATACAACCTTCAGTAGAGTTTATTCTCCCAATCCTAAAATGAGCACAGACCAGAAAGTGTTGTCTTTTCCTTCCAGGAAAGGTGCATAGTTCACCTGCAGACATCTTAGAATATTGTATACTTTTTCCTATGATGAAAGGTCCCTATTCAATATAGGATCTTCTGTGATGTAGACAAACAGTTCGACTACTAGCTGAATAATATAGGCACATTAAGAACCACTGAGAAAGGCTGCCCATCATCACTAAACAGCAGCATCTCACAGAGACAAAACAAATAGCAGATGTCACTGAGCCATCACTGTGATGCCATCTATAAATACTATGGGTCAAATTCTTCCAAGCTGCAGCTATGCAGCCACTTCCAGTTGAATAAAGATTCACTGCCATAACATGAGGAAAGTTATCCCCTGTTATCTAATGTACATACACAGCAGTTTTTATCACAACAGTAAAATAAAAGGCAGACGGCTTGAAGGGTGTAGCGGGGGGGCTGGCATTCAGCAGATTTTCCCAGAGTTTCCTTTTGGGAGATGTGCTGCAAGTTCACTGATACAGAATGCCCCAGTGTTCAAGAATTCAAGAAGGGCTACAACTTAAATACAAAACAGTAGCTTAAGCTAAGAATATTGGCACTGCACCCACAGCAATTTTGTGTGAACTCACAGAAACATACACAGGGGATAAAATGGTTTGAGCTGTAACTCTTCCTTTTTCCATTGTTTCTATTATGTGGTTTACGAAACATCTTTTAACATTCTTCACATGCTCCCCTTCCCACCATCCCCAGAAAGGGGAGTGACATGTGGTCCTCCAACCGTGAAGTTGTTGAACAAATCCCATAGAGTGCTAGTAAGGAAAATTCCATTTTCTGAGAGCAACCAAGAAGCTTTGAGCACCAAGCTTACATTATGAATGCAATCTGGCCTCAAGTCTGCCCTAAAGTTCAGCCCCATGGTCTTTTTCATCTGACCATTGTATAAGATTTTCCTGGTGACTGCTCAAATTGAAGGATACGATTACCTGCCTGACAAATCCTCTCCTCCATAACATTGCTCCCCGAGGGAGGACTACATGAGCAGTAGAGCTTTAGCCTCAAATTATCTAAGCCAAGAAGGCAAAATTGAAGAATTTCAATTTCCTCTGGACAAAGAGTTGGAGAATTTCTCAGTTGTCCTGACAGATAGCCACAGGCTTCTGCTGCTCTTTGGCCAAAACAGCTTGACAGAGGCCCTTAGTTTGAAGTCCATGAGAGAATGGGATGTTTCTCACCTCTTCTTTCCAACTAATTCATGTCTCCTCCAAGTCCCATAAGCAGGATTTCAACAGCTGCCTCCACCAGGTTAAACAAGACCAACCAACACAGTTGACGCACATCCTTGCCTCCGCTGCTGCCATACAGGGGTATGCAGACCACCTCATAACAGCACTTCCAGGAGTTTCACAACTTCATGCTTGAGAAAGTCATACCTCACAGACTGACACAGAGATCTTCATCCTGAAGACATTAGATGTGAACAGGACAGGGCATGGAGGTGGCTGCAACACTTCTGCAGAGGGAGCTGTCCTCCTCCAAAACCACATTGCATGGGAGGCCTCCCCTTTAGGCAACACAAAGCAAGAGGGCTCAGGCTGTAGCCACGTGCTCAAAGAGCTACTCAATGCTTATACAGTAATGGTAGCAAAGAAGGGACTGAGGCCACCAATAACTGATACTCCCTTTGGGGAAACCACTGCATGGTAGAGGACCTGAAAGACACTGAATGGTATAATGAGAAGAAAGAGTTTAACTCCCTGACAGAGTATCAATCTATGTTTTCAAGGCTCCTACAGGATAGAAAGATGGTTTTTTGATTCTCCCAATTCCCTCCCTGTTGCCACCCCGAGATGCCAAGTTACGCTGTTTCCTGGTGCTGTACAACAGGTCATAGACAGCACCTACAGAAGGCACACAAGCTACAGGACGAACATGGGACTACTCCTATTCAGAGCTGCAGCACTCAGGTTGCTTCCAGCTCTAGGGAGCAGAGGGAGAGCGTATGCTTCCTTCATAGTAGGCAAACATATATTTAAAAAGCACCTTGAGCAGTGCCTCCACCTTAAAAAGTAGTCTCACCACTAGATTTTGTTTCTAGCCTTAACACTTAGTTCAAATCAGAACATATCAAAGATCACATTAATTTTTCAGGTAACAACCACTACACACTGATGTTGGCACCAAAAGAAGTTGCTTCCTTGGCAGATATAGCTGCTAGTCACAGAGAGACAGCCCACTGAAAGCCTACCTGAGAAATCCCAGTCTGTTCTCTCAGCAGCAGCAGCACCGTACAAAACAGCAGCTAAGAACCAACATGCTCCACAGTATTCAGGCAAACATACTTTGACAGACTGGCCCCTTTCCTACACCCCAGCTCTACCAACAGCTCATACAACCCCCTCCCAGACTAATATATAAGACTCCTGGCACCACCAGCTATAAAAAGGCCAGGGACAGGGCTAGCTAGTTAGTTAGTTGCACAGCTGCAGCAGATTTCCATGAAATGGAACTGGTGCAAATTGGAAATAGGTGTTATTCCTCCCTTCCCCTATTAAATCCACATCATCACTTCATTTGATATGCTACCCAAAAGCGTGTGTAGACAAAAAGCCATAGGTCTAATTTCATTACGTTAAAAAGCAAGGCTATTGCTTTGGGGTCACAAAATCTGCACTATTTAAAGAGAATCGCAGTGAGGAACTGGATGGATGACTCATGATTAATATATTTATTGTGAAGGCAGATGGGACTTACTGATGGAATTTTGTCCCCACATATGCTCTTATCAAGTAGCTCCTGTATAAAACCTTTAATTGTTTCTGGAGCTAATGTCTATCCATGGCTAATGCTATGATAACACAGTTCACTGAGCTATGTGTTCTACTACAACTCAGAAGTGTTTGCACGATACTCAGCTGTGCAGCACAGAAAGCATGATGCCTATCCCCAAGAAAGACACTACAGGAGGTCAAACAAGCCTTCTGCAACAAAAAAAAAAAATCAGTTAGCAATGAAAATTTACAAGACAACTGCAAAATTTCTTTCTATCATTTTATTCATTCAAGTTGATCAAAGAGATTAACTATGAATGGAAAATCTTTTAAAAATCCTGAAACTGAGTTAGATTTAGTGTCCACCCTTATGGTCAGATATGACAGTAACACAAGTTATTTTGCAGATGCTTTCAGTGTAAAGGTTTCTCCTAAAGTCCAGAATAAATCCTAAATGTAGGAAGTATGTAGAATGTAGAAGTATGTAGAAGTAAAAATATCATTTCTGTTAAAGCAAGAAATGAGAAATGGATACTTGTTTCTTTCTTTTCTTTCTCCAGTCAGGAGGAAGTGTCTTTCAGAGTTTTCTTGTTGTCTCAGAACAGTTGATGCTGGCAAGCACTTTTTGTTTCATAACTGCAAATGCAAGGCATGAAATCTGATCTTTCATCAACATGAGATCAGTTCTTGTGGTCCCACAGATATTTCTGACCAGACCTTGCAAGATAATAGAAACTGATTTCACTAAGGCATTTCTGGGCTGAATATTTGAAGGTAAGTCACATGTCTGTTAGATACATGCAACCTGCTTATTCAGTTTAGTCTTCTGAAATTTGAAAACATTGAAAAATATATCTGGTGATTGCAAGTCCAGTGATCTATGGCACCCCTGCACTGTCTGGCGGAGAACTGTACTGCCACGTTAATGTTGATGTAGGTGGGTATGTTTACTTAATGTTGCATGGCTCTGAAAGCCACAGCAGCTTGGGCACTGTGCCGTGTAACAGTTACATTGAGCTACGTGGGCTCCTACAACTCAGGGGTGTTTGTACAAAACTCAGCTGTGCAGTGCAGAAAACAACACAAAGTCCTGCTTTCTTCACCCAAATATAGTCAGGCGCACAGCTTCTGTCTCTGGCAGCCTAGCCATACTTTCACAAGGTTTACTCGCGCTTTGCCGTTTATATGGTTTGGAAAGCAGGGAAAGCAAACGTGGAAAGCAATTTATTCATTTCCTGTTATGGCTTGCTCCAGCTCGCACCCAAGGATATTGTGGATGGGGAAACTTTATTTGCACGCTGGCTATCATGTCAGATATATTAACATGAGTGGTCAACAGCCTAGTAACTGCTGTCTTGCAAAAATATTCACTATGATGTGGGAACCTACAAAGACTAGTGGTCTCTAGACACACTGGGTGATGAGCTGCAAGACTGCCGGACACACATCGCTTCCGCAGTCTGTCTGAGACAGTCCTCTATGCAGATGGTTGCATTTTTCTAGTTTCTTACACTCGCATCATAGGGATTAATTTCCCCAGGTTCTCTCTTTAGTCTGTTTTCATGACTTAGAGGATGATGGGATCCTTAGGTTTGGTATTGTGCTTATCTTCTTTTTTTTGTGACTCTCTTCCAAGGGAAAAGTCTTCACTCATCAATAACAAAGGAACCTCAGCACAACATATGTGATTTAATCAGAGGTTTATTTTCTGTATTGCCTGTATAGCAATTTAAAGCTATAAAATCTGTATTATACAAAGTACAACGCTACATGATACCAACTAGAATGCTGAGGTGATCTGTCGGGGTTCTTACACTGCCATCAACCAACACAGTTTCTGTCCTGTAAAACTGGAAACACCACCTTGGCCTCTGTTTGCCTTAAGCTGGCTTCTGTCACCTTTTCCAGATCAAAACACGCGTTGCTAGGATCTTTCAGTGGAAGAATTACTTCACAGATTAGACAGCCATTTTTCTGGGTGCCTTCTGGATTGTAGCAGTTAAACATGATGTTGGATCTCTGTGTATGGGTCCTGAGAGCATGCCCCTCATAAAGATTTGGCTGCCTGGGCTCAGGGTCAACAGAGACATAGCACAGCTGCAGCAGCCCCCTTCTTCTGGTGTCCCAGGGGAGAGGCTTCCAGGCAGCGCTGGGGGGTTGGCCCATGGGGCTGGCCCCTGCCCATGGAGGTCTGCTTTTCAGCAGCACCTTTGCTGCTTGGCCTCTGCCTGATCCACTGCTCCTACCACACTACAGCTTCACCATGGGCTGTGCTCATCCAGACTCAGACCTCAATCTATGGAGGACTTCCCACCTTGACACCATCCTCTGGAAGGTGACTGATGGGGCTGCACCAGGCCCCCATGGCTGCCCCGATCCTGGCTGGGGGGTGAGACAGGCCCTGGCTGCCCATGGGGAACCTCCACTGCTCCCACTCCCTGGTCCTCACAGTGCCTGACACTCTAATGTAGACTGCTTGCCTTTTACATTACATTTTTTACCATATTAAGAGGGGTTTGGCAGTTGTAGTGGTTCAAGTAGAAAGGAATTGGTCCCCTGAGAGGGATGTGTAATGATTTGCTTTGGACTGAGGAAGGAGAATTCATTTTTAATTGAATAATATGAGGGGGAAAAAAGCTTACATGTGTTAATTTGTTGGATTCAAATGTATTTAGACTGGGTTACAGGGATGTTTTGACATTGGGTAATTAGAGTAATTAGAGAAGACAGTTGTAAGATTGGACTATTTTGACACTAAAGATTTTGATATGGGTAAGGTCACTGTGACACTAAGATCATGCAAGTGATATAAAGAAACTGTGCTTACCCAATGAAACAAGCAACGTGAAAATTAATTTTCTATATATCACCAAAGATATCTTTAAAAATACATAAATTAAATACCTTGGCATTTTTAAAGGCATGTTTGAAGAATGGATCTTTGGAGACATCCTCCAAATCACATCTTCACACTTTTATAGATGATCCTATCTGTCATGCAAATATTGTGAGTATGAAATAGATTAAAAAAACTGTCAGAATAAAATAAACACTTTTATTTTATAAAAGTTTCACTTCGATGATAGTTATATAAGAATATTCCCCCCCCCCCATTTCTGCAGTGGTAAATATGAAGCTGCCTGTGAACTTTTAATATACCCGGTTAGAAACAAAGTTAGCAAAGTAACAATCAGCAACTTGACCTGTCTCATCTTAAGCTCTTGTCATGCTAAATAATGATTCAAAATTCAAAGGTGAATTTTACCCATATTTCAGACACACCTGAAAGATTTTCCCATATTGACATCACAAACACTATTTATTATGCCTGGTTACTAATACACCATGAAACTACACATATAACTATACTAACCTGTAGTTGCATCCATGTTACATTATGCATGAAATACTACAGCTGCTTGAATTTCCCTCTAATTAAACACCACTTCTACTTAAAAATTGCTAGATTTCACATACTTTTGTCTTCTGTCACCTCTTTCAGGAAATAAAACTCCTTTGCATTACTGCACATTGCTAGACTACAATGTAATGACTACTCCATTTCTTTAACAACATCAGCACTATAAACCCAGGATTTCAAAAAAATTGAAAAACTTTATCAAAAAGTTTCAAACAGAAAAGCTGTTTCTTAAGAAATGTTCTCTTAAAAAAAGCAATATCTCATAGGCAAATTGCCTTTTAAAAAAACATAAAAATTTGCCCAAATTTCTCTGTTTCTTCCTTCTTTGTGCTAATATCATTTTTAGTCACTTGTAGCTTTGCTTACATAATTCTTATCATGAAAGAAAACATTTAGCCATTCAGCTAATCAGATTGGCTAGTAGAAGTTTCACTTGTTTTGCTATTGATAATTATTTTTAAATCTCAAATACTGAAAAGCCATCTATCCACAAAAGAAGGAACTCGGTTAAAAACAAAAAAGCAAACAAAGAAATCAGTACATGCATGTACATGACTTGGGCAGAAGGGGAGCATTTTCTCCAGACTGCCTGGAGCTAGATGGCTATCTTGTGTGTGATATTGATTAAAACATTCTTCTCTTGTGCTTTTCTTTTTTGATCCTTCAAATCTATATGCACCTATCTTTGGATATATGTGACTCTTCTCTCCCTAATTTTTCAGCCCATCTTACAGCTGATATCATTTTTGGCCGTTCACAAATGCTCTTTTAGTAGGTGAGGGAACCACCCTTTTCATCTACTCAGTTTCCATGGGCTCCTACACAACTAGACTTTACAAAGATGATGGTAACTTAACAGGAACAACTGGGCAAGTGTAACTGTGCCGTGAGCTTGTTCTTAGACTCGGCCACCACTCAGAGATGCAGCAGTGATTCACCTAGGAATAAAGCAGAAATATTTGCCTTTTTTTTTTTTTAACCAAACCTGTCTCCTCTTGTTCTGAGAGGCACCTGTAGGCACACTGTTACCAATTTGGCCACTACAGAGATTCAGGACTAGCTCCCAAGCCCTAATATGCAGTTCCTAGGAGGAAGGAGTCCCCAGACAAATTCCCAAATGGCCTCTATGTACAGTGGAACTGTGCTTCTCCACTGAGCAGATCCACCATCTTCCACAGGGTAACAGAAGGGTCCATAACGAAGCTGAGTGCCAGTGATAAATTATCTCTAGTACTGGGTTTGTATTTTATTAGGTGATGAGCAGAAGAAGGATAACATCTGGATTCACAGTCCATCAGACTAAATCTGCCAAGTGTTTGACTCAAGTTACAGTATATTTGAACAACTTCATAAGAGTTAAATGGATTCCCATGGTACAGACTCTAATGCAATTTGGAAAATGAAATAGCAATAGTGCAACGGTGTTCACCTTTGACATGAAAAGCGTGATGAAGAAAAAGGTCTATCTGAGAGACAGCGTATAGTCAACAGCTGTTTGAGAAAGCAAACCAGTGAGCAGCAGAAATCTCTGGGCTAGAGAAAGCTTAAAACCCTGATCAATGTGCTGCAACAGCAATGCAAGCGACCCGTACACTGAAAGGCCAACCCTTCATTTCACAGCACCATTCACAGGTTCAAGTTAATGGGCATGAGGGAGTATTGGCCACATTAGCTGAAATAACAGCATTAACCAGTCTCGTGCATCATACAGTTACTAAGACAGAGGCTGGCTGTTGAAAATACAAACTCCCATATTGCACACCTTCATACCAACTCTGCAGAGGAGTTTTATTTAACACAATGTACAAACACTTCTGGGCAACAAAGCAGATTCTCAGCTAAGGCAGTACCAGGTAAGCACCCTTGCTTGAGGGGAGCCTCACTTTACATATCCTAATCCACTTTACATATCCTAATCCAGCTGGGGCAGGATTCCAGGCCATAGGGGGCAGCAGGACTGATGGAAAGGTGCGAGCTTGGAAAACAAAGTGCTTCCTGAAACCAATAAACCCTGAGTGTGTGCTTGCCTATATTATGCAGTCAGACTGAATAACAGGTACCTTAGCACGCCCAGTTCCATGAGCTTTCCTTAATGATTGTGTTGATGAACAATACGTATAGATGGCCTTTGCTCTAATTTAACAGAGTTGTATATGCAGACAATCAATGTGACTCTGAGGTAATATGAAACCTTTAGAGACTGCCTTATAGCTTGCGTGTAAGAAAATAACTTTATAAAAATAAATACACTATTTATAGCCCATTTTATTTTGGAACAAGCATATTTTAAAATAAATAGGAAAAAAAAAAAAGAAAAGAAAAATAAAAAGTACTGAGGCACGAGATTTTTTCTTCACATATTTTTGGTATGAGTACAGTTTCCCATTCTGTTGACCTTGACTACTGCCTCTTCCAGGTTCTGCTCACTTGTACTTCACCTGAACTAGTGCCTCCACCACCTTTCAGCCAATCTTTGGCTCCCAGAACAGTTTTTGGAGCCTGCATGCAGCATGTCATCTAAGAATGGCTGTGTCTCAGAAGAGATTCTTCCCTTGCTGCCAAGATCAAAACCATGATTTTCACCAAAAAGAAAAAAAAAAAAAAAAACGAACTGATAATGGTTTCGTAATAATGGTCTCTCTGGATGTAGGATTTAGCTCCAATTTATCAACCTCCTATATCTGTCCTGTAAAGTGAAAGTTAGAGAGTATTTGAACAAGTTCTATTTCATAAATTAATGTTTGCCTGCTGTTTCAGTGAAACTTTAAGTTCGGTAGTCACATGCATTTGACAATATGTCACTTGTCAAGCACGAATGTGATGTGACAAGGTTGATTTAAGAAAGCAAATACCACTCAGCAGCAACAGACAGCAGAGAAGTGATTTTGTGCCATTCTTCTGTACAGTGCATGCCCAGCAGTATCCTTCTGTTGACCACCTCCTACCTACATCCCTCTTTATCAGGAAGGACTGCAGTGCAGTGAGGCAGAATCATTTCTGCTCTCTCAAAACAATGTACGAGGGAGGAAAATCATCTCAATTCACCTCACCCACGCTTCTCCGCTATTTGAACTGCCTTGAAGACACCTGGCACACATCCCACCACTTTTTAAACAATGCAGGACACAGAATGTGTGGAAAGGACACATGCAGCCCTCAGGCCATTTCACAGCCACAAAGAACTGATATGAAATTAAGTAATCAGCTCCAATTAGACTTTGTTAACAACTTCTGAATGTCACTCCACTAAACAGTACTGTTTTAGCAAACCCAGAAACAATAAAAAATAATCACAAAGATTTAAAAGGCTTTGACCTATATTCAAACAAGAAACATCAGGTATGGGAAACAGAAAGCATCTATTTCTGCCTCTCTTAGACACAGATGCACACCTGCTTTGCTGCTGCTGACAGCAGATAGCTGCGGGGCTCTTCCTGAGAGACATCCTGCATACCACAAAATAGCTGTAGAATATGAACTGTGACCCCCTTCAGCTTTGATAGACTTGTCATTTCTCTCAAGCTCTTCCATCCATCATGCACGCTCTTTCTAATGTTTAACTCATCTATACGAAGATCCCTTGAGGGAATTTCATTGCATCTCTGACACTGGTTTAATTGCTGTCAGGTGGAAATAGTGAGTTTTTACATGTGATTAGTCCTATTTGTAACCACCTAATTTCATTGAATGCATCTGGTTGCTTCTTACTTGTATTAAATGAGTATGATTTCCTGACATGCTTGTAAAAATGAATCTCACTTTGGAGTTTCCTCACCCCCAGGTGTGCGGAGAAGACTCAGGGTAGCAGTTTTAAAGAAATAATTTACTTTTGTGTCAAGGAGAGAAACTGTGTAACTTTTTGATTGCTCCTGTCAAAATAAGCAATTCAAGCAGAAAAAGCTCTCCCTATTCATTGTTTAGTATGACAGTCAAGAGAGCTACTAAAATAAAGCCAACTATTGCTTGAGGCTGTTCCTGAAGTGGAACTGATCTGTGATTTGAAGGGAGATGGTGTTCTTTTCAGTCTTTAAATAACACAAATTTATTAACTACCAAACACAGCTGCCCTGCAGCATCTCCAACATAGTCAAAAAACCTAAGAACTTAGAAATCTTGTCAAATAGCTAACATTAAACTCCTATGCATCATCCCCTTTCTTAGATACAAACAAAACATTCAAATCAAAGTGGTCAGATCAAATTGCATAAACTTCAGAGAAAAAAATCTGAAATTCTGATTATTAGCCCCAAGGGAACTTTCAGCTCTTATGAGAGTTTTCCAATCATCATTGGAAAACAAGAGGAGAAAAGCATTGCATGGAAACGTATATGGTCTACCCCTGTATACACATAGATGACTGACATGGGTAGTCTTAAGATAGGAGATGGCAATCTAGGGAATTTATTGCAGCCGATGGGTAACATTTTCAAGCCCCAGGTAGCCTATAGGAAGAATGTCTGTGTTGCTTGATAATGCTTGACACCTCTTTGAGGTTGTCAAGAGAGCCTTTGGGCAAGGTTTCCTAGCGTTCTTCATGCTGATGCTGCTATAGAAAAAGAGTACCTTCAAAAGGTGGTGAATGGAGCAGCAAGAACAACTCCCAGATCTTTGGGCTGCATCCACAGGATGGAAGGATCTTGCATCCAGACCAATCTTCTTTTCTGCCTCACAAAAAGGTAGGGAAGGGCAGTAACTAGAGCAGCTCCCAGCTCCGTGCTGAGCTACACGCAAAAATAGGAAGAGGAATCCAAACATTCCCTTTATTCTTTGCAGGAAAGACCAGGCTACATTGGGTCAGGGCTTTTTCCCTTTAGGGGAGAAAGAGTCTTGCACCATGAAAGGAAACACATACCACAGCCTGAGAACCCCAGCTTTAGGGCAATGATAAGGTTGAAATACTAAGCTCTCACAAGTCAGGAAATACCAAGCAGATGACACTTGGCCCTCTGCACTCTGCACTCTGCAGGTCCCCTTTGGCCAGCAGTATGACAAGACCAGGGAATAAACTCTTTTCCTCATCTCTTCATCTCTTCCTGTAGCACTGAATTGATTGCTCCAATTCTTTACAAAAGGTAGATTAGGTTAAAAAAAAAAAAAACATCAAAAAAACAAAAATAAAAAAACCCACCCAACCACCCAAACCAGGAAAGTCTATACAAAGTAGCCAGCTTGAACACTATGATGCAGAGGAGGTAAAGAACCAGACTGTGGCCACAACTGCCTCATGAATTCCACAATTTGTATACTCTCCATTATCGGTGTTCAGCCTTGTCTGTAAGCAGGTGTCACTCAAGATTTACTCTCACTTATTATTATACTTGATAACAAGGGTAGACCAAGAGAGCCGACCAAGAATGAGGCTCTTTTGCCAAAAACACAGTACAAACTCAAAAAAACCTACAGCCTATAAACAGGCAAGGCATGTAAACGCTAAGGAAAAAAGATGTAGTAAGGAAAGAAGATCAACTGTATGGGGAGGGAGAAGGTTGGAGCAAAATCTGCAGAGGCCAGAAACAGCCCAGTCACAAAGGATGTCAGCTTCGAGCTGTTCTGGGCCAACTTCTACCAGAAACGTTTTTGCTAGTTCTTTCCTTTGGTTTTACCTCAGTACTACATGTATTGTGATTGTCTCACCAGTTACCCTATCAAATTAGCAGTGCTGCATTTGCTGCTCTTCTGTGGGTTTGTCACCAGCCACCCGGGTGCATCCAGCAATCTCTATAAGCAACAGTCATGCCATTTTCATCTCGGTGTCAGATCCGGCTTTGCCATCTAGTAGGAAATACTCTGACCTTCTCATTGCCTTGCATCTCTCCTGGCCTTGTGTCCAGTGAATGTAAAACACTGACACTTCGGAAGAGCAGCGCTGTATATTCATTTTGCACTGGAGAAAATTACAACACTAGGTGCAGACAAATAGACATTTGAGACCTGCTTTTTTCCATTTTTCCTCTAGAAAGAAATCAATCAGTGCATGAATATTGCCTTGTAATTTTATTGCAAACTAATGGAGGTCTATCACCAAGCAATGCTCTGGGAGTCATTCAGCACCTGGAAAAGGGGAACTTAAACAGAAGAGCAATTTACCAAATGAACACTTCTTTCAAAAAATCTTTCCCTTTCTCTCAGAAATGTAATTTATGGAACCTTTCAAGGAGGAAACAAGATGGAAAGATAAAACCTCCTGTACAAAGTTCAGATTCGCAACTAAATCCACTTAGGCTGAAATCCATCAAAAATTTGACGTGCTTGAAAACTGCCTTCCCAGGAGAATGCAGTCTGAAACATAATCCCATTAAATACAGTGTGGAAAATAAGTTGTCCACTTTGTTTTGTCTTGCTCACCAGAATTCCTGTAATAAATGCTGTAAAAAAAATAAAATAGTATGGATACAAGCAATGAAATGAACAGGGCTGTATGCTTTCTACAGGGTGAACCCCTCCCAGTGTCCCACAGCCAAGAGAGTGTATATGTAAGGCCATATTTCCCCTCTTGTACACACCAGCCTGCTCTGAGCTCTCACCAGTGCTACTGATTAATTAATGTCAAAGCAAGCCATGTCATTAAAGTCACTTCTTTTTACAGAGCTGTATTTTACCTTTCAATAGGTTTTGTTGAGATTTTCTTCCATCTGGGCTTCTTCCCATTTGAGGGCCTATCTATCTGATGGGCAAGTGCTGAAAAATGAAGGTCCCCAGATTTCTCCCTCCTCCTCTCCAGACTTAGGCAGCCGGGTGGAGAAACAAGGGACTCCCCTGCCTGCAGCCCTTCCCGGAGGGGACAAAGCAGACCGTGCTGCTCTTGTACTCCCTCCCGTGGTGGATCCCTAAAGTGTCATAGAAGAAGACAGGTGACTTCCCGGCCCCTGAGGACGCTGCGTTAAGTGATGCCACCGCGCTGTATTTGCAACGGAATGGAGAGGAGGAGAAATGTAGAAAGACCTGCATAGGTGCCCTCTCTGCTTTTTATCTTACGTCTCTGAAGTCTTTGATGGTTGTCTCCGAAAAGTAAGCCATCCGACAGACCAAATTCATTTTACTAAACAAATAAATCTGACAGACCAAATTCATTTTACTAAACAAATGGCCTCAAGTCAGAGGCCATTGTCAGTCCTTGTGACAACTGACAAAGAGGCCTTGTGGTCCCAGATATGAATCCAGAATATCTGGATACCTATAGTAAGTCAGGATGAACGTAAGAGCACTGCAGTCAACATGGCACACACTAGCCCCACCGAGAGGAGATTCCCACATTTTAATATGACTGCCTTTCTAGATGCTGCCAATGCCGTATTTACACCTTGCATTCTCCAAAAAGGTGGCCCAGACCCTACGCTCTACCATTAGCAGAAAGATGCCACTGTAAAGAGCAGCACCGAGCAAAGAAAAAGTTTCGGGAATCAGTTCTCTAAACTGAATGATCTAGATCCCAGGCAGAGCACACATTTCATGCTGTGTGATACGTCAGGACACATGGTCTGGTCTAACAGCACTTCTGTTCATTTAGTTATGTTACGGTTAAAATACGGTTTGTGTGTCCACCAAAACACAACTCTCCCTTATCCCCCTCCTTCAAAGTAGTAATGAGACCCACTGTCAGACTTTTACTCAGACTAAACTCCACCACTCCTCCGCTTTATTCCAGATAAGAGCAAGAGAAAGATAATAAAACTGAGTCATTGCTTTCCCTCCCTGACATGCACGCATGCCTGCAATCTGCAGGTTTTCTCTGTGCTGCAGCTTGCTACATGGATCACAGTGGGTCCATCCCGATTACCATTAAAATTATTCTTTATCTGACATTACTTGCATTTCAAAAAATGTACAGAGCTCTCCTGGGCATTTACGCTGCTTATTCACTGACCATATCTTGCTTTAATACTGAACAAGGAATATTGATAATTGTATGACTAAACTAGCCTGAACAAATAACAAAGAGAACTTTATAGCTGCAACTGTATCCTAAAAATCTGTAAAATACAGCATGCAGCAATGGCATAAATAAAGAGCATTCCAGAGCAATGGAATTTTCTTTGTTTTCATGTAAGTACTCTTTAGGTGCTCTAGGACAGAGAATCAAAGATTTATAATATATATATGACAGCTAATTTGTATACAGTTTAATAATGAACACCTAAAAGACAGAAAAGTCTACTATTACATCCCCCGAACAACTTTATGGTAACACAAAAAAAAAAAAGATCTTTATTCAGTGACTCAGAAAACGACAGAACAAGCAGCCTAAAGTAAATGAAGAAAAAAAAAACTAGGTTTTGGATAGGTATGAGGTAAATATTCTTGAGCGCATTTTCTAGCGGCACACTGAGCAAGCCAGGGAAAGAGCTGGAAAGGATCATCTTCAGGAAATGTTTTCTCTTTCTGTCCCAACAAGAATTCTAGGATGTATTCTCTATTAGCCTGGATTTTCAGCAGCTGATGAAATACTTAGTGGTCATTTTTAAAAGCTAATAAATTAGGAGGAAGAATTCACTGAAGGGCAGTTACTAACTCATCAAGACATTTTCTTCTGCAAGGACTGGCTAAAACTTCAGCTTGGGGGACTGACTTCACACAAACCTACTTCACAGACTCTGTGGTAAGACGGGACACTAACTTTGCTTCTTTAAGACCATTCATAATTTGGTAAAGTCATATTAAGGAACACTCTGATACTGTTACCACATCAATCTAAGTACCAGTCCAAGCACTTTTGGGTAGCTTTCACCTCCCCATACCCAGGAATTTGTATCCATGTATCCCATGCATACATTGCACTACACCAATAGCTGTAATTCAGACGGACTCTCTATGTAGAAGGGCAACTAGGCAAAGACTACAAAAGCGCAGGAAAAATTGCACTTATTTATGCTGTAACTGCTCATGTCCGCTCGGTTCTTTGCTTATGGCCAATTTCTTGCTACAGCTTAAGTTATCCCTCCTTTTTCTTTGCCATAAATTATTCCACGTAACATCAGCATATTGTAAACTGTAAGTTTTTTCCTGAAGCATTTCCTCTTTTCAGGCTCACAGCCAGTATTGCACTGGAAAGTGTTCTATCTACCACTGTAGATAAATATGAAGGCAGTTATTATCAATTAATAACCAGAAGCGGATAGAGAAATGTCAACAGAAGCATATCTCATGAGACAATCCGGAGCCATTGAGTCCAAAATGATTGACATCACCCGAATTTTGTTGTAGAAGACAGTAGAGGGGCAGAGGAGGGGAGGGCAGTATTCACACAGTCAGAAACTATTTTAACTGTATTATTGCTGAAGAAAGAATTCCAACTTTCCACTGTGAAATGCCCTGCATTTTGAACCGTTCACCTGAACATTTTAAAAACCTACCTCAAAACACAATGCTGAATCAACCAGAAAATTAATGAGCATTTGAGTTTTGATCCTAAAGAAAAAAAAAATGTTTGGAAATCCCTAATTCCTTCGCAAAATGTAACGTCCATTCATTCTGCAGCTCTCCCAAGAATTTACAAATTTGTTCAGATAAAAAAATGCCACTCCTGAACCAAACACAGACCTTCATTTGCCATTCAAAAATAGGTCTTTGATCCCAACTCCTTCTGACTCAGTTTTTAATTTTCAGGCGCCTCTGCACTTCCTGGTCTCAGGCCTGACAGGAAATGGAAGTACCAAAATACCATGAAAATGGCTGTGCCTGTGGTGAGGCTGGTCTGGCTGAAGAAATGGAAACACTAGCAAAGTCCTGAGTGAGCCAGATCTTGAACAGATTCATAGCCCGGTTTCCAAACCAATATGGTTCAGATAGGTTTTGGATAGTAGCTAAACCTTTGGAGGCTTCTCAAAATGAACCAAGCCTCGAGTTCTGCCAACTGTCAAGGAATACACATGGCTGTTCCTCGAGGTATTCAGTGGGCAATGGGGGATGGACAAGAGCACCACAACTGGCCAAAATCGGCAGGATCTACTTCTTTTTGTTTACCCTATCCTGCTCTTCCCTCCCCACCCACATTTGCTCCCACACTTCTATTTTTAAAATCTTATGGGTGTGCAGTCAACCTGCCACCTCCATTACATCTTTCACATTACAAGGTAGAGTTTATGTTGGCTGCATGCAGAAAAATTACTTCTAACCCCTGATAAAAAGTTTTGCTGACTCTTTCAATAATAACCCCCACAGGTTTTGTTTTTGTTTCTTGAGTGTGAAGTGTCTCGAGAGTTTACTGCAAGGAAGCATTGTTGAAAGTGTTTTATTTTCAGAGCTGATGTACCCTTGGTTGTACCAATGCCCATTTGCAGTAACAATGATGTTAGGATCTGGAGCTGCTTACAGTTTTATTTATGGTCTTGGGTTTTGAGTCACAATTAGAGTAACTTTTCCAAATGTTTGGGTTTGCAGGCGCCATCCAAATGGCTCCTTAACTTAGAAAGCTTTGATTGTGTTTAGCTTCCCTTTACTGAACTACCTTAGTGGTCCATCTTATATTGGTGAGTGTTGTGGAAGCTATCCAGCACGTTAATGCTATTGAATACTCACAAAGCATGTGCCAAGGGAGAAAAAGAAAACAATTGTTCCCTGAACTACTCAGCCTCTGATGAAAGGAACTTTTAACAGGCAGAGGTGTTCATTTCAAGAAGCGATTTCAAGCAAACTTTCTTCCTTTGTAAGATCTAAGATCAATATTGTATTGAGACGGCCACAGGGTTCAGCAAGGCTTTGAAAGGATAAAATTGAATAGCTTGTGGTATGCTCTAAGTCATCAAGATTTTAAAATAAGAAACACTTGTGTCCTATTGTTTGTACAAGTACATGCACACACACACCAGTGCAACTGAGATAAAAGCTAAGCTGATAGTTCCAAAAATACAGCATAAACAATGCCAAAGTAAGTGGGGTGGTAAATGCAGTGATCTTAAACTTACTCATGTGAGGAACAAAATGAGCTTTCTTCAAAACATTGTGGTTCAAAACAAAAGTACCTATATCCTCAAGTTATGACTATTCCCCTAATACAATATGCCAATAAGGCTCAGCTGTTGGTTTCATACATCCCAAAAGAATGGGTGCATCTCACAGAACAGCATAGAAATTCAAAAACATTCCAACAATCTGTTACACGAATTTCAGACTATTACCTGCCTTTCCATAAACAAGGTAAAAAGACAAGGCTACTTAAGATATTTTCTGGAAAGGAAGAATGTTTTACATTAGTATTTGACACAAGGGGAGGAAAAAACAGGAGCAGCCAAATTGGCTACAGTCCCTCCAGATCTCATGGTTTCTTATGAGGCAGCTCTCAGCCTACCTTCCCAGAATGAAAACCATTGTTCTGTTGCCAATGTTTGTTTATTTGAAATAACAATAAATATAATACTAAATAATGTTCTCCTCCCCCATGCATCCTTGTAGCTTGGTTAGCAATTTGGAATTGGAATATTATGTTTCCCCTCACTTTGTCTATTATTGCAATATGCTCCTACTCGGGAGACAGGGGAACAACCATAGCAAAGAGTATTTTTTGACCAAAAGAGGCAAAGATTTCTACCAATTCAAAGTAGCTTTGGGCTATCTCTAATCCACAAGAAACTCTTGGACCCTGGTGCACATCCTGGCTTCCCAATAAAAACTCAAGTGTGCATCAGCCCACCCTTCCTGTTCCTTCTCTACTTTGGCACACAGACAGTGATCCAAGTGAGTTCTGCCTGCATCCACAGCTGGCAGAGAGTGGCATGTTAAAACACTCACTTTACATGTAGCCATAAGGACCAGAAGACCAGATTCCAGACTGCCTGCTGCATCTCAACTACCTGCCGACTACTCTGATGAGCACCTGCCAGAAATTGTCCTGATGGCTATTTTCAAGCCTCTAGGAAGCCATGTCCTCACCAGCCTCTGCAGACCTACAGTCACATATGACTGAAGCACCCAGAAATCTCCTGGAGGTGTTACCTGTGTGAAAATTCTGTAATTTCTTGCTTTTGGGCTATGTGCCAACATTCTGAAAATCACATATTCACCTGAACTATAGACATGGGTGGTTGCTGTGGGTATTTCTGCCCAAGAGAAATGCAAAAATATTATTCCTGATTAAACGGGGATACAGCTCTGTAAAGTACTGAAAGTCTTCTCCAAAAGTAATACTTGCTCTGCTTCTGGAGCTAGGGAGGACACAAAGTTAAAACAGCCCAGATATCCATTTAGACAGATGAAAACATAATGACAGACACTGATACCCCCCTCCCTGCCTGGTCATGATACAGTTTTTCACTTACAACCCAGAGATGTTCAACATCCAGGCAAGGAAAAAACATCTGATACATGCAATCATCTTTTGGAAAATTACCTTAACTTTAGAGTTGATTTTGTTAGAGGGAACTTTAATTTTATTAGCATCTGGTTGCTAAGATTCATCTTATGGCAGATTTACCACTGCGGTTAAGGAGACTTTGCCCCTGATATTGCCACTACCTGACAAGCTGCGTGTGCCCGTGACGGTGTGAGGCCATCAGGGATGTGCACACTCTCCCTGCAGTCATCCCACAGTTTCTGGGAAACTCAGGTCCACAGTGAAACACGCTCTGTCCCTGTGGTCTCTGGTTATTTATGAAAATGTAATAGAATTATAGAATGGGTTAGGTGCCAGTCTTTCTTTGCTGTTCTTCCAACCACAAATAAAATCTTCATCTGATGTGTAGAAAAGAATGGTAGTCCTGTCATCACATACTGGCACAGCAGGTGAAAAAAAGTCATACATTCTTGGTCTTTCTACACAGTCTGGGTTTGTTTTTCCTAATAATTATGCAGATGCTATCCATGAATATTTGAGAAAGGTACATGTGGGAAGGAGTTATGCAGTCTGAGAACTATGAGCAAAATGAGTAAAGAATGAGTAAATGCAGGAGTAAAGAATGATTTAGTGCTGTGGTATTTGTCGCTGTAATAGCATTGCTCTTTTCTGTTGTTTATATAGGAAAGTACACAAATAGTAGAAATAAACCTGCCTCATTCAAAGTTTAGTCTTGTGGGAAGATGTAAAAAGTGTGTGTGCATGAGTGCGTTTGTGTGTTGTTTTCTTTCTACGGGTGTCTGACTGTTCATTGTCCATTTTGTGGAAAGATTTCTAATGTCTAATGTCTAATTTCATATGGTCTAGCCAGCTCTGTAAAGAAGAGCAGCAGAAAAAACTAGCATGGGCTCACTACCTACAGTCCCCCTGACCAAAATGTTCAAATTCAATTCGGTTCAAAAGCTTGAATCCTCCAAAGCCATTACCTTTTTGGTAGCAGAGGGCAGGGACTTGACCAGGATTAACTTTTCTGGTCATGGTTTATAAAGATGAACACTACTATAAGGTAGAGAAGCGAAGAATACACACTCTGAATGGGTGAAAGAGAGAACAGAGGGATTTCAGACATCTCTCAGCTAACAGCAAAGTCAAATACATCTGCATGGGTCTACAACATTTAATTTTTAAAGAGTCTTCCCAAGTGCCCTTGGCCAGATTTTTCTTTGCTTTTGTGAGGCAGGCAACCATTCACTGAATGACAGTTGCATTCAGCAGTGATTTATATACATCTATTAAAAGGCTTTGGCACCATTTGAGTCATATATCATTTAAAGATACCTAACAATCACAACCACTCTTATTTTACATTTGGACAAATTAAGTTTTGGTAGCATTTCCAGTTTACTTCCATGCTAATATTTAGAACTTTTTTATGTACAGAAGAATATAATGTCTAATCTCTTGTAAATTATCTTTACATGTTTGTGAAAGTGAACTTGGAATTAAATGCAATGTTAATCTGTTAACTAGAATATCACCTGACAGCCTAAGAGTGCTTCAAACAGGGTTCTTAAAACATAATAGATGAGAGTCACTTGACTTTATCTGTCGCTCACTTTCAAATGCCACACACTATTAAATTCATGGAGCAAACTCATTCCTTTAAGGTTTTCAATTAGCAGCTTCTAATCTACAAATCATTTCCAAATAGCTAGATGAGAAGGCAAAACTTATTCTGAAGAATTTCAGGTATGAACAGCTCAGCCATCCCCCTCTGCCGTTTCTCCTTGAGCTGTCCCTATCCCCCCTACTCAAAAGGAAAAGAAAAAAAAAAAGTATTTTAGAAAAATTTTCTGAAAGACTAAGACAAAAAAATAGAGTCTATTTCACTTTGTAACTGACTGTAACTTTAGCATAATACACTCTAAAGGGCGCAGCCCTCACCAAAACACTTAAAAACAGCTTGAAAGGGGTACTCGCTGCCCGTTATGTTTACTCAAGCACTTGTTTAAAAACACATTTAAGGAAAATGTTTTTATTTCTACAGATTGCATTAATTATAGCTTTGCAAACACTGCAAGCCCTACAAGAAGACTGAACTGAGCTATTCGTTGCAAACCTCAGGTCTTGGCTAGAGAAGTGGTTATGGCTTATTTAGCAAGCCTAATGAATTGGCTCACCCATCTCTAACGCAGAGTTCCATGTTTAGCATCATGGAGCCCGGAATAGCCAAAGAGGCTTTCACGTCGCCTTATAATTAAAAATAAAGTCAAACCGGTCAACTCAAGGCGGTCCAAAAGCGGACCTTCACTGCAGCTTTATTCCTCTTCGGGCAAATAAAAGCACTAACACGGGCATTAACATCGGCCCAAAACTCTGCGGAGACCCGCGGTGAACTTCCACTTGGCTGCCACGGGCCGTGCTCTCCCCTGTAAAAACGCAACGGGGCGGCGGTGCCGGCTGCTCGCCGCGCCCCGCTCTGCCCGCAAGCCGCCGCGGAGCTGCCCATCTCGGCTGGGGGGGGCTCCATCCGTCCTCCGAGCGGCTCTCGGCTCGGCAGCTGCGGGGCCGGGAGCGGCCGCCCGCGGGGGAGCGCATCACCCCGTTCAGGTGCGCTCCCCGCCCCCGGGGGCACCGACCCGCCGAGCGCCCGGCGCCCCATCGCCCGGCGGCGGGACGACCTTACCGTGAGGGCGGAGAGCTTCTGGGCCGGCACGGCGGGGAGCAGCTCCGGCAACAGCAGCAGCAGCGGCACCCACATCCTGAGGCGGCGGCGGAGGAGGAGGAGGCGGCGGCGACAGCGGCTCCGGGAAGCGGAGGAGGGGAACGCAACTTGGGATGTCGCTCCCCCCCTCCGATGCCTGCTCTGGCTCCTTTTCAATCGCTCCCTCTGGGAGGTCCCGGCTTAGGTCCTCTATTTTTCTTTTTCCCCACCCCACCCCTTGAAATTCGGGGACGGGACTATAGTAGAGAGGCGGTAGTTTCTCTCTCTTGCCCTGTCCCCTCCCTCGCTCCTGGAGAGTCAGCCCCGGCTCGGAGATGCTCCCCAGCCTCTCCGGGACGCTCCCGGCGCCCTCCCGCCGCGCAGCCACTGCCGGGGGGGATCCGCCGGACCCCGCCGCCTCCCTCGGGGCGCCGCGCTTCCCTCCGCCTCCGAAGGGCTGCCCGCCTAACCCTGGGGGTCGCTTGCTTTCCCCCTCAGCCTCGTCTACCCCGTGGCAGGGGAAGCGGGAGGAGAAGATCGGGACGGGAAGAGAGGACCCTCCCACACCACCCCTCCGGTGTCCGCCGCCGGCGGGGGGCCGCGGGAAGGCACTGCCGCGGCTGCGGAGGCTGGCGGTGTGCGACCTCGCCGAGCCGCTCTTCCCCTTTTCCTCTTATCCTCCCCCTTCCCCAGCCCGGCCTCCGCTTTCTCCTCCCAGACCCACAGATCCTCGCCGATTAACCCTCCCCGGTGCTCCCGGGGGCACGCCGACTTGCTCCCCCCGCAGGGTTTATTTCCTCACCCCCACCCCGCCTCCTCCTGAACCAACACGTACAAATATCGGCGGCCCCCGGCGGGGATGAGGGTGGTGAGAGGCTCCCCGACCCCCCCGCTCCGGTACACCCCGGCCCCCTCCCGGTGCGCCCCGACTCTGGCCCCGCCGCCCGCTCGGGCAGCGCAGGGAGCGGGGAGCGAGGGCCGAGGCGGACACGTTACCGGAGGGGGCAAAAGCCGGGCAGCAGCGGCCTGTGGGGCGGGGGGCGGCAGCCGGGCGTCGCCGGGGGCTGCCAGGCCCTCGAGCGGGCACGACGGGGGAACCGGCACGGCTTGCCCGGGGCGGAGCGTCCCGGGGAAATGCGGGTCGCTGCGGGGCTGCAGCTGAGCGTGCGGTAAATGCCGGGTGAAACCTCCCTTCCGACGGTTTCGTGCTTTTCTCGCTTATCCTTTAGAAGACGAATAGAGGCGTTTTATTATTTCCTTCCTATGAACTGCCAGAGGATCTCCTACACCCGACTGCCCGAAAGAAACCTTTTTACTGCAATTTTGTCAATGGAGGAGTCCCCCACTCCTCCCCTGAGACCGGTGGCTCGCTCCCAGCCTCCAGAGATCGCCACAGTTCAGCGGTGCTACCAGGGAGTCTGAAGCTCTCAGCTTCGAGGTTAGGGTGTGTGCATTTGTGGAAGAAGACCCAGGCGCGAAAGGGCTTTAGGGAGGCTGCGAAGTGGCACTCTCCCCGCACACAAACGACAATTTCCCCAAGTGTCCAGATCTGACCTTGCAGGTTTGTCACACCCTGGCAGTCACACACTGCCTCAGCCAGGGCTCGGGATGGAGTGTGCTCTCTGGAGCAGTAGCTGGATGAAGGGTGAACCAAGGTGGAGGGAAATGGATATTAATTACAGACAGACTTGGGTGCCTTACTTGAGACACCAACTTCTGGGTTTTTCAGATCCCACAATGTTCACAGCATGCAGCCAACAAACTAGTCACAGCTTCTCCAGGTCTCAGTTGAGAAGTCAGAGTGCCCTCTTTTTCAAAAGTTTGGTTTTAAACAACTCAATTATCGACACAAAGTGTGTGAATGCGTGTGTGTGTGCATGACCTGCAATATCTCCTGGGCTTTTTCAATGGGAGAAGGAAAAGTAAGTTATCATATGGCATTTCCCAGGTCAGAGAGTGTTTGGGACCCTTCACTGCACCACACAGACCTCCATCAGTCCCAGACTAGCAGTGTCTCAGAGTGGTAGCAGACTGTTGTTTGCTGCAGTAGGCATCACAGGACATTTTGCCAGCATGGGTTTCCCAGTGCTTTCCTCTCAGCTGGGAGGTGGTGAAACTTGGCAGCTTTGATGTCTCTGTCTCGCGGCTGTGACTCCAGCCTCTTTCATACCTCAAAGGTATTCTCCACATGTACCTACTCCTATTTTCCCCTCATCAAACCTCACATTCCCATTGCCTTGTCAATGCAGTCAGTCTCACCTCATCTCAGTTCCTCTTCCTTCGCCGCCAGTCCCAGTCTGTCCCCCAGTTGGGTCTGGGCTCCCTTCATCACCAAACAGCCCTACAGCCCCACACCTGCTTTCCATTCTGCCATGCTTTTTGCAGCTCCCTAAGTCCACAGCCCCTTTGCCTTCAGACAACTACTGCTGGGCACTTTGGGACAACTTTACTGCACTGCCATCATGCCGCTGGGAAAAGGGGATTCACAGCAAACAGTCCCTTTGCTCTCAGTTTATCTATCAGGACCTACTAAACAGCACAGCAGTTTGAATTTGACATTGCAGGGGAAAAAAATTCATGCTCGGACTAGATGAGAAATTTATCTAATAAAAACAAGCTGCAGGTTTTTTGAGGGTTTATAACTTAGTCAAATTTATGTGGATTTCCACAGAGTTGGCAATAGCCAAAAGGCAAAAACTGCAAAAAGGGAAGTCTAGAGTCCAGAAATGGGTGGCATTATGGTTTTACAATAAAGATGCCTTGCCAAAATATACACTATTATTTTGTCTACTGTCATTTCCCCAGTTTTTTTTTTTCCTCAAAAGAAACTTGACCATGTTGCTTAAAATTTCTTCTTCCCTTTTTTTGCCCTCCATCCTAGAAGATAATTCAGCCTAAAGTAAATATTTTTAAAGGAAAATATGAGACCAAGTGATAAAAACCTGGCAAGGTTTAAGCAACTGAAAATAGTGTTTTATAATGTAAAAGACTGATTTTAACAGGCAGAGCTACCAGCCACCACTGTGGTGGTAAGAAACCCACCTGCCCCCGAGAACTTCCAGTCTGATTAGATAAGGGACATAAAAAGGGAAAGAAATTTTTTTCCTCATTATAGCTGGGAATCTATGAGGGTCACATCAGTATTCCTTACTGGTGTTGATCTTCCTTTTGAAAAGGAGACAGGTTTCCCAGAGGACTCATGGGTCCATTCACAGCAATACATCGTGAGTGTGCCCTCTGCATAGATGCCACTGAAGTAAAATTACATTACTTGCTGCAGTATGTCAGTGGTGGGTTCATCCTTAGAGCAGCCCTCAACCCCCACAGCCAGACCCCATGTTTTGGGTCATGTGTCGGGATCAATTTTGACCTAGCTGCCACCTTCCACCAGGACAATGTCCAGTCTTGATCTGTGCTACGTTAGGAATTGTACCAAATTTTTCTGAGGTCCTACATTTCTGCTCTCATAATGAGACCCCATTTTCTCTTCTTTCACCCAGTCTTTCTAGAACTGTTATAAAAAGCAACTCATGTTGCTTAGATGAATGAGCCTCATGGAGCAATCCTGTATAGTCTAACAGCAGTGCATCAGGAAATACTCAGCGGAATTTACTAGAACATGAATTATTTCTTTTCATGCTTTTAATTAGGTCAGAAAAAGACAAAGTGAATTATCTCTCTGCTATAGAGTTGTGCAGGCTGCTTTAAAATCCTGTGGATGGTTGACCATCCTGCATTAAATTCAACGGGATTGTTCCAATAAGGATCTTGGAAATTCTAACTGTGAGAAAGGAAGAATTATCTGTCTCTTAAGTATCAAGGCTACAGAAAGTAAATACTCTAAGGTTTCAATGCAGTACTGTAACAGCAGGCACGGACTGCTACATCCAAGACGTGTTACTTGGCTGGGGTATGCAAGCGTTCACAACTCTGCTTCTCGTAGCAGGATCAGATGTTGCTTGGCAGAGGATAATGCAACTCTTATAAAGAGATTCTTTTTCTCCTATGGATTTCTGGCACCCTCTTTTAAAGAACTGCCCAGTGCTCTTACCTGCTTTTCAAGTTTGCTGTTTCTCAAGCAGCAAATGCATTCTGCAGCTTTGTTTTAGGTATATGAAACACTTGATTAATTTTTAAAGTTTGAAAAAATAATGGGAAATAATACTGAAAGTGAAGCAAGCAGTTCCTGTCATACCTGGAGAATACACAGGCACTTCCAGACATGCAGACAAGTACAGAACAGTCATTTCTATGCTGTGTGTCTAGGACTTACCTTTCTCTCCTAGGGTTCTAGGTTATTGAGCAATATAAAGTCCTGGTCAGTGATTGATTGGGCCAGTAGCCTGATTGGCCTGGGCCAATATAAAAAATAGAAGTAATTAATATTTTTACTTGTAAGGCTTTATCACTTAGCTTCTTTGAGGTCCCTTCCAACTGAAATGATTCTATGATTCTATGATTCTTATAAATGAAGGAACTAAGTGAAAACTAACTGACATCAATGGCAAGTCTCCTATGGTGTGAATATGAATATGAATATGAATATGAATATGAATATGAATATGAATATTCACCTCACAGTGAGGTGAATATTGAGGTTCAATATTGAACCTCACAGTGATCTGAGACTCCAGCTCTACCTAAATTGTGGTATCATTAAACTGTATTCACAGATTTTCATAATTGATATGGGTGATATCCCATATGTATCATGTAGGAAGAGGAGAAGAGGAGACTGAGGGGAGACCTTATCGCTCTCTACAACTACCTGAAAGGAAGCTGTAGAGAGGCAGGGGTCGGTCTCTTCTCCCAAGTTACAGATGATAGGACAAGGGGCAATGGCTTCGAGTTGTGCCAGGGGAGGTTCAGGTTAGATATTAGGAAATATTTCTTTACTGAAAGGGTTATCAGGCATTGGAATGGGCTGCCCAGGGAGGTGGTTGGGGCACCATCCCTGGAGGTATTCAAGAGACGAGTTGACATGGTGCTCGGAGATATGGATTAGTGTTGGGTGATGTTTTGTGTGGTGTGCATGGTTTTGTGGGTTTTTTTGTTTTGTTTTTTGGGTTTTTTTGTTTTTGTTTGTTTGTTTGTTTTTCGTTGGTTGGACTAGATGATCTTAAAAGGTCCCTTCCAACCTAGATGATTCTGTGATTCTGTGATTCTGTATTTGGTTTGAAGGAATAATAAAAACCTCTGCTGTCTTACTTCTTTGTGTTTGCTGTAAGTAGTAGGGAAGATGGTGTCCAAGAGATAAGCACGAGGTTGTGAGAGTTCTTAAGCAAAAAATAAAAATGACTCATTCATGTAATTAATTTTTTTAAAGTAGAAAATGGTCTTTGTAAAACTTCCTTAACACACAGTTTGTTTTAACACAGCTATGAGCAAGCAGCTATTGAGTGAGCTGTGTTCTGTGACACATGAAATGTGGGGTGGAATTTTTAGAAGTGTTTATGGGAACCAGGCGTCGAGATCCTATTTTTTGAGAGCTACACAGGTGAGCCAAACCCTCATCCCAAAACACCAAAGCCCATGAAAAATAAGTTATCAAACAAGCCTTTTAGAAAAGGAACACAATGCAAAGGTAAAGTCAAAATTGTGGAGGAACAGGCCCATGCGTGGCTGGTTGTCTTTGGGAAACACAGATAGCTTTCAAAAACATCGTCATCCTTCAGTTAGATGCTCCAGTTTCAGCATGTTGCATTTTTCATGATTAGAGCTTACTGTGAGGAGTTTTATCACACTTTAGTGAGCAGTCAGTATGAGGAAGAAGACTTCATCCTTCAGTGCAACAAAAAAAAAAATAAAACCTTGCTCTGCCTCTTGTGGGGTGAGAGCAGAGCAGTGCTGGAGCCTGTCCCATCTGTCAGAGACACACTTCTGACATGGTCTCCCCACCCAGCACCAGCACACTCTTCAGACTTCTCAGGAGGAGGTTGCTTGTTGAAACTCAGAGAGGCATCGCTGCTGACTCACTGACTCACCTTACATTAAATTACCTTCCTGGATCACCACAGCTCTGTGGCCAGAGGAACTTTTTCACCCAAATGTAGAACTTTGGTTGATGTGGTTGGGAGCAGGAGCAAAACCAAAAAAAGTCTGGGTCCTGAGTTAAGGAGCACCTGGAATGGCAAGAAGGATGTAAGCACTGACAGAGGGGAAAAAAAAAAAAGAGAAATAAAATAGCATTTTGGAAATGTTGCTGACAAACTCTATCTGCTGCCTGATCCTCTGGAAACAACCATGGGATTCCGCATGATTCTTGAGACCTCGGAAACAAACCATAGTGTGGAGAATGTCAGCGGGAAGAGATCTGTCTGGGGAGAGATAAATTCATGCCTAATGCTTGTAACTAGATTTACACCAACCATGAAAATCATACAGGAAAACAGCTATTACATGAAAAAAGAAATACTGGCTGTAAAATGCTTTTCTGAGTGCTAGTTAAGTAGTAGCTGAAGTGACATGGGATGCAGGAGAAAATCAGAACACAAAATAACACCAGAAGGTGTAAGTCATAAAACAGCTTTGAAATAATTAGGCACATAAACAGAATGTACTTAACCCATATTATTTTTATTCCCTTTCTTTGACCAGACTTATTTTGCTATCACTACCTGTTTACTGTGTGGTTTATCATCTTCCAAAGAAAGTTCTTTATACTTGGAAATAAAAGCAGCAGTAAACAGGTTGAATGTGAAGATGTAGGAAGCCTTATTGGGAAGATCCTGGGCACCTAGCAGAGACGTGCTACCTCATCATCCTAGATGCCCTGCTTCTCAGAAGAGTAGGAAGAGATCTGGAGTTAAATGGAAATGTTTTCACAGGAAAAGGGGGTTTATTTTAGCAGTGGAAATTTCATGCAGTCCTAAATGTGGAATAAAAAGCTAGGTAAAGTGCCTGAGTACTTCTTATTTCCAGTCGCTAGCATTGACGTTTGTGTTGTGTACCAGCTTTCTATTTCAGATTCGCAAACCCGTAGTAACCCCAAAGCCATTATGTTCTCATGCCTCTTCCTCAGCCCTCTATAAAGCAAGCCCCGCGGTCCCAAGCCAGCCTCCTGTGGGCACGAGGTGTTTGCGAAGCCTTCCCCACACCAAGCACTCTCAGCCCCGACGCCAAAGCCTAAGCGGGCCCAGCGCCAGAGCCACACTGTCACCACCGACAGAGAGCAACCCAGGACAGGATGGTGGTGAAGCCACCCGGGTGTGCAGGGAAGCCACCCTCGTCCCTTCCCCACACCATTCCTGCCCCGTACATAAACAGAGGGCTTCGGTCTCCTGGGCTGTTACTGTGGCATCTTGCGCAGAGATTAATTTAGGAAGTAGAAAGCAAACAGGCACAGGCTGGTTGTTCCTCACCCCTTCCCCTCTTCCTTCCTACCCCTTCCTCATAAGGGGCACACAGGGAAGAAAAGTGTGTTTTCTCCTTTCTGCCCTCAATCACTGTCTAAGGAAACCCAGAACATATCTTCTGTGTTAGGAGGGAAAAACATAACTCGTGACTACAAACAACAGCGTCATCTGCAGGGGTGAGATACTGGAAATGTGAGCAGTAGGGTGAGGAGGACCCTACAATTGGGGGAGAGCAGGAAGGGCTGCCCAACAGGCCCTACTGGGGGTGCAGGTCTGCAGCAGATGCTCTCAGCTAGTTTTTGAGTGCTTCAGAGGGTAGGCAGAGGAGCAGGCACTCACGGTGGGAAAGTGGCATTATCAGCATGTTGTGGTCTGCGCAAAAATTGCTATGCTAGACCTAGCCAAATTCTGCTTTACAATGGGTAGCAGTAGTTTTTAGTCCCCTGAGAGTCGTTTTTTCTTACCAAGCTCCCTTCAGAAAGAGGAAAAAACTTGACAAATTAATGCAAGAATCTCAGTTAAACCTTCAAGAAAAAAAATAACACAGTTTGGGGAAAATGCCCGTTTCTCTTTGTGGTTTTGATTTTCATTAGCTGGTTTGCCCAGCTAATGAGGTACATTCTCATAGACACAGCAGCAGCAGTGAAATGGCAGGTTATCTCATGGGAGTGGATGTCACTACCTTTCTGCTTTTAATCCGTTCTTTCCTTTTGGATTTATTCATTATTTCAGAGGCTGTGATTTTCACAGACTTCCCATTACTGTACCAAAAGCCACTGGTTGCACCTCATGCCACCAGTTTTTTTTTTCACTTTTGCTGACTAGTAGACCAATTAACAAGCATACATTCTAGAGAACATGTTGGTAAGTGCCAAGGTTTCTTCAAAACCCTTAAAAAATCCTGTAGTGTAATGTCAAGAACTCACTTGGGCATGTGTTGCTTTACCACTTTAGAGAAAAGACAATATTTTTTTTTTGTTTTAAAGTGAGGCAAAAAGCAGCAAGTTTTATGGGTTTTGGCAGGCTGGTCTTTGTTGCTAACATTTCCCCTTAGGCTGAGTTCGTGGTGAGCTGCTGGCTCGGCATGTCTCTGAGGCACACGGAGGTAAAGTGTAAAAAGGGTGGCAAAGAGACAAATTTATAGCAAGAACTAAGTGGAAAGACATCACAAACAATTGAGTAAGGACCTGTCTGCTTAGACAAACAACCTGCCAAGGCTTTTCCAGTGTAGGGCTGGTGTTAGACAAAATGTTCGTTTCTCAGGGCTGAAGAAAACCTTTCGTTCTCATTGTGGTTTTAAATCTCTGACAGGCTCCATAAACATTAATCCATAAGGTGTTTAAAAATTTGTGCCCCAGCAAAGATTTGTGCAGGTTCTGTGGTTTGTATTTATTTCTATGGGGTGACTATGGCATGAGAAGAAAGATCCTTGCTTTCGAAGTGTAAACACTGGCCCACTTGAGAGACAGAGATATGAATTACACTAAATATTTAGTAAATGATTGGTTTCCACAGGGAGAACAAAGTATTTTGCATTGGAAGAGATACAGAAAAAAAAAGTAGGGAAAGAAAATCCAGTAGTTTCATAACTATTTTTCTAAGAAAGAATGTGAAACACTATCTTTAACTGGCACCTTGTAACCCTTAGGTCATTTGGCCTTTCCTGAGCTCACAACAAGGGCTGATCAGAAATTCTTCAGTGAAATACAAGTATGCATGTGCTTCTGTCAGAAAACAGCAACTTTTAAAAAGCTGTGCTCTTTACAGAGGCACATCAATTGCAACAAAATCCTTGTCAGGAAAGAGTTCTTGGGCCCCAACAAGTGCTTCTGCTGAAAATCAGACAAAGCTCTGCCTCTGGAGCTGGTGCTCGAGCTCTCCAGAGGTACAGGAGACCCCTCATTCCAGCTCCTGTGTTGCCTGACTGATGCCCAGCTCTCCCACCTCCCACCCTAACCACCAGTTAATCCCTCTGTGCTGGAGCGTCTCTGAGAGATGAGAAGAGAGGAATGGAGTGACCTTTTGGCAACCAGCAGGGCCAGGGCTGGGGAAATGTTTGGCTGGGAGACTCGGATGTGATGCAGCTGATTTGGGCAGATCAGGGACACGTATCTTTGTCTCCTGCACATCAGGTGAGCATCCCACCCAGCTGGCTAACGTGGGATCCCTGCCTGGTTTCTCAGGAGAAGCTCTTACTGGTATTCTGTCTCAGCAACAAAAAAAAATTATGCCTTGCAGCTCTGTTGGCAAAAACCACTTGGGTTGCCAGGGATGTGTAATTTCATCCTTGGAACCAGCACGCTGCCGGGAGTTGCACCACCCCTCGGGGGTTTATTGATATAAAAATTCAAGCATAGCTATACTTGCAAGCTCTTCCTAGTGTACTCTATGCCTGTGGAAAAAAAAAAAAGAGTATTTGAGAACATTTGGCATTAAAAGATGATATTTTTTTACACATTTTTACAGAAACATGGGATAAACAGTAAAAATAAGTTAGGCTAACAAATTCAGTGCCTAAGCAAATATTATAGGGCGCTTTGTTAGACTGGGCTGACACTGGAGTTAGGGAAGAAAAACAAACAACAGTGTTACTTTCTTTGAGATTTGTCTGTGGCCAACCCCATTAGCTACAACTAGAATCTAAATGTCATCTCAAAAAAACCCAAATCATGTGCTGTCCTTAATTCCTGTGAATCATATTGAATTCAGTTGCATTCCTCTGGTGTAACTGAGGGCGGAATTTGACCAAAAAGTATTAGTACTGCCCTTTTTCCCCACAGGTTTTACATGTTTCATGTGGAGATGTCTTAAGTAAATATCAGATAGCTGATCATCTGCCACCTTGGCAGCCAGCATAGATGACCAAGGCCAGACTTGACGTGGTTGATCAGAGGGAACCTGGTACAAATCAGAGGGAAAATATACAGGGATAATCTGAAGAGAGCAACAGAGGGCAGGCCCGGCTTTCCAGGTATCATTGCAACAGGTCTGGGCTATACAGATGTCCCCCAGCAGCATGGGCAGCTTGCCTTCAGCGGAGTGCCTGAGAAACCACGTTTACCCCGTGGTCCGGTACATCAGTGCCTAACCCACAACGTCAGGATGCCTCCCCACAGCAGGTTCGTGCTCACCATCAGGGCAGTGCCCGGGAATATCAGCGGTCCTTGAGCCATCATTTGTGCCCCAGCCATTACGAAACTTTTCCTGTTTCCCTCCTACGCAGCTCTGAGCTATTGCTGTTTCTCGACTGTGCCTTTCTCTGGTCGAGAGGCAGGACTTGGCTTTTCTCCCCGAGATGCCTCACTGCTGCAGGTGCCATTACAAATATTTTATTAGTTCATTTTCAGAAACCCAAAGAGTGAAAGTATCTGAGGTAGAACTGAGCACTGCTTTGCAAATGCTCTGGAAGGTATGTCCAACTTGGCACTGAGCTTAGTCATCCCAGCTGGCAGGAGAGCAGAAAGTCCTTTTCTCTCTCAAAGATGAAATCTGTATGTCTGCCAGCTCCCTGCAATTACAAGCCCCAAAGAGTGTCTACTGCAGTGTAACTAGAGATGTATGGGCTTTGGCATTTCATGTATCAATTACCACTTAGTGCTACATCACCAGGCCAAGATGGGAATTTCCTTTGTGGGGAGACCTCTTTTATTAATAAAAGCCAAATCAGATTTGCTCTCCAACATCAAGCTCAGCTGGTTCATTTATTTTCTGTCCCCCAATACAGAACTCCAGTCAAATGCTCCCGGGGAGTATCCCTTCTCTCTTGCCTGTCTCTTGGCTGCGTTTAATTCTGCATCAGCATACGCCGTCATCCTTTTCTTTTTTTTTTTTTTTTTTTTTTAGTGTGCAGCTAATTTCCATTCCAAAGCAATAAAGACCCTATCTGAACATCCTCTTAAGGTCATCATGGGTTGAGCTAACATTCAGGTTCCTGGGCTTTGCCATGCCCACCCGTGACTACCAGCATCCCAAAGTCACACCTGACCATATAGTCACACCCATAGCACATGGCAGTGAGATCTCAGGGGACTCCTGACCAGCTGGAGTCAGCAGTTAGAGGGGATATCACTGCCTGCAGACTGAACCTGAATCTGCACAAAATTTTCAAAACCTGCTGAGAAGCTGTTAAACATTCAGACGGCTAGCCAGTGCTGAATGCCAGCAGGTGGCAACCTAAAACAGATTTAAGCTGGAGCGTCGGTGACACAGATGTACAGGTTGTGTCTGAAAATTGATTCACCAGCTATTAGAGGAGAACTCCAACTTTCACAGGCCCTTATGGAAGAGTCCTCAGAGGCTCAGAGGTTCCTATAATGCAGATAATTACTGCATTCACTTTTCTCCATTCCTGCCACTATCAGATATGGATTCACTTCTGGAAGACAAGTCTTTTCCTGCCTGTGACTGAAATGTTATCACAAGAGATTAAGAGAGAGGAAGATTATGAAGAACATTTAGCCAGGAGCCTTCTGGTCCCCCAGAGGAATCAGTGAATCTTGGGGATGGGTTCAGCCTTGCTAGCAGCTTACACAATACTATCAGAGCAGTGACAGCTGAAGACACTGGGAATATATTTAATTTTTAATTTCATGTGTGGAAGCACTGTGGAATAAAGAATTTCTGGAAGGTGAGGGAGAAAGAAAAAAAAAATATAAGGAGGAAAGCTGAGGGTGAGCAAATATTGCCAATGTTAAGATACTGAATCTGTTGAGTGAGCAGCAGACTCTGCCACTGGCTTCAATTCTGCAGCTGAAACACCCCATGTGTGGTGAGTTGTGAGCTCCAGCCACTTTTCCTGCTGCCAGTTCATGCACCACAGGTCTCACCTCTTTAGTAGCTCTGATGCCCAGTGTTTCAGTCAATCATCTCCCACCTCAGCTCTTCTGTGCCTCTGTTTCAGCCTCTCTCCAGTACCTGGGTAGTGACATTCACAGGGCATGAATTCACAGGGCTCTCCAAGCCTCTAGTGCTCTGTCAGCTTGGGTTGGAGTTAGCCAGCAGGGATCAGAGAGATTGAAAGAACTGAGAAATAATGTGATATTATACAAATCTTGTTTCCTTATGAACAACTTCAAAAAATTGCATTCAAATAAGCCAAAAGTATGGAGAAACAGCCTTCATGTGTTTCCCACTTGCCAGTTAGAAACCTCTATGTGCAGTGATTTATAGTTTATAGCTAACCGCACTCATTGAAACTTGAAATTATTTCACACCAGAAGGTTTCTGCAGATTTTGAAAACATTTGGGTTTGGGCTGATGGGACTTCTGAACCTTTCGGGGGGTTGTTGGCTTTGCTTTTTATTCTTTTGGTTTAGAATTGCAAGCTCCATCCCTTCCTTTAACCTCCCTCACCACTTGTTCTCATTTTTTTATGAAAATATGGATATTATCCATACTTAAAAAACATTTTTCTTTTTATGAACTGTAATCAGAAGGGATTTCTCTGGTCTTTGGGGAGTCTGCCTAGGTGGATTTTGGGTCTCTGTTTGTACTGGAGCTAATTTTGAACAGTTGAAAATTAGAAGGAAAGTGCAGCTAAAGTTTCAGTTGGTTTGGATTTTGAAGCGATCACAGACAAGCTCAAAAACCTAGTAAGGCAATTCTTTTACTTCTTTTGACTATTTAAAGAAGGAAAATTTCCACTTACTTTGTTCACTCATAGCTTCAGTGTCAATCCATGAGATTACCTATGTGGATTTGTCCCCAGAAAGAAAACCTTCAGATAACTTACATTAACATCCAATAATGTAGCAGGAAATAGAGTTGCAAGCATTTATATAATTTTATTTGGATTGTGCATTGCAAATCAAGGTAATTTGTGCCTTGATGGGGTTTTGTTAGGATATGGTTATCTGTGAAAATGGTAACATTGGACATAATGCAATTATCTTTTGACTGTTAAGCCCTTGCTTCCAAAACTCCTGAGTGAAAACAATGCCACGAGATAATCATGTTTACTATGAAAAGGGAAGTATTTTTTAAAGGTTGAAGGTAAACACTGACTATAACATGAAAGAAGCTTTCTTTCAGGAAAGGTTACTCTACACTAGTTTCATCTCTGGAATAAGTATTGTCTTGTTACTACTTCAATATAGAAAACCCTTTAATTTTTTACAGTATTTGTAGCCCAGTCAGTCACTCATAATAATGCATGACAAAGCTTTTCTGGCAAGAGCTGGCAAAAATAACAATTATAAATAAAATATCTTATAAGTATAATGTAAATATCTTATAAATATGAACATACATTTTATACAGAATATATCTCATCTTTAGTGATAAAACTAAAAAACATGACTGGTTTGAAATGACTTTTTTGTTTTGTTTTGTTTTGTTTCAAACCAAGAATCCCCCAGGAAATTTCAGTGGAGTTGAAAAATTCCCAGCAAAATGTTTGATTTGGTCAAAAAGCTTCTTCAAGATTAGATTAAAGTATTTCAAGCAGTTCTACTGTAGACTCTAAATTGTGTCTTTATTCCAATAAAAACTCCATTTAATGAAAGCCATCTGCAAGTCAAATCATTGTTACTCCTCACCCCATTCTTATTGCTGCTTGAAGCATCTTTGTAACGGTGGTTTCTATCAGTGGCCACTGATTTCCAGCAGAAGCCTAGTAGTTAAAATATCGGTCCAGCAATTAGGACTTTCTGCTTCTCGCTGCCTCTCGCGTTGGCTCCTGCTGCATGGCTGAGCCAGTCACGGTCATTCTGCCCATCTGATAAGAGGATATTGTATCTGCCTGCCAGATTTGTTGTAGGGACACAGCACTTAATGTTTGCAAAGAGCTGCTGTGGTACTTGAATAGAAATCCTGCAGAAGGGCAAAGTTTCATAATAGAGTTGCAGCAGAGACTCTTATAACCATACCTGATGCTTCTCCACCTTAAAAAGTTTTACTCAGGCTGCAGCGAAATGAAATGCTGACTAAACTAATTTAAGAAATCCCAAAGTCTTTGTTCCCACCCCTGTGCTATGTCTCGCAGCCCACTTGCTTGTGTTAGGATCTGTTGGTGGGACCACACTGTACTTATCAGTACCTGGACCTGAACGAGAAACAATGTTGGTGAGGGGAGACTTATTTTTAACTACATAGGTTTCCTGATTTGCTTTCAGCATCTTCCAGAATAATTCAGCACAGAAGAGCTGACAGGGCAGTGAATTGCAGCACACAGGCAGGGACAATAAGATGGGATGGGCAGGAATTCTTAAACCAATGCCACCAGCAAACCACTTTGTTAAACTGCACCTCAGAGAGGCCCACTCTCCATGCTCGGTGCTCCAGAGTACTACCTTCCCGTACACTAAAAAAAATGCCACATTGCAAAATATGCATGAAATAAGGGAGAAAGGAAACATAGTGATCCCCTCTGCAGAGCTGGGGACCCAGAGCAAATGACTTATTTAAAGTGGATCGGACAGCAGCAAGAGAGCAAATCTAAGTGCAACTGTTCTGTTTCTCAATTAGAAAGCCCATTCTTCTTCCCATCCTGCAGTATGTATTTTAGACACCTTTCCAATGATTTTCATTCTTTCCACGTCTAAAACATGGCTTTGGCTCAATTCTGATTGAAATTTCCTGTGATTGAGGTGCCCTAGAGAAGACTGGGGAGCAAGCTGTAATTTTACAGAGATCAAGGAGTCATGTATGGCATAGAACTATGAAACTAAAGCAGGGCAGCTTGCTTGGAAAATAATTTCTGTGTGCACTTAAACTCCCACAAAGAAAAGGAGACTTTGGAATAATTATCTCCATATATGTTGCTACTATTACAAAATGCTCACATTAAAAACAAACTGTGAGAACAGTCTAGAGTAGACTCCTGGTGGGAATGTAGTTATTGTGTTAGTCTCGTGAAGGGAACTTCAGAAGTATCACTGAGGGTCTCTCTGGAAGACTGAGGATCTAAGCTGCCTGACTGTTTGTCACAGTACTTTTAAAACATAGTCCTCCAAACTTTTAGAAAAAGTTTTTCATGTTGCTGGAGATCTGAAGGAATGGGTCTTATCTTTCAATTTCCTGGGTTTCAATTTTTCTGACTGTTATTTTTTATTATATATTTTTAAAATTTTCTTTAAATTCATCTAGATGTGCACATTTCTGAAGAGGTGACTCTGGGGTCACTTTAATGTGTTTCAGTGGTTCTGCATAGTTTCAGCAGTGTTTTCCAAGAGATTTTGAAACAGAGAAGGGCTTGTATGCCAGCAGCATAAGGTAATTCTCCTCTTTTTCCTTATCCCATCCCCAATGTGAAAAAGACAACCAAAAACAACAACAAAAAAAGGAGACAAATGCCAAATTCTTCATCTTCACTACAATATGCTGTTGACCAGGAGGTGTATTCTTGGGAAGGGGAGTGCTTTCCCCTGACATCAAAATGACAGCTCTAATTACCCCATGCATTTGTGATTTGCTTTGGAAACTTATTTTGACACATGCAGAGCCAGAGATTGGAATAGCTTAAGGGAGAAAGGAAACCTGTCACAGATGTGAGTGGCAAAGCAAGTACAAAAGATTGTGAGTTTCCTCTTTGCATGAAGGATCTCTGGGTTGCCATCTTTTTTCATAGCAAACTAGGAAAGAAAAATTCCTGAAAGCAAAGCTCTGTCTTATCAAGTGTGATAACATCTGACAAACTGTACAGATCTTCCCCTCTCCCTTCCCCTCTCTTTAGCAAAGGTTGGGGCTAGGCCAACGACAGAGTAGCAGGTCATTGACCTATTAGCCTCTGTGATCATTTTACCCCAGGGCCTGAACCATGTCTGCAGACAGGTCCATTGGGAAAGAGAGGCAATAAGGTCACCACCTCCCCATTTCCTTTTCACTGCTATCTCTGCAGCAGCAGCTTCTTCCAGGCTTGACTTCTCCATGAGTAATTGATGTGTTGAAAGTTAAGCATGTGCTTAAGTGCTTTGCTGGAGTGGGGCCAGCATGTGCAGCACCTGGCAAGGTCTGGTCCCGGGCAAAGGAGGGGCTGGCTTAGAGCAACTGCCCATATCTCCCTGTGAAGCTGCTGAGAAGGTGGGCTTGAAAACCACCATTTGCCTTGGGTTTCTCCTTGCCGCACCAGCCCAGGGAGCTGTATGCCACCCATGCAAGATCTGCAGAAATCCAAACTCTTTTAAAATATGACTTTCTCTCTCATTTAATAAAGAAATGAGACCTTTATCATAATCTGCATATGCCCAGTTGTGTCTCACCACTCCTTCTGCCCTATCTCTTCTGATTCCATTGACTATTTTGATAGAGGAAAAGCAATCTCTGAGAAAATTAAGATCCTCCAAATTTCATTAAAGTAGGTGGCCAGAAATAGAAGTTAAGACAGAGAAAGAGCCAAGGGATCCCCTGACTGCTGAAATATCAAAATCATCTTCAATTATATGACATGTTATTAGGGACCCAGACAGTATTAGCTTCCAGAACGACTTCTAGGTTGTGTGTCTTTGATCAGAGTGCATCATATATTGACCTGACTTAGAGCTGCTACTTCTGGCAAAAAAAAAACCAAGAAAAAGGTACCTCCTCAATTCTCCAAGGCTCCAAATAAAGCTGAAATGTACCACTGGTATTAATAAGCAAAGCAAAACAAAGGGGGGAAACATATATATAAATTCTTCCTTTTTGACCAGGAATATGACCCGCAAACCATGGTAGTTCTTTGATAAATGAACAGCTTTTCTGAGTCTGAGTAAGGATGATATAAGTATTTTGTGCTAAGGGGAAAAAACAGCTAAAGAATTCCTTTAAGAACTTATTTGAAAAATTGAACATACTCTAAGTGATTCATTCAAGTATTCTTCTAGCAGGCTGAAAAACACCAAAAAGAGTTACAGAAAGTTTTAAGTTACTTCTACTGTAAAGTAGACTTGAAAATAGCTTCATTGATCTTTTAATTATGGAAATTGCTATGCTATACAAACTCCTTGGTGGTCCTGAAAAAAAAAAAAAATAGTATTTTAAACCTCTTTGAACAGCTCAAATGCAAACTCAAAATCTGAGTTACTACAAATTGACTATCAAGTACTTATATTGTTTTTGTGTTCTTCCTTGTTAGACAGAAGATACCCAGGATGGTTTTGCTCACCTTAAAACTTTGGTTTTCCCTGGAAGTACAGTAACCATTGATAGTGCAAATGGTAAATTAAGTGCCTTAAAGAAGCTTTGGCAATTTCAAGAGATGGAGTAATGAGAATTTGATGCCTCTGCTGTCTCACACAGAGCAGTATGTTACAGTCACCAGTTAAAACTACCAGCAGCAGCATCATGTTTAGCTACACCTCTGTGAAAGGTAAGACAAGCCAGGTTCAGACTTTGTTTTCATGGCTGGGAGCCAAGGGAGACAGAGCTCTAAGGTAGGTATGACCTTGATCTGCAGCCCGCTGAAGTCCATGGCAGCACTTCACTGACAAAGGTGAATTTTAGATCAGGTTGCATACCTTAATATGAAGATTCACTCAGAGATTAAATATGAAAATTCATGTGAAGTTAGTAAGCACAAAAGGAGAAGGTGAAACTAAATTACATTGTTGTAACCTCATGAAGTATTAACAGGAATTTCTATATTTAAAAGAAATGTACTTTTTTCCTAATTTTTCCCTCTGTATTGTGCCACTCTGCAGAGCACACAGGGCACACTGCTGTGATTATGTGTCTTAAGCCTCTGGTACCACTCACTGACTGATAAAGAGGTCAGAGGGGGAGTCTGGGTGATGATAGTGGAGAGAAATGTTCCAGAAGAAGTCTTACAAAGGGCTGTGAACTGTGGAAATTCACTCTTTCACTGTCACCAGCTATTAGCAGGGCCATTAATAACACAGCATCCAATGTATAGGTGCATTAGCTGTTGTCATGATCTAGTAATGGACCTTCTACAAAAAGGAGTGATGAGTGTCTTTATAGTTACTAAAGGATAGAGATAGCCCTGTGCTAGCTTCCCTCTTCCCTTCACTCTGACTTGCAGAGAGACAAAAGAGAGATAGATCACACACATTTTTCTGAAGCAGTCATTCCCGAGAGCTTCTTTAACTCTTTTACGAACAGCTTTCGTTATTGTCCTGCTTTCGTTGGTAACATACTATATGTTCTCCATTTAGGAATTTGTAAATGTTCACCCTTGGGTAACTTCGGTTTGAAACTGAGTCATCTGATACCATTTCAGTTCTCAATTGGCTGATTTGTGTCCCTGAAGAAATTGTATAACTTGCACTTGTGCTCACAGTGGCCACTTCTCACATCATGGAGATACTTCAGCCTAAGACTTGCAAATGGGCCAATTTCATGCTTCACAGCAGAACGCCCACTTTTGAAATTTTAAAGCTTAAATTGTGTGAACTGGCAGCACTAAAAATCTTATATGTTGACTTGGATAGAAAATTGCTATCAAGTTCAAATGAAACTTTAAAATATATTTTTCTTCATTATTTATTTTGGTTCATAATTCAATGTATATCCTGTTCACAGATGATAGCCCATTTTCTAACCAAAGCGGGTATTTTTTTATTATCATTCATTATAATCCTTTCTTTTGGTAGCTTTTAAAAGGTTCTGATGAGAAGTATATTTTCCTTATAAGAGAAAATTTTCATTTGGCCTCGAGAAAGAAAGAGAAATAAGCAAATTGGAATGAGGCAATGATAAAATGCAAATTTGTGGTTAAAATACAGAGATGTTTGGCATATTTCTTTGTACATCTAGTGAACTCAGCAGAAAATCAATCAGTCTTTCAAATACCCATGGCATTCCTATTTCTGTCCTACAGATTCTAGTGCTGATAACCTGAGTTGAAATATGAAGCTCCTATGAAATCTGTGAGGATAAATTACATTTTTGTGAGCAACGAGAATGAGATTTTGTTCTTTGTGGGCATATACAAATTCATGAATCTATTTAAAATTCCAGAAGATCAGAATTGAAAAAATAATCCAAGAATCCTCTATAACTGCAAGGAAATATATATGCTTATGCCATTGTCTATTTCCCTTTAACATTTTAATCTTTCTTTAAACATTGAAGTCATCGCATTTCACTGCCATGAATGCCCAGAGAAAAAAGAACTAGTAAAGCTGGTTGAATATTCTCCCCTGAGACTATTACCAAAAAATGCATGTGCAACAAGTCTTGCAGGAAATTCTTTCCTATTTATCAAACCCAGATAACAGAAGTTATATCATATGATGCCACAAGCCTCTCGCAACCAGGCTCAAATGTTGCAGATAAGCAATTTATGGAATCCAAATTTTGAACAAAGTTTCTTCAGGGGAAAGTATCAGTATGAAAACATTGGTATTTCAGTGGATTGTCTGAGAACTGGAGATTATGTCCACAACAATAAATAATTTACATCTTGAATTGTTAGCAAGGATCTAAAAAACAGAGTGACAGAGGAAACACTTAACAGGAATTTTTTTAGAACCTTTCCATGATGTGTGCACATGTGTTCCTGGAGCACATGTGCAAAACCCCATTGTCACTGTAGGTTCAATCTAAGATAAACACTAGCAGTATCACGTTTGGCCATGGCAGTGGGTGCACAGTCTTAACCTCTCCCTGCAACACTCATTACAAAGCACAATAGCAAGACGAGGCAGTAGATAGAATTTGTATGGCTAAAAGCAGAGGAACTGGCTTTTAAGGGTGACTAGGATTTGATGAATAAGGGTGAGCTAAATGCTTCCTGTCATGTTTTCATTAGATGATTCTTATTTGGACTTTTCTTGACCAAGCATCTTCAGGAATCATTCCCTGTGTTGTTTAAAATGGATCCAAGCAAGCAAGACAAAGATATAGGTACCTGATGGGGACCTGATGGGTAGAGAAAAAAGAGACAGAGACAGGGATGCGCCTGGAAGTAGGTGTCTCCTGAGAGGAAGTCAATGGAAAGATGGTACGAGTATGCACCCGTGCCTGCTCTTTTTGGAGGTCATTGGACTCTTTAGCACCTCTCCATTATGGAAAGCCACAGATAATAATGTACTGAGATTGCAATTTTATTTCCTCTGAATTTTATCTCAAGCAGGTAATACTGATGACAATGTCTTTTTTCTTGGGAAAGCTAGAATGGCAGACTCTGTTTTTTCCTTCTTTCAGAGAAGCCATTACAGAACCACATCTGTCTCACTCCAATTGATCTAGATCATCTCTTCTGAGCTACTGTGTTATATGCTGTTGAAGAGGCACAGGTTAAATACTCTACCATGTATAGTGCATGATAGTGCTTAAGTGACTGCTGACTAACGGCTAGAAAGAGACTAAACATCTGGATTATTACTTTATAGTCAAAAATCAGACTCCGTATTTTGCTTTGTCGTATGATTCTCCTACCTAATAAGAAAGGAGAGAGCTTTGTTGTGCTTCAAGCTAGAGGAAAGGCAGCAAATATTGTCCCTTTTATCCTGAAAGAGAAGTAGTCAGTGTCTTTCCACATGCTGTCTTTAACGTTTGCTGTTCACCTCAATTGCATCTATGAAATCACTGTGTTATGTCTCCTATTTGTCTGAGCCTGTGTCATGTCAGGTCCTTTGACACTGACTCTCAGGCTGGCCAGGGTGAAATCAAATCACAGCTTTCTAAAGCTACTAGTTCAGACTTTCTGGCTTTTATAGCTGCCACTAAATAATCATTCTTTGTGAAATTGCTTGTCCAGTACCAGTGGCCGGGGAAAATCAAAGCAAAATAACAGCAAGTCCTGTGGTTGTGGAATGACATCCCATGTGTTTGGTGTCATGCTGGGCATGTTGAGTGGCATTTTTTTTACTTTTGAGTGCTTTCTTTGGCAGCCATTATATGCTGATGTGCTGTTGGAAACAGTTGTTCAAGAAAAATCTGTGGGGATGATATTAATGAGGGATTCAGGCACTGATGAAGAGAAGCTTTTGTTTAAGGAGAGGAGAAAATGAGGAAAACACATGAAGTTTATGGAAAAGACATGAATAAGCTGAGAAGAGAGGAAGTACAGGACAGGAAACAGAAGAAGAAAGGAGAATGATAGGATGGCACCAAACATACCAAGAGCATGGGGATTGACAAAGAAACCATAGACCTTGTTGTCACTGAGTTAGAAGCAGCATACCCATACTCTATAGTAATGATGTCAGAAATAAAATTCAGTTAACTACTCTGTTTCTATTTGTTTGGAAGACTTTTATCTTACTCAAGGAACTGGACCCTGAATACAGACTTTGACATAAAACAGCATAACAAATTACCAAAAAATTTATTTTGAGCTAAATTAATGATATCTATATGATCTTCTTTCACAGTAACTATGTATGCAGTTGTTAAGCCTTGAAAAAAAAAATCCAACAACCCAAAACTTTCCAATGTACCTCAGCTCACCGTTAAATTTTATTTTTTTTCAACATCAATAAGGAAAAGACATCATTTGATATTAGCTGTGTGTCACACATCTTGTTATTCACAGTTTATGAATAATTGCCTGTCATCTGCCAGCTTACCTCAGTTATGGTCTGGACACCTACAGAGTTGATAGATTGTCCTGTTGGCAGCCCATGTGGCATGTAAGAGCCTCTCATCAAGCTTGATTGAAGAAACCTGCATTTGTCAGTCTGCAGCTCTTTAACCTGCTAACACCTGTTCTGAACACGGTGACTTTGTGCTTGTGACTGGGTGAAAACTGACAAAGCTTCTAAACTAAACTAGAGCAAATTTGGTAGACCACCATGAGGTCACGTTCTTTTCTTAGAGCGCTTTGATTCTACTACAATGGCTTTGACCTCAGTGGTTTTTCTCCTCGGCAAAGGTATGAACCAGAATCACAACTTCTCTGTCCTTTCTCTGTAACATAACCTATCAACCTAGGAATTAGAAATGGAGAAGATTTTCTGAGTCACAGCATAGTTGAGATGAGAAGGACACTTCTAGATATCTCTAGACCACACCCCACACACACGTCCCATTCAAAGCAGCGTCAAGAGCAGCTCACTCAGGGCCTTGAACCTATGTCCTTCCGTTGCAACTGCAAAATCAGCAGCCTGATCCTTTGAGCTTTGCCCCCGCTAGGAACCTTTGTGGATGCATAAATAATTACCCACCCATTTTCAGTGGAAAGTACTCCTATCAGTGAGTGATTGCAGAACTCAGCTTTGAGCCCACTACTGGGAGAAGGCATGGCAGATACCAAACTACCTGCCAGTCCCCCTCTCTTCCTTTGCAGAAAGTCAGCAGGGGTACTCTTTTACCTGTCATTCTTAGCAGGGGCATTTCACCGTGGAAATGCCTCCTACACACTCACCAGTAGGAGGTCAGTCTACCTGTGAATTTCATTTCCTCCCTTGGCCTGCTGGTATCCCAGCCTGTTGATCTTTTGGGCAGGATGCATGGCTCATCTGTTTGCTCAGACCCTTGTCTGAGGACGTGGTGATGAACATGTCTAGTTTATCCTGGACGGGACTCTAAGTTGAGTTGACACAGATCAACAAGTCATCTGTTTTATTTGCAAATTTCTAATGGTAGCCAGAGGCTGTCTGGACACATTTAATAAATAAAAAAGTAAATAAAAAGCCATTGCATTTTATTTGAACTTAATTGGCACAGGAAGAACTCACAAGGGAGCTATGTAAGGTTTTATAGGGGGTTATTTTGACAGAAGCCATCATTTGTTAAAAGACAGGGAAAAAAAAAAAAAAACATGGCCAGAATTTTGTTTCTCATTCACACTGCTCTTCTACATTACAAATCAGCAGATGATGAAATCCAGACATGAAGAAATACAAGGATTCATTGGATCTGAGTATAAATTTGTATTTCTTACTTGTCACTCTCATTTTTCCAACTCACAGCATCTGTAATTATTTCAGAGAACATTTAGATTGGAAGAGTAGGGGAGATATGAATATTTACAATGCAGAGGGAAAGGAATAGGGAGGAAAGATTAAAAAGTTTAAGAAAAATGAGTAAACAAGGAAATTTGAGGTGTTGGAGACGTATGTTTGTTTTCTTATAGGCTTGCTTCTGGTTTAGTGAGGTCTGTACCTACATATTAGTGTTCCCTAATGTCTCACGCCCCACTTGACTTAAATTCTGTGAAATTAATATATCAGTTATCTAAAGCTGTCAGTAATTAGGGAAATAGCATTGAGTATTTTCAGTACAGCAAACTTTTTTGAGATGAGAGTCTTCAGCTGAAACAAGATGGGAGATCTATCACTGCTTGCTAAAAAGATGCTACTGGAATAGACTGCAATTTGCCATACGAATTACCTGTTTCCCTTCTGAATAAAAGACACTATCCACATAAACTTTATATTATATCTGTATTTATAACATGGTTGTCTTTTTCTTTTATTTCTCTGCCACCATCAAAACCTAATTTTTCTCAAGTGTGAAAATGAAAATCACTTTTTCCTTGGTATTTCCTGGCATCCTTGAGCTGAAGTCTTTTTCTTGGGCTGCAGTGACACCTAGCGCTTAGATCCTTAAAGCAAGAACAGCGTGTGGGTTTGACCAGTCAGGTTTTGAATATTTCCTCATTATTGCACAATGCCAAGTAAGAGTGCCACGATTGCTAATGTAGTCACACCACTGTATTTATGGCGTGTGTTGTGGTGGGGGAGTCCCTTTAACCTGAACATTAATATGATAGTCTCTGTCGAGACAGTACTGGGCTAAGGGGGACCGGGGGCAACAGCAGCTGTGTCACACAGCCAGGGTGTTCCCATGTACCAGCTGAACATAAAAGCATCATTTGTTGTCCTGATTTGGGGAGGCTTTTCAAATACTGTTACTAAGGTCTAGCTTTCCAAACGGCTATGTAGACCCCTGAATATAGGGCTTAAAATGTCCAATATGTTTCAAAGACTGCCACAGCTGAAGGAATCTTCAAAAATATGAAATGAAGTATTTGGAGTATCTCTAATTCAGTTTGTCACGTAGTTTACAAAGCAGTAGCTCCAATGGGATTCACGGTGTTATGACTTTGCTGCCACTCTATATGTCAGACGTTGGCCAGTCAGAAGAAAGCTCACAAAAACAGTTGGTCTCCTCTATTTTCCATCTCTGTAATGCACAAACACTGCCAAATTTGCAACCACAGCCCTCAGTGCTGTGACCCCAGTGTTTGAACTGCTCCTGCCCAGAGTGCGCATTTCTGCAGTTTCTCTTCTGCTTGTTCCTGCCGTCCCCGCAGTGCGGCCAAGCAGCACTGTCAAGCCGCCAGGGATCCACCCAGAGCAGGCACAAACCAGCAGTGTCTCCACACTTCTTCCAAAAACCACCACAAACAAAATTGGGAGCCCACCCCACAGCTTGCTGCCTTCATTCCCTGGGATTAACATCTGGCTGGCATCCTGAAGCTGTAGCCTGTACACAAAATCAAATAGCCACAGAGATCCCCATGGCAGGCATCTATTTCTGCAAAAAAGTCGCTCTGCGGGGCACTATCTTTTCCCAGTGGGACTGCAAGCATTTACCTCACCAAATTCTGCCTCTTTCTCTTCCACAGAAACAAAATCTCAATGTAACATGTTATCTCCAATGGTTAGGAAGTGACATTTCCACTGATTCTGTTGGTTTCTGGAATTACAAACACCTCCTTCCCACAAAAATCCCCCTAAAGAATTGATGTGACTGGTAGTTTACTTAATTAGTAAATTTTGATAATACAGTATGATATAGATATTTGGCAGTGTCCCTTCAAAGGGATTGTGAACCCAGTATCTGCTCTTGCATTACCTGTCCAAATTTCAGGAGCAACCACACTTGCCAGACATGGTTTGCAAAACTCACCTGTGCTCAGAACATTTACTCACACCCTTGATGCTGTGAGAAGGGCACACGTTAACCCACAACCAAAACGGGGCTCAGCCATTGAGGAGGGATTTTTTTGCTCCACACTCTTGGATCACTGGCTCCAGAAAGCTGTTCTGGGTTTGTAACCACCTTCTCCTCTCAGCCAGCTTGAGATGGTGCTGTTTGCTGGTGGTGGCACTTGGGAAAGACTTGGGGGTTTGTTGGCCCATCATGGTTATTCTGGAGAGTTTGGGGCTGGGGGCTGGAGCCCATGCACCACTGACATGATCCTCCTGGCCCTGACTGTGGGACCTCCTCTCCCTGTTTCCCATTCCCTGACCACGCATGTGTGGAGATGTATATGGATTGAGACAGAAACCCCCACTGGTCTGCCCACCACTTTTCATCCTTGCAGCAAGGGTCAAATTGAACATAGCTGTGTGAAGCACACAGATACTCCACAGTATACTCCACTTTTACCTTCAACTGATAAACCACCTTGACACATTCATGGGATGCTCCTTCCCATGCAGGAAGACCAACACATCTATTCATAGATATTTGACACTGTTTCAGGTTTCAGAACAAATTTGAAAGCCTTTGTTTTTTACTGTGACACTATAAAAAAAAACAAAAAAAACAAACCTGTTTCTTTTTAACAGTCTCAAAGCTCAGGCTAGAATCTGGAAGCCGAGCTGCTTTCCCCTGAGCCTGGGACTTCCTCTCCTAAGTGTTTGGCAGGGCACTTGCTGCTCTCATGTTAACCAGTGCTACCCAATGTCTGGTTGCCACCATGTATCTCCAGGCAAGAGCGAGGGTTGCAGAGATGTGATAAGGCACAACTTCTAAATACGGAGCAGCGACGACTGCTTCACTAAAGTCACGTGTACTACATCGAAATGGCGGTACTGGGAAGCCTTACACCTCCTGAATGGAGGTGCATACCTGAAGCCATATCAAGGGGAAACTTCTCTTCCAGCCACCACTGCCCCCTGAGCATTGTGGTGTCTTCCAGGGCCAAGGTATACTGCCATGAACATAGGAGACATCTCCAGCCTGTTCAGCAGACCACAACCCAGAATCCTGCATCAAACATCATAGCTGGAAGCGTTAACAGCTATGTGACCTGAGAGCAGCAGAAAGATGCTGTTCACTTTCTCTTTTCATGATGCTCATCCAGAGATATGGATATTTTAAAACTTTATTCTGCTAAACAAAGGGAGAAAAAATGATACTGAGGCAGGTGGCTATCACAAGTCTCATAGAAATCGCCTTTTTCAGAAAACTCCAGCTCCTTTCTGAAAAGGATTTCAGCTTTCATTCTCAACAATAGTGATGCTTCTAATTCCAGTGGTTGTGGAGAAAAACTAAAAATATATTTTAAGTGTATCATACAGAATCAGAAACTAGAAAGCAAAAGAGAACAATATCCTTTTAAAAGGAAGCATGCAACCTTTAAAGCAATCTCCTTTTTGAAGCACAAATAATTAGTTACATGAATTTATGCCTTGTGTTCTTGGAATTGGTAATTGCTATTAGATACCTATGAGAATGAGATCTGGTAAGAAATGTGTTTCCCTTTTCATTTTATTGCTATAAAGTACAACACTACTTTGTAACCATGAATTGTTGTTTACCACCTCCTCCAAATTAGAAACAGTAGTTCCACAGGATGCCATTATGGAAAATAAGAGATGGGCAGGTTTACTGCTTGATTTGCTTGGGTTCAGCTTCCCTCTGGGGTATAATTTTTTTTTTTCCCAAGGGCTAATTGCTTATCTTTTCTGCGCCAATCTCCCTAGCCATAAAGCGGGGATAAAAATGCACCCATGCTGTGAAGCTAATTGCATGAAACAATATTTACAGAGCTCCATGAAATCTTTCTTAAGCACCACAGATGTTCAAATTTGTGTAAAAATACATTGACATTTTTCATCTATTTGGCAGAGTTCCTCTAGATTGTCATGCTTTTGCCTCAAAGGGCTTCATTTGAGCTGTGGCAAGGAGTTGTCACACAGGACATCTGGAGATGAAACAAAATCCATGATGTTCTTTCTCAGCTCTTGGCTGAACGGGCTGTACAAATGGGGTCCATCTACGGGGTGACAGCCACCAGCTGCCAAGAGGACAACTCTGACTTGGAGGAAGCTGGTTTCACCCCTAGAAAATCCCTGGTTTAAGTACTTTGGATTTATAAAGCACGGCATTTTCTGTCATCTAATGATATATAAGATAATCAGAAGTGGCAATGATTTTTCCTCACATGTACCCTCCAGTGTGAGATTGAAAAGTCCGACCCATCATGGCTGATATTTTACATTTTCCATTACTACAACAGAATCAGTTATTCTTGGTGATAATAATAGCACAGAAGAGCCCTTGCAGTTCTTTTGGCACAGGAAATTTTACCCACATGTTGCAGTGCAATGCAGAAGACAATGGGAGAATATATCCAAAAGCCTCTCCAACATTTCTTTCTGCAGAGTACCCAAAAGCGTGAGTAGCTGTGCTGTCTATTCACAGCAATCTTGGAGAAAAAAAGAAAACATTTGAAAAAAAGGTATGTTAAATACTTAGTGAGGTTAGTAAAAATTGTACAATCTGTGATTGCTACATTTGACAAAACTTCAAAAGGAAATTGTACTCCTTATTTCTTTTTTCCTGGTAACGGTTATTTAAAGCTGGCTGATTGTTTATCAAGAAGTACCTAACAAGTCTTTTCATAGTCATGTGATTCCTTTGCCATGGAACAACACTTATCACACAGCTTTTTTTTTTTTTTTTATTTTGCATTTTTAACATTATGTATGGATTACCTTTGCACTAAATAAAGAAGCATTTGTTCACTTTGGGAGGTACCATCTGGTTTGAATTTAGTCAGGAGGAGGAGGAGGAGGACCGTTCTCCAGTGCAAGGGTACAGAAGGAGCCCAGAGCACCAGGTTGGGTGAGGTCTGTCCATGCAAAGCGACCCCACCGGCCCCACCAGCCTCACCCAAAACACAGCTCACAGCTGGGCAAGGGGCACGAAGGACTCTGCATCCCCACTCAGCTGTCCTGGCTCTGAAGAGCTGTTAATTTTTGCCCTCTGGTGTCCCTTTTGAAACACTGCAGCGAACTATTTACCAGCTCCGGAAGCACCAACTGTGCGTGGTTATATTGCTGCTGCTGGGGCACAGAGAAGGCAAAGCCTTACTGAAATCAGAACGCCAGCAGATTATCAAAGGAGCTGGAAGCCATGCTAAAGGCCTCCACCTCTGCCCTTTTGAAAGCAATGCAGATCCCTGAGAGACAAATAAGTATTGTCTATTGGTAGAGTAGAAACACGAGTCATATCCACCAGATACAGTAACTATTGCCTGGCCAAAAGCTTGGCCATTTTGGGGTTCATTCCCCCAGTAGGCTTGTGCTTCTGTCACTGTCAGTGTAGGTGGGAGTTGTATATGCTCAGCACCGCTGAAACATCTTTTACTTTTCTGTGTTTTGTCTAATTTAACAAAGTCCTGATTTTTTTTTCCTGCAAGTATTTAACAGGAAATTCTGTTCCTGTTACAAAATTCAACAGGGCTGACTTTGTAAAAAATGGTCAAAAACTCTGGAGAGGATATATTTCCCTATGTGTTTACAATAACTCCTGTAACACTCCTGTTTAGTTTAGGGAACCCTTTAAGTTTCATCCCTATCATATTCTATGAACATTTTCTATATTTAGTCAGTACTATTGTCATTTAAAACTGGGATAAAATGAAAACTGCATTGCCTAAATATTCCATCTATCTCTGCTAATAAATGGATTTATTAGTACCATAAAAGCTCTCAACTGGTAAGCTGTTAAATCCCAGTCCAATTGTTGGTCCGGGACTTAACATAAGCTTAGTTAGAATACCCACAAAACAAAACCCACCTGGAAAAACTAAAAAGACATAATATCACAGGTATTTTTAAACATATTAATATCACAATTCTTCTGGGTAGAGATCATGTAATGTGGTTCATCCTGTCTGTGCATGTGTGGGACTGCAGGTCAAAACCTTTTGAGTAACCTGGTCTAGTGGGAGGTGTCCCTGTCCATGGCAGGGGCATTGGAACTAGATGAGCTTTAAGGTCCCTTCCAACCCAAACCACTCTCTGATTCTATGAAAACAGTTGTGTGGGGGTAGGAGGATCTTCCCAGGCCTTTGATTTCAGCTGGAAATCCCAAGGGATGTTTTCAACGGCATCAAATTGTTACCAAGCTGGCTCCACCACAAGCTCCAGCACAATTCAATCACTTGCCAAACACTGTTCAGTGATGTCCAGGGAGATAAATGTCCTGGGGTGAGTTGTCTTGTTTGTTGCATAGTGATGTTATAGCACCAGTGGAGATTTTCTGTGTCTAAGGCAGGGAACATCAAGCCCTTGCTCTCAGAATACACTGCCTGTAAGGTCCCCTTGTTCGCTGGAAGTGTGGGCACACATGACAAGCAGACATGCAGAGGTTTTGCAGATTAAGTGCCCCTAAAGCAGAACGAAGCACAGACGAGCTGCAATGTCTGACAACACATATGCAGCTGGAAGCACACTAAATGTTTTCAAAGAAGGATTACCAGGGGTGGCTTTGCAGTGGTGCAAAACCTGCCCATTTCTAAAGAAAGGTTTTTGGAGTAACACGTTCCAGCTGATTCTTCAGCTGAGTTTATTTGTCTTTGACAGTTGTTTTGCTCCATGCATGTGTGTGTGTATGTATGTCACACAGGTTGAACTAGGCAAGAATATTTCTAATGGTCAGCTGAAAATGTCTTAGTGGATGCTGGTGAAAGAGTGACTTTGTGCTGCTGTAGGGCAGGTCCACACTGTCCAAGAAATTGAGAATAAGCATATGAATGATAAGATTTGCTCTAAGTCATGTGTTCTCAGAGCTAAATTGCAGCAAAAGACACACAGGACGATGGAAAACCAAAGATGTATAGAAGGTGTAGCCTTTACAGCTAGATACAGCTTGGACATCTAGTCTCCTGACAGCAAAATACCCAGAGATCTGCCCTCCTATACATGTGGGCTCTGTTTGCTTTCCCTTTCACCCCAGCAGTTTAAACACACTTCAGAATCACTTATTCCTACTGGGATAAAGACAGGGTGAGCCCAGTGTTGAGACTGGCCATAGTTTGACACAGTTCATCACCATCCTCATCTGTGTCTGCAGTATCTCAAGTAGGAACACCATTGCTGTAGCACCAGTGGAGACTAAAAGTTGATTCAATCTGTCTAAAATCAGACTCATCCTTTGCCACTTAGGGAGATTTATTGCTTTCCAGTAACTATCAAAAAGGGCTTAGGATGCTGCCTCAAGTGCATATTAGTCAGAAAACCTTTAAATGAGATGAAACTGGACCTCCTGTGTGGAGCTGCCCATACCTCCTGGCATGCCAGACAAGGAGCAGCTGAAAAACTGTGCTCAGACACATCTCTGTGTAAAATGTAGGCTGGCATTCATAATTTCATAAAGATTTAAGTGGCCTTTAAATTAAGTTTCTGCGGGAAGTCTGTAAACTTAGGATCAGGGAAGAGAAGCTGCTAGAAACAGGAATTTCTTTTTTTCCCCTGAATCCTTCTGCAGAGAACACACATAATTATGTTGCGCTATATTAACCAACACATATACACTATTTTATATGTCATTAGCTTTCAAATGCCTTCCCAACAGTGCCTAAGCCTCCTGCCAATGTGTCCCCTCGGGCCACCAGAAGACCCTACTTCCCAGGTTGGCACGTTTCTGCTCAGACCAATGCCAAGAATTTTGAGCCGGGTTGCAATTACCAGAGGGGCTGTTGTGAGCCATTCAGTCTGCAAGTAATTCTGAGGCGAAGAAAGCATTTTAAAAGTGACAGGCTAAAAATAAAATATTAGTAAAACCAAGATCATTCTTTTAGCCTTGTGCAGGCAGACCAGTATTAGCAAGTATTTTATTATACTGAACGCTGTTCTGGAGAATCAACGCTACATGCTCTAGCTTTGTAAAATGTTGCAAAAATTATTAACATTTTCAGCTGTTTCCATCTGGAGAGGCCCAGATGGAGGCTCATAAAGAGCCCTCATATTCCGAAAGTGCTGAGTATGAGGGAAAGATGAGATCTAACTGTGAAGTTCAAATGAGCTGCACATAGTTTCAAGAAGCCCCAGGGCTCAGAGCCTGTTAAGACAGAAGAGTTCTTGGACATGTCTTGAAGCAGAGTTTGGGTGCCTAGAGGCCTTTAAGACAAAAATGGAGTCTCATTGCACTTCTGGGGTTAGGCAGCACCTGAGCTGTAGTTTACAGGATGAAAAAATGTTACGTTTCTGTACTTTAATTCTTGCTTAAACTCAAATCAAGATATTACTTATTTATGTCTGATAGGTAACACAGAGCTTCATCTAAAAGCAGTCATAACATTCATGGAGTTAATGGAATTACTTGCCAGGATATAAAAATCCAAGTGATTTTTCTTTTTCTTTGAGAAACTTTGTGGCTTATTTACCAGTAGCTCATTCTAGTGAGCTCAGATACAGCAGGTCACCCATTCACTTAGCCTTGGTGAGGAAAAACTAGGACTAATATTATGAAGAGCATGCAGTAATTGACTAGTATTGCTCAGCTGACAAGTTATGATTCACATTTTTTTTAATATTTTCTTATAACCCTCCAATAGCTTATTCTTAAATAAGTGATAAATAGATTGTTTTATTTTTGGATAAGACTTCCTCAGAGGGTAAAATAGTCAGGGAAGAATGGGTACCCCTAGAAGGTAATACAAGAAAACAAAGGTCTAACAACAGAGTAGTGAACTTTCTGCTGGAGTCACTTGCCTCTCTCCATTAGGAAGATCCCTAGACCACTAGCCTAACTTTGGTATCTATCTTTTAGGTAGTTCAATGTAGGTAATCTCAATGCTACTTTGTATTGATCCTGTAAATGCATCCACACATTTTCTGGCGTAACATTAGCTACCCAAGAACAACTGTGATAGATACCCTTAGTAGTAAGAATCATAGAATTATAGAATGGTTTGGATTGGAAGGGACCTTAAAGATCATCTAGTTCTAACCCCCTTGCCATGGGCAGGGGCACCTCCACTAGAGCAGGTTGCTCAAAGCCCCATCCTGACTGGACTTGAACACCTCCAGAGATGGGGCATCCACAGCTTCCCTGCGCAACCTGTTCCAGCGCCTCACCACTCTCACAGCAAAGAATTTTTTCCTAATATCTAATTTAAAGTTCCCCTCTTTCAGTTTAAAACCGTTACCTCTTCTCCTATCACTCCACTTCCTGACAGAGTCCCTCCCCATCTCTCCTGTAGGCCCCCTTCAGCTAGGCTGCTATAAGGTCTGCCCAGAGCCTTATCTTCTCCAGGCTGAACAACCCCTACTCTCCCAGCCTGCCTCCACAGGAGAGGTGCTCTATCCCTCTGATCATTTTTGTGGCCCTCCTGTTCCAACAGGTCCATGTCCTTCTTTGTTGGGCACTCCAAAGCTGGACACAGTATACTCCAGGTGGCGTCTCACCAGGGTGGAGTAGCGGGGTAGAATCACCTCCCTTGACCTGCTGGCCACACTTTTGATGCAGCCCAGTATGCAGTTGGCTTTCTGGGCTGCCAGCACACATTGTGGGCTCATATTCAATTTCTCATCAGCCAACATCCCCAAGTCCTTCTCCTCACAGCTGCTCTCAACCAATTCTACTCCCAGCCTGTATTTTTGCTTGGAATTGCCATGTCCCATGTGTAGGACCTTGCACTTCGCCTGATTGGGCTTCATCAGGTTCACATGGGCTCACCTCTCTCAAGCCTGTCCCCGATCCAGGTGCTTACAAAGGATTATCAGCCCAACTTTTCTGAAAAAAAATTCCCAAATATTATTGCGTTTCTGATGATTTCTCTTTCATAGCTTTGAAACTGGTCATCTTTGCAGCTGCTTCAATCTCCATCAGTCAAGGAGACCCAGGGAATTCAACTACTCTTCTCATTCCCAGCATCCGATTCTGATACAGAATTTGTACAGAATTATATTTTGGCTCTACTTTGGCAGAGTTACAGCAGTGTTTCTGTAGGTTTCTTAGTTTCCCCTGGGTGGGCTCACTGTGAAAAGTCTTTGGGTCCCAGCTCCTCTGGGGAAATCTAAGAGGCAGAATAGGTAGGGAACCAGTGGGCAGAGGTTCCTTCTTGTGCAAGGCTATTTTGCCCATACAAAATGATGCACATAGGACGCGCTTCTCTACTACTAACTTTCAGGAAACTCTGGCAGGTTCACCGACACAGCTTATGAGTCTATTTATAAGAGTGCACTGGGAAGATACAGGGTGATGAGCCGAAAGCACACTTCCCAGGGAAGTCCTGTCCCCATTGGACATGGAGATATCGAGCTGAGGAAGTAGGCTGTCTAATGGCAGGTAGCACCCTCTATATGCCTATATATTGCAGACATTTTGAAGAAGTCACTTGGAAGACATTTTACATCTGAAGTAAGACCAATGGATGAGGACACAGGTAAGCAGTATTAAACATATTTGCCAAATACATAACACTTCCTGTTACTGCTATGTAGTTTTCAATTCCATCTGTAGGACACATATTTTACAGTTAACTCTTCAGTTCAGTCTTAGGCAGTTTAAATTCCATGGCAACATATTGGACCTTTTAAAAAAAATAAAATAAAAAAATTGCCATATTGGGCAAAATTTCCCTCCAAAGTATCTTTATATGTTTTTCTGTATCTTTATGATTATGTCAGCTAGTCTGATTTTAAGAGTTATTGCATGTTGTCACCATCTACTGATACCAACGGAAAATAGATGCTTTGTAATTTTGAAAATGAGGCCACTGACTTTATTCCTACATGGCCAACATTGTCCAGAAAACTTAGGAACAAAAGTGTACCTCTAAGAATTGTCCTGATTCTGCTGAAAGACTGTGGATTTACACCTATGTGTAGGTGTGCATGTTTTGGGTGCTGAAGATCATTATGGAGGGCATATGGCTTATTAATACAGAAGTGCTTTTGTTTGTGAAGCCTAGCTTCTTTAGTATGTTTTTGTTCAAAGTTGGCAAAATTCCTCCTTTGTAAAAGGATTTGATTAGAATTATGTCATATCCAAGCCCAATTTTTAGTCTTTCAAAATACATTTCAATGTATATGGTAGGAGCTCTTGCCAAAATATTTTCCAAAAGGAAAAGGGCTTTGAAACTGTATAGAAAATGTTATGTAAAATGTTCTTTTTTTTTCCAAAAATGTGTGTTAGTATTTCAGGTTTCAATAAAAACCAGGAACCATACTGCACAAATACACATTCTTTTAATTTCACTTGCAGGAACAGTAATTTCCTGGCCATTTCTATTTTGAAGCATCATTGAATTGATCTTAATGGGTCATTATGACGTGTTGTATGTGATTTCAATAACACACTGAGTAAAAAATGAAATATGATTTAAAGTAACATTAACCCCATCTTCTTTGATTCCTCATAGCTTATTGACTTTAGATATTCATCACTGAAATGCCTGCTTCATTCAACTGCACAGTCAATTCCCAAGCCACTGTTGAAGAGAAAAAATATACAGCAACAGTGAAAGATACATTATGTAAAGAAGAAAGGGAATTTTTCTTCTTCACCACTACCTTCCTTTCATGCTCTTAGGTTAATATTCAACTGTGGGACCTGAAGCAAGGATTTCTTCAAGTGGACAAGGATTGATCCTTATGAAGTAAGGATTAAGGAACCCAGGAGCACCAAAGCAAAATGTCCAGGCATAAGCTGGGGCGAATAACAGACTGAGTTCTGAATTGTTCCCAACTCCTTGAGTGTATTTAGTTTTCTTTACAGTAAACTATGGAAGAATAATATGGAAGAAAAATTTTCTATATAGTAAGATGCTTTATATAGATTTCAATTCTGGAAGAATGTTCTCAATGAATTCTTCAAATGTTTTATCATGCATATGTGTGGTATAATTGACATCATTTATGTCTATAACTACATGTTCTGTCAGAACCATTGATCTCTGTGTTTTTGAATATAGTATGAGTTTTTTTCATTATAACAGTCTTTCTCATCATCATGTTATCCCTTTTCCCCCTCAAAAAATGCTACTCAACAATGTTACTGCTCCGTTTTATGCAAGATAGAGTACTCAACATGTATTTTCTTTGGCATATTTACAAATAGTGACAACAAAACCTCAAAAATAGGTAATCAATACTCCATATTGCAAGCAAGAAAAATGAATTAAACTGTCCATACCATAAACCAGTCTTAGCTGGTGAAAAGTTTTCTTTTGATACCAGGGCTTTATTATGTTTTTACTGTATCATACATAACTAGAGTGTTTTTAATATCTTTTGTTGATGTTGTTGGGGGGGTTTTATTAAATAAGCAAATCTTCAGACAATTACACCAGTCTGATTGCTGTGATATAGTGCTTTGCACAGGTTGTAAATGATTACATGTCTGCAATAAATAAAACCTAGAAAATACAGTCCAACAAGAAGTCTGAGGACTATGCCCAACCTGATGTTTCAGTCCAGCCTTCCCTTTTCCCTTGGGAATCCAAATGGAGCAGTTCTCTGATAAACAAACATTGCACAGGCAGCCCAGATCTGCTTCTTACCAGCCATCAGAAAGTTGGTGAGAGGTAGCGAGGGGCACAGGAACTGTTGAAGAGCCTACAGTGGCCTCCCCCTGCAACTCCCTTCATCAGGTTCCAGCTGCAGCAGCCAACATGTACTGCATTAGCTGGAGAGAAGAAGCCAAATGCACCAAGACTAGCACAGAAATGGCTCCTGTCATTAAACACTGGTTCAATTATTTCCTAAGAGAGGTTCACTGAGTAACCACATCACATCTGTCTCTTTGGAGCCTTAAAAATAATACATGAGAATTATTTCAAAACCTGGGAGAATTCAGGGCTAAAGTGTTTGCGTAACTACTTTTCTGGTGGAAAGACATAAATAACACAGTGTCAGAAAATGGAGTATCAGACAAATACAAGGTCAAATTCTAATTTCATATTCATTGACAAAAAGCTAGCCTTACTTTAGCTACACCTATTTTTACCTGTATACACTATTAATCAGAATATCTTTCTAGACAATGAAAGTACCTCTCCCATTCATACAACTGTGAAGTATTCATCCCAGGAGTAGAAGTAAAAGCAGAAGAGTAAGATGACTGCATCTTTGATGTTCTGGATCTTTTCTGAAAAAAAAACATAAGTATGCTACTGAGTGGCAGGAAAAGAAGCTGTTAAATACTCAGAAAATAGTTATTTTTAACATTTTCTAAAATTGTCAATACTATTTAAAAAATAATGAATGTACACCTTTGCTAGCAAGCTGTTTCTTGAAAGCAAAGATATAAATGCATTGTTTTGCATACAATGAAAGAGTTTCTTGCTAAAACAACCAGAGGGAATGCAATAACCTTAAATGATTGCCGCTGGGTTTTAGGTCTAAAGTTCCCTTTACAGAAACATGTCTGGTTTCCCCTGATGCCAAAAGGCTGTAACTTATAGCACACGTGTAATCATGCAGCTCTGATGCCCCTCTCCAGGTGCTGAGGCAGAGGGATGCTGTCTGTCAGTGAGTGCACAGAGGGTCACGTCTACCCTGTTCCCTTTCCGTGGCTGGGCAGGGGGTGCCCGTTTGCCTTGCTGTGCCTGCTCTACTCGGGGTGAAGGAGAGCCCTGAGCTGGGAAAGCCATCCGGACTGCGGGTGCGTGACCCAGCAGGCAGGAAGCCTGTGGCAAGGGCAGATATTAGGGGATGCCTGAAAGAAACAGAAAAAGACAGAGCTAAGCCTCTGAAGCAACACAAAAAATTCTTTCTTATAGACCCAGAGGCACCGGGGGTGAGGTTGTGCAAGACAGCTGGGACAATCTGACAGCTTGCTGCCACCAAAAGTGAGTGTTTCATGCTGCTTCAAAAAGCTGGGGGTGTCAGACAAACAGAAGAGCTCATGCAAAAGAAGGAGCAGACGACTACATTCAGAAGAGGGAGGTAAGCCTAGCCTTTGGGGCAGCCACTAGCTCAAATTTCTCAGGAATATTCAGCCTGCGTGGAGCCTGCTGCAACCCAAAACACCATGAAATGTTGCTGGACTGAGACAAAAAAACTGTGAGGAGAAAGATTTACTTAAAAGATTCGTTATATTACTACGTTCTCACTCAGATGAAACTGAGTTTCTGTATTTTAAACTTTGATTGTTCTCATTTAGCTAAACTCAAATGTAGCCTTTAGAAGCTTACAGCCCCCTGGGTGACTATGGTGGGTCCTAGTCTGGGTTACTTGGGATGAAACAGGCTAGGGAGCAGTTCCCCAGGAAATTGGAGGGAGCAGTTGTCTTTGTCAAGGATGAGCTAAAGGCAGCAATAACCTATGGAACCATTATAGCTCCATCTGCAAGAAAATACGTGTCCAGTCTCTGTAAACAGCACTTTATCACTTCACATTCGGAAATGTATAATAACTCCTCAAAAGCCTACATACAATATCAGAAAAGACATTTTACACAGGAAGTGGAAAACTAATCTTTATGAAACGCTATTAGTAACAGTAGCTTCAGGTTAAATCAAAAAGAAGTTTCACCTTAGCCTTGCTTTGAAAAAGCACAAGTGGTGCAGGACATGAGGTTGATACCATTCTTCTGGGAGAGAATTTTTTTCATTCTCTTCAGGGGGATTGGAAACTAATATAAAATAAAGTTTTACTAGAAATAGATAGATAGTTCCAAAGACTGCAGATAAAAATAAAAACCAAGCAAGAAAAAAATATTAAGAGCTCTGTGTCATAGGAAGGGGCTGTTTTACTATAGCCAAGGTTTCCAGCCTGTGCACCCAGAGCATACATAGACTGAGAGGTCTGAAAAAGGAAATCTCTTACTTAGGGTTGGGTAATATCAGTTAGAAAACCATAAGATACCACAAATCAGAAAAGACTGATGACCGTTATCTGTGGAAACAAATGTAAAACAGTATGGAATGATGACTTAGTCAAAAGGAAATATAATTCATCAATTTCTGAAAAGAAAATTTAAAAAAAAATTGAAGGAATCAGTCAATAGTAGCAGTCTCCACAGACTAAAAGAATTTAGATTCCATCCAAAGTATTTACTGCTTTTCAGAGGTGTTTGCCTGCAACCATTACATTACCTCCTACTGACCAAGTTCAGTTTCAGCCTTTTTAACCAGTAGGAGAGTCTAAGCTCATCTCTCCAAGTCATATTGCTATAATTTCTGTGTGAAATGTTGTTTTAGAAACCAGAAGCCCTTTCCCCCTGGCAAGTTGCAAGTGAGGCTGCATCTCTCTCAGCTTACTCATCATTCACCACCACACCATCTAATTAAATGGGTTGAATCTTGGCCACATCACATTTAAAATGAGTCACATTTTCTAGCACGGTTCTTTTAAGACTGTTTGAAACTTTGAAATGTTACAACTCAAATGTTAAATGATATCTAAAACACTTTTGATATTTACATGAGACCTCTCAATTTTATACCTTTCCTGTCTGAGAAAAAAATTTCAGATTGAGCATGAAGTGGAGGGAATGCAGATCAAATATCACTTCCTCTTTTCTTCTTCAAATGACCTGTTAAGGTATTTCTCTATGTTGGTTGCTCAGTATTTAATCTTAGTTCAGTGCAAGAGACCAGCAGACTTATCTGTCTGGGAATATGGCAGAGGAATCGCTCTTCCAGGGAACTGAATTCCCTTTGCCAGACAGAGGTGACATTTCCTTAGCTTTTGTGGTTCTCCAAAAGAGTGGTTGTGACAAGAGGTCATGCAGCGTGTTATGCACAGATGTAGCAAGGACATTTATACCAGCAAAGAGGGTGTGGAAATTATACCTGTGTAGCACAAATGTATTTATTGTCAAACAAGTGCAGCTTTAATAGTTTAGCAACGGGATCATCAAGGGTCTTCTTTCCCCAGATCCCTCCATTCAAAGGTCATGGTTCTTCTCACTTGCCGCCTACCTAACTGTCTCCAGAGAGGCCAATGGGAGTAAAACATTAAAGAAAATATATAGATGTTCATTACTTAAGAGTTTTGGCAGCAAGAGCTCCAGAAGTCCCACCCTGCCCTGAAGTGAGGAGTTTGCAAAAGTATCAAAGGCCTTTCTGGCCTTGCTGTACAAATGTCAACAGCATGGTAACCATGGTGGGTCTAAACCCAGATTATCATGCTCTCCCCATACACTGACACTTGGGGTTTCAGATCGACACTACAAATTCATGTCAAGTCCACTGTGTCATGACAGGAGAGGCCCTACATTGGTCCCTCTGCCTCACCATTGAGCACCTCAGAGACCTTGTTTACCTCCTAAGGCCATGAAGCAGTCACAGCGTCACCACCAGGCTGGTGTTATGATGCCTGTCCACTATCTCCCTCCTGGAAGGATGCCTGGCATTCACTTGAAGCGTACAACATTTTATTTGGTTGCATCAAACAAAGCACACAATCTAGGCCCAGCGCACACCTAAGAATTACCACTTAGAGATGCCAGGCAGATCTCTTAGGGGTTTCTCTCTTTTCTCATGGGGATGAAATATGGGGACTGTCCACCTTCAGAGAATCATTTTTGGAGCATGATTTGCTGTTGTGCTGCTCATCTGCTTATTTTCAGGCCTTGCAGTACACATCATATTTCATCTTTGCTGCCAGCTTTGTTCCTCCTAGGGACTCTTCAAATTTTCTGTCCATTTCTTCATTCTGAGCTTTAGAGAAGAGGTCTCTCCAGTTCCCGACAACCCCTGTGTACAACAGAAAGTACCAAAGACTGAAGACAGCAGCTCCTGAGAGAGGATAATATTTATGCAGTAATGGGGCACACATGAGTTGGGAGGAATCTGACTTATGCCCCTGAGAGGTCTTATTGCCTGGGACAGGCAAAGTAGCAAAGATAAAAAGTAAAGGCTGCAGGCAGTGTTGCAGATAGGCTGCCTATACACATTCCCTCCTCAGAGAGGATTTCCAACATGGTTTCATGAAGACTTTACATGGAAGAGAGGGGAACTTGGTTGCGTCACAAGGGAAAGCTCATTTGCAAATACCTTCCCCTGAGACAGGAAGTTACTTGGGGATGTGTGGTAGGTGGTAGGGAGGAAAGCAGTTAAATTCTTCTTCCTCCAAGGAGTGGTGAAGGAAAGGCATTAAAGCAAGCCCATGCCCTCAGTAGTCAGAAACCAAAGACTCTTGATGCTATGGGGAGCAGCTGAGCTGCCAGAGCTCCAGCCCTGGCCCTGGGTCTGAGGGACCATCTCTGGGGCCAGCACTGACATGGCCATTGGGAGGAACCATACTGAGAGCATTCCTCAGTTCTCACTAAGGACTTACCAAAAAGATGTCTGTGAGGCTAGAAGAGCAGTGAGCAATGCATTTGCTTGAGGTTCAAGAGATTCTTGTCCCATTAGCATACTTCCTCCCCAAAGGGGACTTTCATGAAGAGACGTGCAGCCTGGATCCATGATCCAGGATTGGCCTCGTCACCTGACTGCCAGGCAAAGGCCACACCATGACCCCTCCGTAAAGAGGAACCATCAGGCCCAAGCAGATTTGGTGCATAATTGTTGGCATAACTTACACCAGTGTTGGTCCTCACTTCACATCTCACTTGCCTAACTAACAAGGGATGCCACAGGGAAATAGGGCAACATGGCTGAGGACCTTAAGCCAGGATAGTTGAGGCACTCCAGTACATTTCTCACAAAGAACTCCCAAATCCTGCCAACAGCAGATGCTTGTACAGGATGTTATATGAACCTCACCCACATCTGTCCTTCCCAGAGAGCCCAGTAAGCTCACAGCTAAGTAAGGAGGTCCACTCAGAAGAAGACTTTAAGAAGGCACATTCCCCGTTTGCAGAGACTCACCCTTCTGGAAGAGGATGTCCCCAAATTTTCCATGGGTTTCATTGGATTTCTCTTTCATAGCTTGGAAACCGGTCCTCTTGGCAATTCTGTGAAAATCCAACTCACACAGTGAGAATCCAAAGAAGGCAGCAATCTTTTTCATTCCCAGTACCTGGTCCTGGCCAAAGAGACATAGCACAGAGGTGAAACCAAAAGACTTGGCACTGTGGCTGTGGCATGAAGCCAGCAGCTCGTGGGAAGCCCAGCAGAGGAGGCTGTCTCCCACAGTGTCACCAAGGAATTCTAAGAGCTCTGACAGAGAGGGAACCTACACATGGTGGCCTCAGCTTCAAAAGCACTTTCTTCTCTCCCCAAAGCAACTAAGCCTGTGCGAGATATGACTCTTTCCACTAACAGGCAAGACTATCCTCTTCCTAACTCCATGGGCTATCCCTAGACATAAAAGAGTAGCTCAGAAAGGCACGCTCTCCTAAAGGGACAGACAGGCTTGTCCCAAGCATTTCTTCATCCCCACAGCCATATATATCAGGAAGGTTGCACAGTGCACACATCAAGGAAGAGCTGGATGAGATGCCACACCTCTTTGAGTTCCTCAAGCTTATCACCATGATCTTCTCCTGGTCAATGTATTTGTTCCATTCCACTAGGTGGTCAAAGTAGGATCCCCAGGTCACTGCATACAAAGAAGAGAAGTAGTTGTTTTCCCCTGTAGGCTATTCCCCCAAACAAACCCTTACCAAATCATAGGAGTCAGCCCAGACAGCTCTCTAAGTGTGGTGCCAGGATGGTGAAGTGGTGACTGGCTCAACATGTCTGTTCTTTTGGCCAAGGTTAGTGCAGGACCCCCCAGCTCTGGCTATTGGGTAGCACCAAACCTCAAGCTCTGTTGCGGGAATGGAAAAGTCAGGCTAAAGCTTTCTCATGATCTCTCCATTCTGAGTTAGAGATTAAGAAAATCTGATTCTCTGGTGATCCCTGTTTCAGCCTTAACATGGGTCTATCTGTCTGTCCTCAGAGTGCCTTGGTAAGGTATGTTGGGGTAGGATTTCCATGCACAGGGTCCTACATATGCCCCTCATGTAGGGAGGAATGCCAGAGGATACAGGGCAAAGTACATTTCCCATTCATGAAGGCTGAAAAGTACTCATCCCAGGAGGCAAAGGATGGCAGCACCGGCATGTTGTTGTAGAAGTGGTAATAGGAGACAGCTGTGTCTTTGGGGTTCCGAACCAGCACAAGGATCTGGAGCAAGGAAACACATAATTTGATTCTGATTTTGTGACTGACCAAAACACCATCTTCTCAACACATCACATGTCTACCTAACACCCACCAGACCATGCAATTCTGGTCTAAATTCTAATTCCTTTTCTTCCAAGAAATAAGAGCTTTGGCAGGCACTTGCTGCTAATGTGAGCTTCAGGGTGAAAACAAGAAGCTTTTTCAGTGGTGCTTTTAGGACATAGCTCTGAGGTAGGTCCAATCCAGAGAAACAAACACGTGGACTACTGAATAGGAGATCTAGAAGCAGGCTGTGGGTGCACCCTTGCTTTTCGTTGCAGCAATCCCCATTGAAGACTACCTTAGCCCTAGAGTGCAGTGGGCTTTCCACAGGCACCCTGGTCTTGGAGGCAAGTTAAAGTAAACAGAGTAACTGCTTGTCCTGCTCAGCTTTCTGACACAAACCTGGAAACATCTTTCTGAAGGAGATCTGAATGGGCAGTGACACCAGGCAACAAGCCCACTGACAATAACTTCTTGAGTCACCAAAGCTGCTGCTGGGAGAGGATGTTTGCTCACAGCCTCAGCACACAGCACTCTTCCACTTCAGTCTTGGAAATGTGCCTGTGCATTGGCCAGCCCAGGGGAAAATGCAGAAAACACATCTCATACAGACAGAGGAAAGCTAATTTGGGGTGAAAATGTTTTGCAGTGTGATGCAAAAAGAAGACTCACCTTAGCCTTGCTTTGGAGAACAGACGGGGGCAGGAGATGAGGTAGCAGATGGGTTAGTGTAATTCTTCTGGAAGGCATTTTCTTCATCCTCTTTAAAATAAGTGGGAATAAATGCAACAGGACAGAAATAGATTATTCAGTGACATGTGCTTTTTCAGGAACTGTGGGTAATAAGAAAAGGTGCAACTGGAGAAGGAGGATCTTATCCCTTGGAAAACCCACAGAGATTTTTATTGTTGGGGGAGGGGGGAGAATTGGGTGAGTTTTTTTGTTGTTGTTGTTTTTTTTCTCATTGGTTGGACTAGATGACCTTAAAAGGTCCCTTCCAACCTAGGTGGTTCTGTAAGATGCTGCTAGCATAGGCTTCTACCAGCCTCTGCCACAGAGCACCATTTCACATGAGATATAGGCCTGAGGACAGGAACCCAAGAGGAATGTGTTACTGATCAAACCCATGAGGTCCAGGCTGGAGTCCTCTCCACAGATACAGTGACAGTGTCTGTGCACTGAGACCTTTGCGTTGGGACACCAGGTGGAATAGTATATGTTACTTGTGCAGACCACAGCAGTTGTTAAGGCCCTAGGGTCTCTATTGCCTCTGAGATCAGGCATTGTCTTTCATCTATTACTACTTGTAGGAAGAGGATTGCCAATATTTTCAGTCCCAGCCAACCTCATATATCCCAGGATCTCCAAATTCCAGGCGTGGAAATATCTCTAGCTTCTTTTCAGCATTTATTCTCTCTTTCATTTCTTCTTCTGTATATTTAGCATCTGTTGATTCCAATTCCTTCACCATTTGCTCAAGCCAGTTGGTTCCTGAAAGGACAAAGACACCAGTAGCACTATATTCTATCTTAGCCTGTCAGCAGGTGGGTGTGCTGGCGTTGGCTGGGAAACAGCTTTCTTCATACTAGCTAGTTTGGGGCTGTGCTTTGGATTTGTGCTGAAAACAGTGTTGATAATACAGGGATGTTTTAGTTCCTGCTGAGCAGTGCTTACACAGCGTCAGGGCCTTTCCTGCTTCTCACACTGCCCCACCGGAGAGTAGGCTGGGGGTCAGCTGGGGAAATAAGAAGGAAAGGGTGGACATTCAAAGTTATGGAGTTTGTCTTCCCAAGTAATCATTATGCATGATGGAGCACTGCTCTCCTGGAGATCTCTGAACACCTGCCTACTGATGGAAGTAGTGGAAGTCACCTCAGATTACTCCGTGTGGAAATTCTTCAAGAGCAGTGGTGCTCCCAGCACAGGGACAACTCATTTGTCCCTTTGCTGTTTCTGCTGTCCTTCTACAGTGTTGTCTTTGGGAACATCACGTACCCTTCTCCTGACTAGTTTCAGTTTACGGTCTGTTCATGATCAACACAGTTTGGCCTCATTCCCAGCCCCCAGGTAAGCTTCCAAAACAGAAGTGGTCATCAAGCAAAACACCAGACTGTCAAGCTTTGTCATTGTTTTTGAGCAAGGTTCAGCTGTCTTGGCCCCTGCAACCTGGCACAAGTGGTGTCTGAGGGACTGGACATGGTAAACCAAGTCCCGGTTTTCAACTGACATCTGGGATATGTAGGTGGACCCTCACACCTTTAAACTATTTCTGCCTGTGCCAGGTGGCACACAAAGTGGATGTGATAAGGATCAACGATTCTTCTTTTTCTGCAAATGACCTGTTAAGATATTCCTCTGAAGTGAATAGGAAAAATTGAAGCAATTCAAAATGCCCATAGTGAAAGAGAGATGAAATAATCCAAGAGTCCTGGTGGCATTCAGGTCTTTCCCTCCTTTTAGGTAGATGAGAATCACCTGCATTCTGCAATGCAATAAGTCTACGGAAACAGCAGTTCTTCTACCCTCATTAGCGGGATATATTCCCTGTATTGCCTTTGCAGCAAGTAGGGAAACAAAATACTTTCCTGTATTAGCAAGAGTGTAGTCAAAATATCAAGGAAAGTGATAATCCTGCTTTACCCAACACTGGTGAGTTCACCACTTGAATATTATATGCAGTTCCTGCACTGAAGCACAAGAGATTTGGGGAATCTGGAGAGAGTCCCACTGAACATTCCTGAAATCAGTGGGAGCTGGAGCAAATGAACACATAGAAAGTCTTGGTTTTCCCAGGCTGGAGGGAAAAAACATAAGGCATGGGGGAATCTCACTGCAGTCTTCCACTACTGGAGGTTATTATGAAGACAGAACCAACTCTTCTGAAAATTGGCCAGGAAATGACAAAAGGAACATATTTTAAATCACAACAAGGGGATGTCTGACTGCATAGAAGTAAAAAACAAACAAACAAATAAACAACCTCCAAAAGAACACTATAGTGAGAAAACACTGCAACAGATTTTCAGTGGAGTCCCCACCCTCAAAGTTTTAAAACTCTTCTGGTCAAAGCCTTGGGCAACCAAACCCAGCTTTGAAGATTAGGTCTTTCCATTGATTTGAGCAGAAGACTGTATTAGTTGACCTCCAGAGATGCCTTACAACTTAATTTCATGACCCTATTAAGTCTGTGTCACTGTAAGATTTCTAAGGTATTACTGCTGTGTTAAATGGTGGCACAAACTTCTGGATTGCAGCATAAATACTTGATTACTTATCAAGAAAAAAACACACACCTGTTTTAGGATAGCCTGCTAGAATCACATCGTCACTCCTTGTTTCAAAGGATTTCAGAGCTTCCAAAGTTTCTGGGCTGCTAAGTGTAGCAGGGTACAAAACACCTCCGTAGGAAAACAGCATGCTTTCTGGGGGAGTCTTTTCACCCTGTGCAAAAGAACTTTCCACTACTTCAATGACTCTTTCCCTATTTCTGCTCATGGTTGTATCCCTGTGGAACTTTTCAAACAAACAGATACAGGCTGTCTTTCCACAATGCAGAAAAACTTTAAGCAACATATTAGCAAATCAGATAGGGCATGGAGGTATGAAGGTACAAGTCACTCATTAACTCTGTACTCTGTTAACTCCTTCTGAAATTACAGCACTGGAGACTGACAATAGTGACACAGAGTTTTTGCTGAAGCTGATACGGGGAATTAGGAGTCTGTTCTTTACCAAGCATTGCTATTGGGGCAACAACTAACGGCATTCAAAATGTTAAATTAAACTAAAGAAAGACCTATAAAGTATATATATTGCCTGAAATATTTTTAACTGGTGAGCAATACAGTGCAATTTGCAAACTGAACAAGCGTCACGTAGTGGATGTGTGGATAGTGGATCTCAACCTAGTTTGCTATTGACTCCACTAATGGATATATATCCAAGGGTGCAACATCCCTCCAGGTGGTGGCTCTATCCCGCAATCTGTCACTGTATCACCACTTCAGGCAATACCTCCAGAGCTAAGGACAAGTACCACCCAAGCCATACTTCTCATGATTAAGTACTCACATTTGAGACTTTTACTTCACAAAATCCTACAGGAATGAAACACTAATACTTGTGAAACTCTAATACTTATGTTCTGCATTAACATGAATCAAATTCTACCTGTATGACTTCAGGTCTATTTCTTTCTACATATGTCTATAATGTAATCTTTGGGTGGAATTGTTCTTGTTGGGGGGAGTTATTAGTACTTTAGCTGATGCCTTTTCAGAAGATAAGGAGCTCCGAGATGGAGAAACAGGTATCTTCACAGGTCATCCCAACACAGACAAGTAATACAGGAAGGCTGAATTATCCCTTGGAGGGGCTTTTCACTCTTTTTTTCGTGCCCTTGAATATAGTCCTTAACACTGGTGACAGACTAATATCTGTATCTTATATTCCCACTTTTAAGTCTGGGAATCAGAACAGAGGGATGAAAGTACTGGGGAAAATGAGGAAACAATTCAAAACATCAAATTGAGAAGAAGGTTGGAAAACATGGAGTTCAGTAAAGGTAAGTGTAAAATGCTACATTTCCAATTTCTAGGAACACAAATCTACTTTCAGCACTTTAATTTTATTTATACAATCACATTTATTTATACAATACAAAGTTGCCATCTCCACATATGAAGCCATAAATTTGTTGATCTTGGATGCTGTCACTTACTGTATCTTTGTCTATACCTTATTCAAGAAGTAAGTCATCTTTTAAAGAAGGAACATGAACGACTTTGACATGGTTTATCCTTATCACCTTATTATCCTCATAACATTCTGTGGTTGGCTGGTTGCTTGGTAATTTTTGTTAGTAAATTTCCAGGAATCAAGTTAAGGTGACTGCTCTATCTTGATTCTTCTTTCTCACATTTTTAAACTCAACTATTACATATGTCCTCCTGTGAGCATCTGGTATGTTTCTGAGCTCTTGCAGATAATTTCTATTTGTTCAAAGATGGCCTGTGTCAGGACTTTCAGATGTTTTGCTTTTGAATCCATTCATTTTTTTAAATTTTTAAACTGTTATTTCTAGCATTTCTATTTCTTTGCAAAACTCTGCATTTCTAAATGTCCAGGCAGAATTAACCAGCTTTAGAAGAAGGTTGGACCAGATGATTTTTCAAGATCCCTTCCAGCTTGGGCTGTTGCACGATCCTATAAAAGCAGTGCCTCTAAGTGGATCTTACCTGTTAACTGCAGCCTATAATCTGAAATCCATCTTGAAATTCTGCATTCAGAGAGATTAAAAACCCTAACAATGCTGGTCCCCATTCCCCTTCATTCTCCTCCCTCTAGCTTTGATCCAGTTTGTGCATAAGTCATGGGGAAGATATCCTTTGTCATTATTTATGATTGTGTCAGATCAATATTTTTGTTAGTGATCTTTTCTGTGAAGATTGCCTGATTTGAAACATTTTTGCACAAAAATAAAAAATAATTCTACCTAATAAATAATTATAAGTCCAGAAAGATTGAATTTGGCTAGAAAGAGAAAAAAGGCATTTCCTTCCAAGTGTCAGCTGTTAACAGGGCTGTTAATTTTATTTGAATATGGTTATTGCCATCTTATTCAGGAAATTACTGTAGCCAAAGCAAGCCAAAGATCTCACCTTTAAAACTAAAGCCTTCTATTCATCATTGTCACTGTAAAAGCCCTGCAATGTGATTATTACAGTAATTCTAAGATACTTGGATCATTTGATCTAGTTTTCTAGTATAGAGCGTTCACATGATCTGAGAATGCATTAGAAAGTTCTTGCTGTAACCACATTTCATTACTCTTCAGGCTTTACAGTACACTTCATACTTTAACTTCGCTCCCAGTTTAGTTCCTCCTACATGTTCTTCAAATGCTTTGTCCATTTTCTCATTCTGATCTTCACTGAAAAGATTCTTCCAGTCGTTTACACTACCTTCAAAGAAGCAAAGAAACTCTTGAAAAACTTGACATCTTATTAATTTTTTTTCTATAGATCTGTCATTCTTGTTCCATTGTAGACCAAATGAAGTTGGTCCATTTTTTAAGATAAAATATTTTTGCACCAACATAATTTCATAAAGTCAGGGGAGCAACAGCTCTGTGAAACTGCTATAATGCAAAAGAACATGCAGCCCTCCAGGTGACTGTGTCAAAAAAATCAACTTAAGTCCTGTTTCCCTGAAGCTCTTTACTCCAGTCAGTTATGCATGACAAGGTGGAAGACCATGAGGCTTAATTAAGAACCACCTGTCAGGAGACTGAGCTGGGGTTCTGCCCCCTTGGCAGCTTGAGTTTTTATGCAGTGACTTCTATGTAAAATGCAGAAATACATTCTGACAGCCAGGTTGGCCATCTCTGTGTCCACTACACTGCAAAAGTAGTTCCCTTTTTTTTTCCCCTTCTCCATGTACCTGACTCTTGCAAGCTTGACTTACTTCTAACCTGTGAGTGTGAACAAGGGCCTGGCTATGAGCCTTTCAGGAGATCCTATACTCTCCTAAAAAGCGTGATCATGTCACTCAGGCTGAGTTTAGCCCAGTTTTGTCTGCTCAGGTAGGCCTCGAGTGGCTGAAAAATCAGTGGTCTTGGCACAGAGATGGACAGGAGTTCAGATAGACGACAACTCCTCCTTCCTGCCAGCCATCTGTGTGCCACTAAAATTTGCTATCTGCGATTGCTTCTCCTCTGCTGGCTGCAGCCAGAGTCTTGCTGGGTCTCTTCCTCAGCAGTACTCCTTGACTACTCTTCTCAAGCACAGCAGTGATAACATGCTTGATACTAATCTGTAATGCTAAGTGCAAAAAAGAAGCAAAGGTTGGGTGGCCCAGGTTCTTGAGAGTGTGACATTTCCACCTCCAGACCTCTTGGAACTTCCTACCTTTGCGAAAGAAAACATCGCCAAATGTCCCATGGGTCTTCTGTGAGTTCTTCTTCATTGACTGGAAGCTGCTCCTCTCCACCACGCTCTGCAGCTCTTTCTCAGTCAGGGATATCCCAAAGAAAGCAGCTATGTTTTTCACACCCAGGTTGGGATTCTGAAAAGAGGAATGCAGCGTACCGTATGACACTTGAACAAATTACACTGCTTTCCGAGCTGTCTGCACTTCCCAACATCTCTCAGCTGGCTGCATGTACAGAACATTCATAGTGTTCAACAGGACTGGAGTGGTATATAGTATTTCATAGTGTCCATAGCGGTACATAATTATTTCAGAGGAGATAGGAGCTGTCTTCCTATAGGTCACAAAATATTGTACAAGATTTACAGTCAAGCAAAATCTACACTGTTGAACATATAGAAGTTTCCCCCCAGAAACTGGGTATTTTGATTTACAGTGATTTTGATTTAGTAGTGACATCACAGCTAAAGAGAAAACAAGAATGATTTTCACAAACAAAATTTTAAAAATGCTTTTAAGTTTGAATTTCACCTTTCCCTTAGAACAAGAAACTATCTCATAAAGTATCACCCAGTTTGAATACACTACATGAGTATAATGGTTAATTGGTTTAGGAACAAATGCTCTTTGAAGTATAAAATTTTTGTAACTATTGATAACCTCACCTCTTTTAGCTCTTCATAAGTTATTGTCATAACATTTTCATCATTAGCATATTTGTTCCATTTGGAAAGGTATTCAAAGTAGGACCCCCAAGGCACTAAATAAAACAAAAGAATACTGAGATTAAAAATAAATGAAGATTAGACAAGAACTTTATGAAATAAACAAATTTTTACTACTTAAGTTGATCCCTCAGCCATGGGCATTATTAATCACACCTATGCCAGAGTTTACACCCTTCTGTGGGAATTATGGGGTTTTGCTCCAGGCTGTTCTAACATGTCTCAGGTATATGATACAATTCATAAGTTGGAACAGCAAAACTTGATAGTATTTCAAGACAGATGTGAGTCCACCAAAGAGCTATCAATCAGTACTCAAACCATTTTTCAGGCTCCCTTAATCTGGTTTAAAACCTTTTGCTGGCTGTGTGACATGCAAAACTGAATAATTTATCCAATTTTAACCAGTGGGATTATTTTCTTTCTTTTTTAATGCCCTAGATGTAGTCCAAATCACTCCTCTTGTCCAATTTGGCAGCCATCTGCGTGGTCACAAGATGATGGACACTGAAGAGGAGGGATGAAGGGGATTCAAGATCACAATAAGGAGAAACTGCTTCTTTCAGAGGAAATATCAGTTTGTGCAAGTTAAAGCAGTTTGGGGAAGTGTAGTTTTGATAAGGATTTATCCTCAGGCAGTAAGACAAGTACTGTAAACTTTACCTGAAGTTTCTAATTTTCTGTCTTTAATATCTGCTTTTGTACTGTAAACCAAAAAATTCTAGTGAAGTTGATTTACAAAAAGCAAGGTTTTTAGAACAGGTCAAAGCATTGAATAATTGACACAGACAAAAGAATATACTGTACTTTTCTTCGTCATGAAAGCTACGAAGAAATCATCCCAGGTCTCATACGAGGGAAGAGGAGACATTTGATTAGTGAAATGGTAAAAAGATGTAGCTACATCTTTTGGATTGCGAAGCAGCAGCAATATCTAGAAAAAAATAAAATATTTTATTTGTGGAGAAAGACATAACAGACTAGAGTATGAAGAAAATAATAATCTATTATTGCATTTCAGGGAATTTCTAATATCTTGTGTACTACTTGCAGAAGTATCAATTTAATTGTAAATTTAGAAGGTGAATGATTTCACTTTGCTTCAGTATCTTGCAAAGATGAGTGTCTATAATTATTAAAATATCTTTTACAGATTAATCAAATTATTTATGCAGAATCTAAGTATGTTTTGCTCGATACAAGCATTATCCATTATTTAGGTAGTGGGGGAAAAATAAAAATGCAAATTGTCTCTGAAATTTGATAGACTGAAGCCCTCACTTGGGACAACACCATAAAATGCTTCCCATAGGAAATTGTGCCAAAACACATTTTACTGCTGGAGGATTTTTGTGTCTCCCCCCCCCATCTTGCTTGTGGAGGTGTCAATAGGGATGCACTCAGATTAAATGAGATGAATGGCAGTACTTAAACAGGCATGTAGAAATCACCAGGCTAAACACTTAAGTATAAGTTGGACTAGATGATCTCTACGGTCCCTTCCAACTCTAACAATTCAGTGAAATTCAGTGAAACATGACTGATTCTGAAAATTGGCAAAAAAGTACTCAGTTTTTAAAAACATCTGTAGGAGTGTTTCCTTTCAAGACATTAAAATCAGCACTCACCTTGGCTTTATTTTTGAAGACAGATGTGGGAAGATTTTCAGGAAGGAGATGAGTAAATATAAGTCTTCGAGAAGGTGATTTGTTCATTCTCTTTAAGAATTGGAAGGAGGAACGGACAGTTTAGTTAATACAAGTATTGTTTTCATCAGCCTATGGTAAAATTGGCTGATAGAAGCACTTATTCTTTGTGAGTGTTACCCTGGGATCTTAGTGGACTGGTCTGAGTAGCTTTAATCTTCAAAAGTCCCTGAGAATGTGCATTTGGAATGAGGTTACCCATTGCTAATTCACTTGAGTGATAATGAATTTAACATGTTCTGTTAGACAAGGGATCAGATCTAATGGTATGATGCAGATTCTAACTGGGGGTATGAGAAAGCTGAAGGATCTCAAGGAGAGAGAAGGGGTGAGGAAAAAGAGCTAGCAGAAGAGACAAAAGCTATTCTTTCAGTATTTCACATTTCATGAAAGTCTTCTTAAATACAAAACATGCTATCCCAAATTTTTGCAGTTCTTGCCTATCTAATGAGTATGTGCTCCTATCAAGCCCTCTGAAGTGTCCATTTATCCCTCAGTATTTGGCAACGTAGATGAGATTCATCCTGACCAGATGCCACATACAGAGAAGAGGAAGAGTTCTTAGCAAACAGTGGAGTATTTCACAAACCATATACTCAGTATTTGAAGTACAAAATTTTGACAACTTCCTTATGTATTCTGTGCCCACCTCATATTTCCCAGGGTCTCCAATTTCAAGGTAGGGGAATTCTTCTTCATCATTCACACAGCTTTCTTTATTCTGTGTTTTCTTTTCAAATATCACTAAGAGATCACTTAAGATTTGACCTACCCAGTTTGTGCCTGAAAGGGGAAAAATACAGAATTGTTTGTTTCACCTTTGGAATAAACTGGAATGGATTTGCCAGAAAAGCCAAGGTAGGTAGTACTACCAAGTGAGTTGTCTGGTCTCCTTTCACGTGATACAATTACAGCTGACTGTCTGGGCAATCACATCTCGGGGTTCTACCTTTACTCTTTATAAGGATACATTTGTCCAACTTGAATGGCTCAGTGTATCGTAAATTAACTTGTATATCGTAAATTAACTAATAAAGGAGAAGAACCACTGAGATTCAAATAGGAAAACATGCATTAATATAATGAATTTTTATAGTGACAAACGTAAGAGGCATCGAGGTGGTAAACCTGTACCTCAGAAACCAGTATATTATATATGTTCTCTGGCATCCTGCACAGGATTATCTTGGGAGGAAGGATGGGACACGGAACTTGAGCACAGAGCAGAAATAGATTTGAAAATTGTGCTGTATGTGCTCTTTTTTTTTTACCATAGGCAAAAAGTCTCTAAAGTGTCATTTCCTATACACATTTATTATATTTTTATTCATAACATAAAAAAGAGTCTGTAGAGAACTTCCATATTTAGTTTACTATTTCCTGACTTCTGGACACTGGGTTCCTACATCTTTGTAACTACAGTCTTAATAACTGCGCTCTGGTGTATAGCATTTCTTTGAAAAGAAGCCATGATAAAAAAGCAAAAGCTTTACAATTCTGAATCATATAATATTACATATCATCCAATATATAACATATATACTATTGTATATGTAGTATGCATTATATTAGTATATATTACTATATTTGTGTATTATTGTATATTAATATACACTAATATAATATATTATATATTTATATTATATTATATTATATTATATTATATTATATTATATTATATTATATTAATGCTCTATTCAATTCTATATATATATACACTTAGTACAAACATACTTATTTGCCATTACATAACTTTTTTTATGAAGAAGGAAAACTATATTCACCAGACTTAGGGTATCCTGCCAAAATCATATCATCGCTTCTGGCTTCAAGGGACTCCATGGCTTTGAATACTTCAGGACTGGAAAAAGTAACAGGGTAGAGAATCCCCTTGTAGGAAAAAAGCAGTTTGTCACGATCCATTGTGTTAGCAGCAACCATTGCCTTTTCTATGATGTCAGCAAATTTTTTCCTGGGTTTCTCCATTCTTCTCTCTGTCACACACACAGGCTCTGCCACAGTGTGAAATGACACGCAGAAAAAGAGAGCCACAGATTACCTTTTAACAGAGGATTGGGTTGTGGGGTGTTTTTTTTGACTCTGTGAGCAATAATTTACTACTTTTCCTGAAACTGTAAAGAAATATGCAACTCCAGTCAAAGATCTTAAGTCATTTGAACCTTTCGAAATCAACAGAAGTTGAATACAAACAAACAAAGAAAAAAAAGGAAAATGCAATTGCATTCTAGGTTAAAGAGCTTAACTCCAAAGTATCATGCCAAAAATCTGTAAGGATTACAGCACAGGGTTTATAAATAAAATATATCAAAATAGAAAGACGTGAATTGCAGGCTGGGGTTTAAGCAGCGCTATCGCATTCCTCATGGCACTTCTACTCTTTCCAGTTCCTCATGGCACTTCTACTCTACCCACTCTGCTGGGATATTATTTTTTTTGTCATATCGATCATCATTCTCACCGAAATGGGATTAAACATGATAGGACTGGGAGAGAAAATGTTCACTGCGCCAGCAACTGAGCTGTGGACTATCCTGTGATGGTGGCCAACTGCTGCCCAGGAGGGCACACGGACACACAGGCTCCTCGGCCATTGTTCGAAATACAGCACAGAATTTTGGTTTTCTGGTGGTTACCTAGAAATAACTTTTTTGTATGTGTTCTTTCCTTAATGGGCTCAATCATTGTTTATCAACTGATCAGTCATTACTGAGTTGGTTGTAATATAGCTTCAGCTACAATGATTAGCTTTTATAATGCACTTCAGGTAATGAGCTTCTGACTCCACTGATCTCGGCAGAAAAACTGCAGTTAGGCCCAGATTTAATATTCAAGCGTCTAGCAAGAGGATGGGTCACAAGGAACAAGAAAATAGTTACCCAAAAAAATTCATGCCAGGCTTCTAAATACCATTCTTTCCTGTCTCCATTGTTTGAATGCTGCCTGTTGGGCACTTGGAGCAGGAGGACCAGCGACCTGTATGCTTTTGGCAACTGTTTGCCCCGAGGAATTCACCCCTGGTCCCTGAGGCATGATGCAGCCCTCACAGAATGACTTAGCCCTACATTTTGATCAATCCGTGGAAATCCTTTGCTTTTCCCTTCACCTTCTCTTTTCTGGAAAACTATGTCACTATAGAAAGACTACCTGTGTGCAGGCATCATCTGAACCAAGCTGCTGCTTTCTTCTCTGTCTTGCAGGGCTTGAATTATCTGTTTGGCACAGCTTCATCTCTGAGTTAGGTGTCTCTGCACTGAGGTCTCCATGTGCTGCTTCTAGAAAAAATTGTTTGCTAAGGCTCAGTGCAGTGCTTTTAAAATTAATTTCCCCAATACGGCCGGGAAAAATCAGATAAAACAAACAAGCAAGGAAATAAATCTCTCTTGGTGATGATTTGAGTGGTCTGTTAACATACAGCTGACATCTTTAGATTCGCATAAGAATATGATTTCTCCAGTATTGTGTGTCATGAAATGATCTGTATTTACTGGTATGTTCTTTCTTATTACCTAGTGGAGTATTAACAGGAGGGAGAGGGCAGTTAACCTTTGCATCTGTACTTTGGGAGCAAGCCAATATATTAATAGAGATGATGAAAGCTGTGGAAAATTGCTTATTTCCTACCTTGTTCCAGAGAGAGGATTAAGAGAGTGGAAACTCTCCAGAGACAACAAAGTCGAGGCTGAACAAAAAAGTCAGATCAAGTAGTTTTTTGGAGTAGTCAAGAAAATGAGGCCAGATTATGTACTGAGGGTTAATTATTTTTCACCTCTGATACAGTATTTCTTGTATTTTTAAGTAAATAACAACGGTGTCATGAGGGCTGGTAAATAATTTTTTTGTGTGTGTGTGGCAGTTGTCTCACACCTGTCATGTACTCCTGACATAATAAGTCCTGTGCAACCACGAAAGGCTCTTCCCCTGCGTTTCTTGGTGTGCGTCTATCCCCAGGCAGCAACCTTGCTTAATTTAGCAGCAACATCTGATATACACTGCAATCACTACAAAGGCAGCTGTAGTCTGAATATTACAACATTTATCTGCAATGATGACCTTTTTCCTGTGTATCATGCAATTGCATTCCTGGTCAGAGTTCAGGAAATGATTGCTGTAAGAGGTCTGTTTTATCTCTCAAGCTCCGCAATACAAGTCCTATCTTAACCTGGAGTGGTTGCTGCTAAGAGTTCCTTGTACATTTTCTCCATTTCCAAATTATGCTCTTCCTCAAAAAGATTCCTCCAGTCTCTAACACCACCTACAAAGAAGCTTCATTGATACTTTAAGATGTAATGCACAGGTTTTAGTATTCAGTGTATTTATTTTCTCAAGAAACATTACTTATATGCCTCTGTATGGTAATTGAAGTGTTTTTCCTTGCTTTTTAAAATTATTATTGGATTTGATTCCTTTCCAAACCTGAGCAGTTCTGCTAGTCTGCAGAGGTCCACTGCAGGTAGTCAATCTGTGGACAGTTTTCTGCTTCACTTATCCAGCAGATGGCCCCAGTCTAGGGGCAGGAATAAGTGAATAGCCACAGACCAACTTCTGTGTTGTTACAAGGATGAAATAAAGTTAACTGGCTTCATTTTTTGTGTACCTTAATACACCAGCTGGACAGCAATTGCGTTTCAAGAACTATTCACCAGCTGCTTAGGTACTCCTGCCATGAAGGCTGTACCTCTGAAGTTAGTTCAGGATAAGATGGCCTCACTGTCTGGAGGAAAAGGCTTACAGACACTAAGAAATAACAAAATATTTTATTTTCACAAAGCCAATGGCTCCTCAAAAAGCTCCCACTTTTTCAGGAAAAAAAAATAGGCAAATATCTCTTAGGAAGAAGGACCTAATGGTCTTAAGGGCTGGACAAGATTTGCTGTGCTGTCATCTAGTATCTAATATCTTTTTATCCACAGAGGAGGAAAGAACTCATTGCCACATCACCAACAGTCTGCCTCTCCTCACCTCCGGTTAGCTGACTTTGGTGAGTCAGATGTGCACAGTTTTAAAAGAGGAAAGGTGCCTAAAAAGCTGTGTTCCAAGCCCTTGGTAAGAAAGTTGTGAAATAACCCTTAAAGCTAGAAAATCTATTGAATTTTTCACCATTGTACATTGTGACTGTCCAGCTCATATTTACGGAAGGAAAATTCTGCTAATGAAGCTGGGAATAGCACACCTAATGAAGGAAGGCTGAGAATAGCGTCTTCAGAATAGCTGAAATTTCATCTTTATCGAAGAGAACATCACCAAATGCCCCATTCCCAGTCAGCTGAGGCAATTGAAGAACAATTTATGAGAAGGCCATTTTGAAGGTAAGATCATGCTTGTGTTAGAGCATGTTCTAGGTGGGTGGTCAAGACAGTGAGAGTAAAACACCAGTAAACATGAGTGAATATATCCATTGGGAAGGAATACAGTATCTATTCCAGCTGTGAAGTCTTTTAATAAATTTTCCCAGGATTCATAAGATGGGAAGGAAAAAAGACTAGGGAAAAACAATAATAAAATGTCTCTAAATCTTTTGCTTTATTCTTGCAAATGGACTCAGGTAAATTTTGAAGAACCATATAGGTACATGTAAGTCTTCTTAGGGGTAATTTCTTTACCTGCATCAATAAAATTCAGAGAAGAGAGAAAGTAGAAACCAAAATTAACCTTAGTATTGTGAAACCCTTTGCTAATGCAAAGGGTTTCAAAACACTTAGCAAAAATTTCAGCTGGATGAGGAGAAATTGTTAAGCTTTTTACTGGGACAAAAAAACCTGTCTGTTTTCAGTAACCCTAACCTAAAAGATCTTCATAACAATTGTTTATGGATAAAAATTATCCTCTGCTCCATTTCAAAATATGAGTTCATGTTTCCTCTTTATGTAATGAGAGAAATCTCAAAGTAATTGGTGGGATCTTGGTGGGGGAAGTGAGAATGATGCAGCCTTCTGGAGTCAAAATGGAGGAGCCTGTTGAGGGAACAGGAGAAGGAAGAAGCTCAGATTAGACTGGGAAGGAGAAAAGCTGGAGCAATGCAGAAAGATGGGGAAAAAGGAAATACCTCCAAAAGCCCTGAGCAAGAATTTGAACTCTGACATACAATAGCAGAAGTTTGTCATAGAATAGAATCTTAGGCTCATTTAGGTTGGAAAAGACCTTTAAGATCATCAAAGTCAACCGTAAACCTAATACTCTCAAGTCCACTAAACCATGCCCTTAAACACCACGTCTATTTGTCTTTTAAATACCTCCTGGGATGGTGACTCAACCACTTCCCTGGGCAGCCTGTTCCAGTGCTCGACAACCCTTTCCATGAAGAAATTGTTCCTAATATCCAAATTAAACCTCCCCTGGAACAACTTGAGGACGTTTCCTCTTGTTCTATCACTTGTTACTTAGAACAAGAGACTGACCCCCACTTCACTACAAACTCCTTTCTGGTAGATGTAGAGAGTGACGAGGCCTACCCACATGAACTGGAAAGTTTTGGCTGTCAGATAGGCTATATTGAGCAACTAGAGAAATGAAGGATAGCATTTTAGATTCTGGAAAACCAGATGCCCTTCAAAAATGTTCATGCACTTAATTCTGATAACTCTGGATATGCCAGATACCCATGTACACGTCCCTTTTCAATCTGAATTCCTGTGGAGTCTATGGTATCCTTAGACAAAAACTGGTAAGATTTGTATTTTGGCAGGATGGAAATATTTCATCTAGTTTACAGGAAGTGGAGAGAAAAGCGTAGAACATACAGTATTGCACATGAAAACAAATCAGATAGTTTTATGCCAAAGTTTGTGTTGGTTTTAGTTTGTTTTTTAATTTGCAAATGGGAACGCCACTCTCTCATTCATCTCAAATAAAACCTGAAATAAATATTTCATAGTTCTAAATGCAATACCATAATTACAACAGTAGCAGCAGTTACTATTATTGTTGTTGTTCCTGTTGTTATTGTTACTGCTATTGTTATACCTGTTCTGATTATCAGCATTATTATGGCAACCTCCTTTGTGCAGCAAGGGAAACATACATGTTTTGGAAGGCTTGCTTGGACAACATCATCTCTTTTGGCTTCAGAGGACTCCACAGCTTTGAATATTTCAGAGGTGCAAAGAGTAGTGGGGTAAACAGTCCCCCCATGGTAAAGATCAGGTTTTTATGTTCCAGTCTGTCAGGATCAATCATCAATTTTTCTAGCATATCAGCTAAAGCTGTTTTAGACTTTTCCACTCCTTTCTCTTCCCTTTTGCATTCAAAAAGTCCTTGTTGATGAGCAATCATGGGCAGCAGAGGCAGGTACATGTTACCTACTTATGGGTTATTTGTGTCAGTGCATATTTCTTAACTCATCCCTTCCTAGCCCTTTGCAGGAAAAGATCCTGAACTAGCTGCAGCTGGGCCGTTTAAAATTGACTCATTGACCTCACTGAGAAATAAATAGACCACAGAGGAAATATAATGGAATCTATTTGTTTTTCGTGATGACTCAATGGACAGCTAACACGAAGCCTACACCTTCACGTGTTTATTCTGATTCCGTCATTGTTAACAAGGCCTCTGGCATATGTTCATTGTATATGAGATAATTAAAAGCAATTTAGCTTCATACTTTGACTGTAAGTGAATACGATAACATGGTTGGATAATCTTGGGAGAACGTGGGATTTTTTTCCAAGTAATCTTGAGGGAGGAGATTTAGAATACTCAAATTTGGCAAACAGAATACAAGACTGCCTGTGATAGTAGGTTTTTGGTTGACTTTGGCAATACCAGAGCTTTGGCCTGGGCATGCAGATCAAGGTATAGAAGGGTCCAGAAGTTCCCAGAGGGCTCTTAAATAGAAGTACTTCCAGACTCAAAATGTCCTTAGGTCACTGATTACTGGAGACTGGGAAACTATTTTGAGAAATTATCATTACATGCTGGACTTCTTTTTGGCGACACCTGTACATAAGATACACAGCTAATTGCAGCTTTGGTCCATTCTAGGATGGGACATGAGGGTCTCATATTCTTTAAGGACTTCATTTAACTTGGCCTCATGTCACAGGAGTCTATCCAGAATCAATATTTATCCAGTAATGGATAAATAAAATATCTAATCTAAAATATGGCTTGAGCTACAATATATGTTCTATTATGCAATGTTTGTTTAAAGTACACAGTTAAGCTCGATCTCAGGTTACAGCTGGTGAAAGGATCAGTTTTCAGTCTTTTATTTCACTGTTCTGTTTGCTTAGCTGACAATTAGACTTAAAAATAGAGGGGTTTAGTCTACTCTAAATGTATGTACTTGTAGGGTCTGTGAGTATGGTTTCATATTATTTTATGAAGAACAAATCACATCAATTCTGTCAATCATCCCAAAGCCTTTCAGGCTAAGAATTTGACTTATTGCCGAAGGCTATATTTTTAGGAGAATTAGAGTGAAAATGATCTTTCCGCTTTTAAGTATGAGAAAAATGGTTGGGAATATAGTTTCTTCCCTCCTTTTTATGGCCCTTATGATTAGGACTTAATTATGGAAGTCATGACTGAAGCTTTGACTTAGTAAGGGCTTTAACGGGCACGGTATAATTCATGAGTTTTATCCAGTTGTATTTTCTTCTGCATGCTCAAAAGAGTAAAATAACATAAAAAATTTCAAGCCTTACCCTAGTTAGAGCTTTAATGGGCATAGTACAAATCACATGAGTTTTATCCAGTTGCATTTTCCTCTGTACACTCAAAAGAGTAAAATAACATAAAAAATTTCCTCTACAGGAAATGTTATCATTACTTACTATATAAATAATACAAAATTACCAGAATGAAAACTACAGCTACCACCAGCCCGCTGTTGCTTTATGTGCATAGGTATCCGAGCTGAATTACAGGGGTAGCAGGGAGAAGGTGTAGAAATTTGACCTTGTCGTTCACCACTGAACACAGAGCACTGCATAAAAGTCCAGATCACTACAGAGCATGGAGCACTACAGCCAGAAGCAGAAGAGCTGAGTCCTGTCTCCTGCTAACATTAGGCAGAGTTGCAATCCACTCAGTAGTAAAATCTACTTTCACATACTCGGTTCTTAAGATCAAAAAGGAGGCCTTTTTTCAACAGTTCAGCTGAAATAGCCAGGTAGGAGCAATACAGGAGCAGTGACTCAGTCTTCTTCTTTTTTTTTTATGGCAGATATTAAAGCACATTCAATAGAGGAGATCTTCTTTAGCCTGCTTTGCCCACTCTGCATCATGGACACACAGAGTGGGTGAGGTTGGAGAAGGCCCCCTGGAGATCATTTAATCCAATTCCACTGCTCAAAGCAGGTTGCCCAGGAGTATGTCCAGATGGCTTTTGAATATCACCAAGTACAGAGATTTCCCAGATCAGATCTTCACCACATGATACATGTAAAGCCTACTTGAAATTTTGTATGATGGTTAGGTAGTCTAACTGGCATTTCTTTACAAGACCAGAAGCTACTATTTTCAAAAATAATTTTGACACCTTTCCCTGTTACTAAGTACTCACAAAATTCAGCTATTTTTTTTGACTCCCAGAATCTAGTTCTGCAAAAATACTAGGTGATACACTGCAAGTTACTGGCATCAATTTTTTTTTTTTGTGGTCTTTGGAGCAGCCTGATGCTGAAAATGTCTTTAAGAAAGTTATGGGAAATTAAGATAGACTTCCTAAAACATTTTCAAGTAGATTGAACGTTCTTATTTGATATCCCTGCCTTCATCCCTGCTGAGCACAGAGTGTTTGCTTGCTTCACTGGAAATCATAGAGTGCCAATACACTTCTCATGAATGTCTCATGAATGATAGGATTTTGCCAATACTGACACTGCCTGTTTATTGTGCAAAGTCCTTTCTAAACGGTTGCTTCTCCACAATCTTTTTTGGTTTGGACTAAAGCAGCCATTCAAGAATTTTCAAAGCTTATCCCATTCTACCGCAACCTCTTCAGAAACAAAACAAACAAGGTTTTCCATCATCAGAGAAAGTGCAGAAGAAAACACAATACTGGACATCCACAGAAACTTTGGTCTCCTCTTTCTTGCAGTAATTAAATGAAGGGCCGCCTTGCACTTTTCTAATTCTCTGGCATCACCCAAGTTGGAAGTGGGAAAAGAGAACCCCTCTGTAGCAGCCTGGGTTGATCTCAGAGTTAAGAGTGTGCTGAGAATAACTGCGTCTGTGAAACTGAGCTCAAGAACTGAGGGAAGGAAGGGAGTAGCGAACACTAGCAATGGAGACAGAGACGGTGAGTTTCCATGGGCAGCCTGGGAAACACAGATACTGCAAACACCCAGGCTGTGACCACAGGAAGGAAGAAATGGAACAGAACAGTGAAGCAACCTCTTAATGAAGATTTTGTTATTGGCAAAATGGCTATTTTTATCCATGGGATATATCCATTAGTTAATACTGCTGTATCTGGCAATCTATGAATAAATGACTGTAGTTCCTTCAAGCTATGAGACATCTGATAGGCCAGAGCTGCCAAACGTGCACATTTTCCCTCCATACTGAGTTGGGCTCATTAAACTCAAGGCTACCTTTGTACAATGAAGTTGCTATTTATTGCAGTTTTAAGAAGCAGGCAGTGGGATTCATTTCAGCTGATGTCCTTATGAAGAGATACAGGAAGGCCACAGCTCTCTATGTGAGTTAGTTCCCCATGGACTCCATTATAGTCAGTGAAAAGATGTAATTACTGCCAGGGCAATATTCCTCTCATCCTGAAACAGACAAATGAGTCACATTTATTGCCTCCCTGAAGCATCAATGTCTCTTGGCACACTTGTGGAACAGAATAGCCATTAAACACTTGTCGTGGTTTGGGCCAGACTGGCCACTGAAATGAACGACAGATACTCTCTCTCACCTCTCTCTCCAAGAAGAGGAGAGAGACAGAGAAAGAGACTTATGAGTTTAGAAAAAGTAAATTACTTTAATGAAATAATAAAGTAATTAAATATATACAAAACCAGTATCAAGCTCTCAGGATGACGGTCACGTCACCAGTAGGCACTGCGAAAGTCCCAGACTGGGCTCAGTGACGGATGGGGACTGGATTCTGGATCTAGACTCATGGGTCGGATCAAAGGCAGACAAACAGACAAAGTCCTCCTCACACACTGGTCATTTAAAAAAAAGAGGGCTGACCCTTTGATCCTTCAGCTTTTATACTGAGTATGAGGCAGACGGGATGGAATACCCTGTTGGTCAGTTTTGGATCACCTGCCCTCCAATGGGACAAATAAAAAAGTTAGCTGACCTTGGTTGTTATAGCAGTAAGCATAAGCAAAAGCCTCTCTGCATAGCATTCCTTGGCACAAATTAGAAACAATCAAGTCTTATCCCTCTGGGAATGAACAGTGTCTGAAAAATATGCTGTTAATTTCAGAGAGTTCAGTTAGAAGAAGCTTAACTGAAAAGTAAAATTACTGAGAAGAAAACTGGTTCTGTTTTACCTCAAAACAAGATACCACTCAAAAGCATGTCTCCATCCAAAAAGCCTTCAGCCACCACCATCAGGCTGTCTCAGGATTAGCAAAGGAGCACAGTTGCTGTTATTTGTGCTCAAGGAGTGCAAAAGTAACTTTCACTCCTGGTGGTGTAGTGGATGGGGAGGTTCAAAGAAAGGCAGAGTGCCTGTAATAATGCAGGACTTCCCTGGATCTCCCAGTTCAAGATATGAATGCTCTGTCTTTTCTTCATCATATTTCTTTTTTTCACCTGTCACCTCTTCTTTTTCTCTGCAGCTATTGCCATTATGTCCTACAATATCTGGAAAATGCAAGGATTCTGTGAAACAGGTAAGAAATGGCTTTAAAAAAAACAAGCACTGAGCAACTGCATCACCTTGTTCTGAACTTTTTGAAGAGTCTCTAAAGGGAAAAGAGAAGTATCTGGCATTTTTTTCTACATAAATAATTTATGGAAAAAATAAAGAAAGAAAAATTATGAAAGAAGTACAATTCCAATCCCCCTCAAAAATAGCTGTTGCAAACAGTTTGAAAGATGGATAATTGGGGGGGGGGGGGGGGGGGGGA
>JAOQGH010000023.1:45160884-45172265 GCA_025769975.1 Gallinago jamesoni
GGGGCGGGGGGGGGAAAGAAAGGAAAACAAATATGGACAACACTGGAATAGACTTTGAGTCTTTGCAGTGGATTCAATCATGCTGAAGCTTACAGATTGCACATTTACTCTACAATAATTATGTCTGCTGAGAAGCTTCTTCCTGCTGTGCAGCACAGCTACATGTAAGTACTTGATAAGAGCACTTGCCCTTCTTTGGAATTAATGAACTTCCTATCAGTGAACTTTCCACAGTGTACCAAACACATAAGGAGACTGAATTTTGCATTACTAGCAGTGGTGGCTCTGTGTAATAGAGGAGAACAAGACATTTTCAAAGATAAGCAGGCTGTTTTGTCAAACGTAGAATGCCTCTGAAGACTGTGTCATACATAAAAGTTACCAATTTTTGCATTATTATTTCTACTTAAGTGTCTCCCATCTCATTCTTCTGAATTTCTTGTTACACTATGAGACAGTGCTCTGGCTAACATTACATTTCTGTATCTGCTGCTGCTGCCTCCAGTAAAGAACTGTTTCTTGTCTTTCACCTTCTGGACAAGTCTTGCTAAAACATGTCAAGATGCAACGTTTTGAGACTCCTGAAGAGCAGGATCTTCAAATGCAGGAAGAATAATTTTCAAAAATAATCAAACCAAAAATGAACACCATAAGATCTGATTTCCACAGATCATACGGCCCATGGTGTCACATGGGAATTATGGTACAAGCTGTCAAACAGAAAATGCCTTTCAGAGCTCTAAGACTGACTGTTACGATTGCATCAACCCCCAGCTCCCATCCTTTATGTCTCATACCTCTCATTGTATTTAAGTCTGGAATACAAAGCTAGATTATTTTTTCTTAAACTTCACATATGGACACCAGCCAAATATCTGGGGGCTGTTATTTTGATGTTCAGATGTGCATTGTGCTGTTTAGAATACAGATATTCTTTATAATTTGCACACACCCAACATTTCCTCTCCAGATGGTAATGGGAAAAACCCTACAACAACTGTTATTAGTTACTTCATTTATCACTCATTTTGGAAGACCGTTACCATACCAAGAAGCACAGCATGAGACCCAAAGACCAGCCCTACTCCTTTTGCTGACAAGTGAAGTTATTAGATGTAGAATCCCAGAAGAAAAATTTTTGAAAAGCCCAAAGAAATAGGATGGAAAATTGCTGAAGAAAAATCACAGAAACATGAATCTCCCATTTCATGGACTATATAATCTTCCCCACTTATGCAAACATTGTATAATGAGAGTTATTTCGTATTATTTTTACTATTGGATTTGCCTGTTCCTTTCTTAACACCTTTAGGTGTAAAAATCACAGCATTATACTAATGCAGCTTTGTTTCTTTCCTTTTTTATATTTTTTCTTGGAGAGAAAGAAAAATAGAAAGGTATATCTGATTGGCCACCGCCCTTGCTTTGTGGTTATTTTTTTTCTTGTAACTAAATGTTCATCCAGTTTTATGTCACACTGGATAATCCATGTTTTGACCTTTGTTAACAGCTGACATCTTGATTTTATTTTCTTAATGAGAAAGAAGATCATTAATGTTTGTGCTGTTACCTAACAGTTAATGTGCAAGTTAATGTTTAATATTCATTTTAAAGTTGCATTAAGTAAGCAGTAATATTTGAAAACTTCCCTTCGCTATATGAAATCTCAAGAAGACTCAAGAAGAAGCTCAAGAAGAAAAACACTCTTCAGTCAGATAATAATTTTGAAATTAAATCACTGCCTTCCACACTTGTATGCACTTGTCCTAACTGCTTTTAATGAGGAAAATTATGGCCTCCCATTCATAATCAGTGCTGAAAAAACCCCAAAACAACTGAGTAAAATCCTTTGTTGAAAGAAAATAATAGAGGCACCTGTAGTCCTTATTTGAGTCTGCACTTGGCAGATAAACTTATTCACCACTGACCAATAATTAATAATAAGACCCCAGTGGGGATCTCTGACACAAACCATGGTGAAATAAATGTCTCAAGGAGAGTGGTGACATCTCAGTAGCTTACACTCAGAGTCCACAGCAACATTACCTGACCTCGTTGTTCCAGCACTCCCAGCCCAGGAATCCGGTATGGAGGAAAGAACAGGTTCAGCTGTCAGAGACAACTCTTCCTAACACAGCCATGGCACATGACGGGTGTAGTGGAAAAGAAGAACTGAGTTCTTCATGGCAATGCCCTTTACATTCCTTCCAACACCAAAGCTCTCCCCCTTCAGTGGAAAAGATGGATGAACTTAGCCCATACTAAGCAGAAAGAGGAAAAAAAACACTGAGTACAACATACACCACAAAGACTGCTTTGAGCAGACAGACTTTTTATCACTTTTTTTTTTCCTTTGCATTACCTCAATTATGAACTAAAGAAAATACATGATCCAAATACATGCACACAAGTTCATTGCACGTACTTCTTATTAGCAGTCACTTAGCAGCAGGTAAAGATTTATTTTTTATTTAATTTCATTTTTCATTCCACTCCTTTCCATTCCATTTCATTTAAAATACTTCTCTATCATTTTATTCTTTCACTTGAAGCTGAGAAAATTGCATTTTCACCAGATTTAGAATACTCTGCTAATAACATCATCATTTCTGACTTCAAAGGATTTAAGAGCTTTAAGAATTTCTGGCTGCTTATCACAGGAGGGTACAAAATTTCCTGGTAGGAGAACATCAGCTTCTCTGAGCACTGATTATCAGGGGTAGTTTACCCTTGTCTGGCATGTCAATGAACTTCTTGTTGGCCATGTAAATCTGTGCAAGCAGTGATACAAAGGGGCAGCCAGGTTATTTGCTTCTCAGCAATTAAGTACAAAACTTGTCTTCCATGTTTATAGAGATAATGCTAATAAAATGTGGATAGTTCTGAGGACTTGCAACACATTCATATGATTTTGAACCCTGTATCAGGAGTGCTGGCAATGACCCAGGCCTATCCTTGTACTGTTTGAATGTGGCCGTGCAAACAGCTGTCAGCAAATGCTGAGCAAGACATCTTTCTCACTTAATGGAGCTGGGTGCAGTGACTTCCTGACCAGTGCTGTAAGCAGGAGAACCAAAGGGTGGATTTGTCACCTCAGACATGATCCTGTACTAATGACAGGCCACAGCCTGTTGTCTCTGCACAGCATCACACTGTTAGTGGATGTACCAACTTGGGTTAGCGCTAGTTATAGTCTTCCCACAGAGCTCCATTACCCAGCGTAAATGAGGCTGGAATCAAGCCATAGCATATTGTGGATATTGAAGGAGCCTAATAGCTCTGGAAACATCTGAATAGCAGGGCTGTCATACAGCCACAAATTCCAGAAGCTTGAGTTCACCTCCAGGTGGGCTAGAAAGAAACTACCTGCAAAACCAGAAGTTTGTTGAAGCCAACCTATTATTAGAAAATGTTTCCATTGGAAAAGTTATTGGTTTTCAAATAAAATCTGTTTAATCAAATAATCTTTGATTGCTTCCAGCAGCTATCCAGCTCCTCTGTCAACGTACCAGGCAGGCACTGCTTCTTCAAGCCCCTCTCCTTCCCTTTCCTGTCTGCAGCACAGTGTGTTCGAGATCCTTAAAGCTTTTTTTCTCACTTCCAGCTAGTTCCAGATGCACAGACACACTAATACTCTTTGCAATGCCTGACCTCTCCTCGGTCCTCTCTTTTTAAGGTGTAGCCACCCTTAAAGGCACCCACTGTTCAATGTACAAGCAACATCCCTAGCATGCCTGGTCATCCTTCCATAACTACTATTTACTGCCAAGGTCCCACCTTCCTCTATAGGAAACCTGTCTTTACAGCATTTTTGCAGCTATACCCACACTGCTCTGAAAGCTGTCAGGGGATGTTCTGTCAATAAATGCTGGGTCACCATCACTTTTCATAAGGATTCACTTGCTCTGCCAAAACATTCACACCTAATTTTTTGTTAGAGAAAGCTTCTCAGCTCCAAAATGAAACTTTTAATGGGAAGAGATGGAAAAAGAATAGCCCACCTCAAACAGGCTAATAACTAGGGCTTCTGAGGTGCATAGCCCAGAATAAGAATATGGAGAAGATCAGAAACCAAGGAGTTAAATATGCCTGTCAGACAGCATGGGTGTGGGGGAGCACTACACAGTAATTTATTAATGATTTTGGAGAGCTCTGAAGGCTTTGTTACATTTCAAGGCAGAATGGGAAAAGTCCAAACTTGAAGGGCACAACAGCTAAAAATAATCACACTGGAAAAAGCTACAAAGGTGCAGGTGAGGTTGTATCGTTTGTAAAACACTGTAATCAAAACATTTTAGCAGATAGCATTTGCAGACAATTTACTTTAAAGGTGGTATCTGTGGCACGCATATAGATTGCATTTCTTTTATTTCCTCCCACGTATAATTCCTGTTGGATTTCAAGCAATAAAACTGAAACACACCTTGGAGTTTGATCCCTGATCCGAATGAAAGCCCGGGAGGTTGATCGATGTCTTTGCGCCATCTACTGTCTTCCACAAATCTGAGCATTCAACTCACATTTTGATTGCACAGAGCGCTGCCGTTTTCATAGACATATCGATTATAACTGGATGGGTTTGTTGCCGAGAGGTCACAGTCAGCTCAGAAGCCCATCTCAAATTTTTTAACTTTTTTCTTTCCCTACTACTATCGCAATCAGATTGACCACCAACAGCTCACAGCCTATTCAGAATTTCTCCAAACTATTTCCATCCCTTTAATGTCACCTCCCTTTGGTTTTAAAATGTCCTAATGCTTAATTACCCCAGCTTCAAAAAAGTATGCCTTGTTTCAGTGACTTTTATCCCCAAATAGTGTACTGTTTTTCCTCTGAGACAGAAAGGAGTCTTTAAGAAGCCAACACAATGAAAAGATAACATTCTTTGTTTCTCCACAAAGAGGGCTTACAGAGCAGTCCATGCATTCCCAGGTTACTTCCTGGATGTGAAATGATATATAATTAAACACCTTCCACAGAGCTGAAGAAAGGACCAGTGTCTAAAAATGTCACCTCCAGCTGCTGGATACCAAATGCACTGTGAGAGAAAGGCATCTTGCCCGAAGGCTAGAGACATTCAGCTGAAAGCCCCTTCTGATCACAATCAATATCCAGCGAAAGGAAGCTTGAGGCTCCCAAAATCGTTACAGCTTCCTAACTGTCTCAGACATTGGATACCGGGCTAAGGTGACATGGCCATCACTAATTTACCTTTAAAACTACAGGCTGCTTGTACTTCGATTAAGATAAGCAAACTTTTCTGGTCTGCATTAATATACTTGATACCTCAACAACAACCAAAAAAAATTAGTTATATTCAGCTTATTGTTTCTGCTGGGAGAAAAAAAAAAATAAATAAAGCTGTTACTGGAGTTTCATGTAACAAAGAATCAGCCATTAGAACAGCCATAGGGGAGAGAGCAAAAGTGCAGCTAGACGAAATGCATTTCTGACAGTAACTAATACTGGATGCTAAGCGAAATACTATATGAAATGGCGCAGTCAGAGAATAATCCTTTCCCCTGTTTATACACCCATTTTTCAGCAATCAGCAGCTGTGAGTTCCTGAGGTGATGGATGCACTCCAATTACATTTAACGGCCACCAGTGGACCAATCCTTCATGATTTTTCATAATCTTCTTTCTATGTAAACTTAAGTCTCCACAGTACCCTGTAGCAATGAATTTCTCAACTGAATTTAGTGTTGTGCAAAGAGAATTTTTTGTACGGATTCTCCGCTATGACAAGCATGATAATATTTCAATCACCCTATAAAGACTTCTACACAAAAAGGTAGCTAGAAACTCAACTTCCTAACATAAAAACCCATAAAGGAAATAGTCCCTTGAAAATAATATATATGCCTTTTAGAAACATCTTTTTAAAAGGTTCCTCATTCCTTTTTCCTTGATAAATTACCTTTATCATGATTTTTTAAGTCTAAAGGATGGCAGGAGGAACATGCTACCAGCAGGTCATGACTAAAGAGACAAATAATGCACCAAAGCCACATTCTCCCTGGGTTCACCATATGCTGATCAGTCTTCTTAAGGAGAGAATCCATGTGAACAGTTATTCACATGTCTTAAGTGCTAATAGGTGTGGGTTTGCGTTATTGATTTATACCAGAGATGAAAAACTTACCTTAAAATTGTGTGCGCTCTAATGCTTTTTAGGCATCAATGCTCTTTAAGTGTACTATGTGCAACCTACTAACTGAATTTCACAAACTAATACACATACATATCTATTTATACAGATATATGTGTGTATATACATATAAAATACAGCTAGATTTTTCCTTTTAATTTGGCAATTCTAAAACTCTTCTAAATGGAATATCATTCAATGCCAATTACTGCAAATAAAACTCAATCCATTTCTGGTAAACAGGGAAACTGCTATTTCCCTGTTAGCTTGAATAATTCTAAAGTTTTTCTTACTATTGTTATGCCTTAATCGAGACTACATATTTTAAATGTCAGCCTCCTACAATTGAATGTAACACATAAAGTATTTTTCTTGCAACATTAACTAGTGGTGCAAAATTAGCTCTACTGGTGCCTAAAAGGGAATTCATACAGCATATATGAATGTATTTCAATGTTGGTAAGACTGAACAGATCTCCATCTACAGTTCAAAACAATGATGCCACAACCCAGCACTGGCTGAAAATATTTGACAGAACATCTTTTATTAGAACATGGTGTTTATGTCAGAGCAAACTATTTTGCAGGATCTTATAATTTTTTATAAAAGCAGTTATATACGAAAGATTCATATCACATCAAACTCAAAATTAGATTATTTGGGATTGACTCCTTTCTGGAATATTGTCCTGATTTCCTCCTTTCATATGGTTTAAACTCACTCATATTTCATTAACCAATATGATATATTAACCATATATCATATGAAATATTTTACATTTTTACAGGCAGTTTAACTCTGCCACTTCCTAAATTTAGACTACTTAACTTCCCAGCTTTATTCAGCTATTATATTTATCTCGAAGTATAACTATAAACAGTGTTAGTTTACTTTGAGTTCTGTTTGTTTTTTCACCCCTGACAGAATTTACCTTGCCCTTGTCATTTGATAAACGTTTGGCAACTATAGCTTTTTGTCCTCTTAGCTCTCCTCAGACATGGTGCAGTCTGGTACTGTGCCAGCAGATGTCACTCTGGACCATGCAAAAGAAGATCAAAGCATAAACTAGCATCTTCCCGCCTCCAAACAATAACCCCAGTTTCAAAACAAAAGACTGTACCCTACCCATGTGCCCTCTCCAGTACGTACACTTTGGCCTCCACCTTCACGCTCCTCTGCACCTACTGACTGTGCTGACACAACCACACACACTGGAAAGCAGGTCAGATGCCACACAGCAAAAACTCAATTCTATCCTCTCGTTTCACGAAAGAACAATTTCTAAGGTCCTTAGTTTTCAATCACACAGAGATACCATGAAAAAACTCGTCTGTGGGGTGCCTCTGGGAGAGTCGAAGGGCAATGTTGAGCACAGTGTCTGAGCTTAGAGCAAATAATCCAGCAAATGAGATGTTTTGTGGAATGGAACTAAAGCCAACTGACTGCTCTATTCCTGCATTGCTTCTTATGGTTTCTGCTTCCTTTAGTCTTTTTGGTTGGTTGATTGGTTTGTAGCTTTCTCCTGACTGAGTTGTTCCCAGTGAAGTATTTCAACAGTTTGTTGCAACTCCCCCAGGGGAAGGGGGGTGATGGTAACTTTGATCTTAGGGGAAGAGATAGCAGTGGCAAGGTGAGGTGCTCCCACGTCTGTTGGGTGGATTCTGCTGATGCTGAAATCCTGGGGGGAAAAAAACCCACATATTACTTCTCATGGCATCAGGATCAGAGTCTAACTGTACTTACAGTGTTTATTATATTCTCAGCCTTCCACTCTAGCATATCGTGGCATACTATGCATAAATCCCGGGGAGCAGACCCTCCATGTCAAAACAGGACAAATTTTAAAGTCCCCAGATTTCCTGCTGACATGACTATTGCACACAACAGCTATGCAGTTTTGGGCACATGCTAGAATTTCAGCTGAAGGGAAAAGTCCTGCTTGGGATAAGACTTTTGTCCATTGCCACACAGTTCCACTAATTCTAAGCAACTCACAAACAGCTGAAGATGGGGCATTTTTGAAGTACCTTATAATCTAATCAATCACAGTCATGTCGTCTTAGGCAGAATACCCCATATGTCACAGCAAGACAGGGTTGGATTAACTTAAAAGGAAAGAAAGAATTATAAAACCCCAGAGGTTATTAAAGGTTCTGCTTTCTAATGACAGAGGCATTATACCCTCCCAGAAACCACAATGCATACACACACAGAGGTGGAAAGCCAAAAGAACAGGGGTTGTGGGCATAAGCTCTAACAGCCATGTAAGTAAAATTCATTTTGAATCATCTGAGAAGCATGGCAGGGTCAGGCTGAGAGCTCACATACCAGAAATAAAAGCCTTCATTGGGAGAACTTAGGCCAGAAACCACTTACTTAGGGAAGCAACTCTAATCCCTCCTCCAGAGATGGGTACTCCAAGCACAATTTCTTGGGGGTCACATCACATGGCTCTGCTGTTTCAGGGGGCTCCCAGTGTGCCTAAGACTGAAGTGACAAGCCTGAACACAAACACCAAGGATCTAGGAGTACTGCAAAACATACTGAAGTGTTCCAAGTCCAGCCTGGTGTGTAAATATTGACTTGATATCAGCATCAGGTAGGGAGTGTTCTTTGGGGTAGGAGTAAAGCATTTCAAACTGAGATGGCCCATTTTCCAGCAGGAAATGTTCAACTTCTGACTGTTACCATCACCTTTACCATTATAAGGGGCAAGCTGCTGCTCTGCATGCTGGAAAAAGGATGGCTGAAGTTGCACCACAGCTGTTCTCCAGAAAACCTGCTGAATGATTCAGCTGGTGTCCTTGAAGGCTCTGAGGGTTTTTCTGAGACAGTTGTCTTCTCAATCTGCAAGACAATAAGGCATGTCTTTTTGTCCCACCTTCATTCTCTTCAGCAATGTTAGAAAGGGAAGTGAGCATCTCCTCCTCCGTTACACCCTCTTCAGTCTCATTTTCTTTCCTCATTTGCTCACATTTATCCAGCAGACAACCAGAGCCTCATCCCAAATCTCTGTCCTAGGACATAGTAAAGTAATGCCTGACATCTCCTCTGCATTTCACCTTACGTGACTGAGGGAAAAGACGAGATTCTATTGTTGTTCATTCTAACATTGCTTCCAGAAGACTATACAAATACTTCCTGTTGTTACTTTAATTTGATGCCCTGGGAGGGGTGGATTACTGTCTCCTAGCCGGGATGGGTCTGCAATGGAATATGCTGATTAGCAAACAGAAAATGTATACAAAGCAAATCTAGCTTTCCAAATTTTCTCTAGGAAGAGCTTTATAGGATTTACACAAGAATTTGCTTGCAGGGAAGGAGATTTGAACATCTAATTTAAAACATCCTGTTCTGTGAAGATGAAATATTTCTTTGGGTGCTCACACATGCAGAGATGCTTTGCTTTTTGCAAGTGTTTCTGTGTTTGTCCTTAATCTGTACTGCAGCTGGTGCATCAGTGTTATTTTACAGGTATTAAAAACATTCAGCAGGGTAGCTGCTAGCTAAGGTTTCAGACTCTTGATAACAGATGGCAGATGTTCTTCATGGTAGCAATGAGGATAGCAGCTGCCTCTGTTTTGGAAGAGAAAATGGAGAAAACTTAATCCACACCGATGTTTGGAGAGGCTGATCTCAGGGCTTCTGGTATAGCTACCAAGGTTTAAAAAAGCACTAAAGTCTCACTTAAGGTCAGAAGAAGAGGTCAAAAGAGATCCACCTTGCTGCTAATGTGGGTCTGGGCACTAACATCTCCACCTTTGCAAGGCAAATTCTGGGTAAGGATTTCTGCCGACTATCTGCTTTGTTGAGAAAGAGCTTTTGAAGAACTGTATCTATACAGACGAGAGGAAATTTATCAGTGCTGCAGAGAAGAAGAATCTGTGAAGCAGGAATGGAAATGACCCAATAGATAATTTCAGCTCAGCAAGAGGGAAGAATAGAGTCTGTGCTATTTGATCCTACTTTACGCAAGTTGTAGCAGAAGGGGTGGATGCAAGAGAGCTATGGTGTCTCTCAGGCAGGCTTGCACAATGTTCTCAGGGGATGCCCAAGCCATGGCGTGAGGCTATGAGCTAGCACCACAATTACAAACAGCGTGACTGTGCTAGAGCAGTGCTGAGGCACAAAAGAGCTCAGGGACACCAATAGAGACACACAGTCCTGCTGGGACATGAAGGAGTATCTCTGGACACATACTGCACTGATGTAGCAGCTCACTCCTGATCTCCAAAACAGCACAGTGCTTCCATGGTCAGTGGGAACAGAAATAGCAGCAGCCTCTCCTCAGAGTGAATAATGTCAGATCTGGGAGATGAAGAGCAAATGTGCAGAAAGGAGAAGGACAAGCCAGCAAATGCAAACATGACCTGAATAATTTTTGGAGATTCAGTTAATCCCTTAAGTGACTTCTGATTTCCTCCATTTCGCTCTATGTCATTCAGGATTCCTGATGGTGTTACTCTGTTTTTAGTTCTATAATCATTCTTAAATATCTAGCTGTGGAAACACTTTCAAATAGTGTTAGACACTGCATCTTCAAACCCCTTCTCCAAGCTCCAGGTTAAATTAATGTAGTCAGGCAGACAGACAGGCAAAGCTCTAACTGAGAACTAGAAACACTTACCTCTCACTAACCTAAAAGTCATGCTTACCTTGTGGCAGTGCTATATATTTGGCAGTAACTCTGTACTAGTGCATCATGGTCTACTGTGTTGTATAAACATGATAATTACAAAATAATTACAAAAGCCCCCACATGAGGGGTAAATGCTCCTCTGAAATTCTTTTTCCAACTTCTTGGCATTGGTATTTCAGAGAACGCATGTGCCCATAACACCAAAGCACCAATTATCTCAAGTCAGTGGAACAAGAGCACTAGCAACTTCTGCAGTTGTGCTGTACCCACTCCCAATGGCAGCATGTCTGTTGTCCAGAAAACCTACCATCAATCACAGGAGACTGTTTAACCCACAACAGGTCAAGCTCAGACCAAGCTTAACTTCCTGGACATTTTTCAGGCCAGATTTAGGTATGCTCAAAGCAGACCTGGCTCAATAGTGTTAATAGACAGTGTTATGTGTAGGAAGTATTCAGTCATAATCATGCAAAATTTTCTAGCAGTGCCATAACTGAAATACACTCTAGTGTTACTCATGCTTCTCCAGGAATTAGAGAGCGGCATCCTCTGGGAGAATTCAGTCTTCATGCACCCTCTTGACATAGGCC
>JAOQGH010000023.1:45172365-45209980 GCA_025769975.1 Gallinago jamesoni
ACTCATGCTTCTCCAGGAATTAGAGAGCGGCATCCTCTGGGAGAATTCAGTCTTCATGCACCCTCTTGACATAGGCCTCTCTCAATTCTGTAAGCTCTTCAACTCCTGTCCACTCAAGCAAGCCCTCCACAACATCACTGAAGCTGAATATAAGAAGATACAGCAGGAGGAAAGAGTCAAGATGCTTATTTTATAGCCTGGCACAGGTGGGAGGAGTACCTGGTATCGCTGCAGCCAAAACGACAGCAAGACAGTAAGAGATGCTTTGTATGCTCACATTATTACATCAGAAGACATGTGGAAAGAGAACACGACCATGCGAGTCTCCTGTGGTGAGGGATGAAACGTTATGTATGGTAGTACATATAGAACGTAATGGTATGTATTTCACACAATACTAAATCATCTCATGTCCAATTAACTGTGTTTTATGTCTTTTTGCAATCAAATCATGATTAAGGACTACTTGGGCATGGGTTGCTGATATTAATTTATAATACTTTAAGTGATTTTAAGAACCCGGTATTTTATAAAAAGCTCTAGTTACAATTTCCTGTCCCCTGTCTTTCCCAGGTGTTTGCACAGCAACGTCCTTTGCAATCAAACTAGTCTAATAAAAAATCCAATTAAGAACGTAACCAAGGAATCTTCATAGGCATCTGTCAATAAACACAAATTTGTTGAAGATGAATAAGTTATAGAGAGGATGCCATGCCAAAGTCATACACAGATAATGTATATGTGTGTGTGTTTGTTCACAGCTTATTCACACACACAAAAAATGTGAACTGAAATGTTAAACAAAACACACACCATAGCCTCAGTAGCAGATGAATTACAGATCAGCTATGCATCTCCCATTCATCTTCCCCATCCTGGAATGTGCAATATGTGCTTTAGCCCATCCCATTGCTGAGCACACACTCAGTGTCTCAGCACACTTGTAAGTTTTCCATTTGATTTTCCACAACTCACTAATGCCTTACAACTACCCCTGATCACCACCCTGCTGCAAAGACAATGATGAATTCAGCAGACCCTACATGCAAATGGCAAAATATGCAAAATACTAACTGTTGGTGCTGATACACAACTGGAGTTTAGCAAACTTGCTGGTGTTGCATAACATGCTGCAAATATAGTTTCAGAGAACAAGCACCATCTTTTTGCCAGTACAGCTCTCCTTCTGCAATATGCCTAAGAGCAAAGAACCGTTGTCTGTAAAGTAATTCAATTTTATTCAGTAGGTGCTTTAGTTAACCTTTATAGGAAACAAAGAAGTGAAAAAGAAATAAATATCACTATTTTGGCTTGCCACTGCTCTTTTTAGCCAGGAAAAAAAAATGAAGCAAAGGCTTTATTGATGAGAAAAGTTTGCCCTAATATTGCTCCACTGATGCATTTAGCAATACTACAGTGGTGTGGTGTACACCAGTACATTTTGCCAATTTATAATGCTGAAGCAATCTCTGCTATGGTTTTATCACTGATCTAGCTATGGAGCCCAGACAGGCCCCAGCTTTAGGAAACGGAGACACAATTGAAGCTCTGTGATTAACTCTTTCAGTGTAGACTCAGCAGGAAAGCATGGTCCCCAAGGCATGTTTTTTGAGTATGTCTGCTCATTCTAATAAACAGAGCAAAGCAATGGTCTAAACACAGGATTCAGTATATGGGTTTTCATACACTTCCACCCTAACAAAAGGAAAGGATTTAACATTATCTGAATGAAGCAAGGAATTTATTTGATAAGGCTTCTGCTCCCATCTCAGATGTTACTGACATTGATGTGCCTCTGTGGGGATACACAAATCTGCACTTTTTAAAAGTCCTTTAAGTGAAAGCACTTCCCAGTCGCCACAGTGCTCAGTGTGATTCTTATACACCCCCATATAAATCTTATTAACTCACAAAACTCACAGAAATATTTCCACTAACCATTCAGGTCAGTGAAGCAAACTGGATCTGCTCCATTTTACCTTTCCTAGAAAAAAAGAATGCATTTTAAAGCATGCCCAATAAAATCACAAGTCAGCAGGTTGTTGGTTTGTTTTTTCTGCTTTTTAGCGAAAGAATCGAAAAGGAGCATCCAGCAAGCTAAGGGTGCATTATCTGAATATGTTCAATGCCTGTTAGTCAATAAAAGTACATTACCATGCCATCCTCCGCATTGCAGTCTAACCCCCACTACCTGCACAGATCTCCAATGCAAATAAATACAGACACCAGCTAAATCAGCATGCTGTAAAACTGTAGGAGGAATTCCTCTTTCTTTCCATGTTCTTCCTGGATATCCTTAAGCCAACTATTTTCAACAAAACATGTTTTGTTCTGAATTCCCCAACCCAGAATTTGCAGGCGTATTTGGCAAGATTAAAATTAGTGGGTCTTTAAGCTTCAGTTTAGCAAGATACTAGAGCATGTGCCTAATTTTAAGCATAAAAGTAGTGCTTTTGAGGTCAGTGGGACCACTCACCTATTTACAGTTTGCTGAATAGGTGCCTTGGAGCTTTCAAACCTTATGTCCTGAAAACTTTTGTCATCCTTAACTAAGCCTATCGATATAATGCCATGAAAGGACTTTTTTTCTACCTCTTTTATTTCTGGCATTGTGTTTTATTTTCATTGGAAAAACTCTTTGAGGTTGTTTTGCATTAGTTAAACTTCAAGTTACATCTGTCCAGAAAAAACGCAGTGCACTTCCTCTATAAGACCTCAGATTTGATCACTGGAATCCTGCAGTAGGGCAAGAGAAATACATTACTATTTGGAGCTGCACACTGGCATTAGCTTTTCCTGTCGGAAAGGCATTCCTTTTTCAAAAAAGCAGGCTAAGACATTATATACACCAGGTTTTGCTTTGTTTTGCAGAGAAGTATGGAACTTTGAAAACAGAAAGATCACAGAGTTACACACAGACACACATGTGCACACGCACGCAGGATGATTAAAAGACAAATCCACATACAAACGCTAGTTAAGAATTTGATGTGAAGAGTACAACATAAAATATAAAGCAATTGAACAGCAATTCTTTGATTGGTGTAATTTTAAAGACTTTGATGGATATATTTCTTATTAATGCTGGACAAGTGAAAGAAGAAAATTGGAATCCCTCGGGCTAGAGGAAAATAAAAATGGTAAATGATTAAATCAACAAAACAGCAGGAGACCAATTCCAAATATTTTTAGAAGACAGCTGTGCAATCCAAAAATATTTCCAATATTAGCAGAAAAGCCCAAAGTAAAAAAAAAAACTACACATATAAGAATAAGAACAGACCCTGGAATGAAGGGTTACAAATCACTGAGAGTAATCTGTCATACAAATAGAAAAAGTGGCAGCTTGGACATGCAAACGTGATCACCTATACTGAAAAGCTGTTGAAGGGTAATGAACTAAACGGAAAGCAATAATGAAGAGCAAGGACCGGGAGGATTGTCTGAAACAGTACTGCAATGTTGCTGGAATTCGCACTTAACATTAACAATCAGGAAGAGGGTTTTAAGCAATATTGTAATGAAATCTCAAGTGATGTGAACTCACTCGGCATTATGAATGATAATGAGGGCAGAAAAATATTTCTGCAGAGCAAACAGAAATCAGGAGGACAAGAAGTGAGGTACTGCTGGAAAAAAAAAATAAGCTATAATTGGTGGGAGGAAATATGGAAAGGAGGGAGGTTGCAAGGGAGAATTAGGGACTAATATCAGGATTCACTAGTAATCAGTTCTGAATTTTCACAAGGATGCCAATAAGTGTAAAAGAAGGTATCCCTTGATGTGGAGAAATAATCATCATTCTCCTTGGCTCCTGATGTAACAGCACGAGGCAGGTTGTGTGCTGTCTTTGTGTGCCTGATTTCAGGCAAACATTGACCTGCAAACTGTTCTTAGCAGGAGCTGAGCCAGAAAAGGGCAATCAACATCAAGGGAGAACAATCCAGTACAAGGCTACAAGCCACATCAGAGGAGGGCTAATCTTGGTGTGGACAAAACAGGCATAACACACATGGGCATCAGAATGACGGTGCTTCCATGTCCTCTTTGCCCATGCCCCAGCCCAAGCAGCCAGCTTGGCTCTTTCCATCAGAACGGGGATGAGGTTTTGAAGCAATGGGCAAGGACTGCTGCCCCTCTCAGCAGCAAGTTACTAACAGTTACCCTCCAAAAACTGCCCTAACTCCCGTTGCTGTGGGACGGCCTTCTGGCCCAGTTCCTCCCTTTAGATCTGTCCATCCCATAGCAGAAGCACCTACCATCCACATTTGGCATCTCATTCTTAGAGAAGTCGAATTAAAAGTTTCTTTTATTTCCAAATATTCTTACACCAACTTTGTGTCCTTGAGCACGTGGAGGTGCAGCCACTCTCTCAGTACTGGCCACAGGCCAACTGCATTCACCACGTGTCCCCCAGACACCTCTGGTTACGATCTGTTGTAAACTTAGACCTCTAGCAGTTCAAATGATTTCTTTGTACTTCTCCCCTGTTAATTTAGGATGGCAATGCTTTCAAGGTCCTTAGCAAGAAGCCATTATAACCACACCAAATTGTATCACTTTTTTTCTATTCTCTATTAGGTTCTCACATCTCCCATTCTTTCTGAACACTGATGCCCTCAACTCTATTTTCTGGCTTAACTCTCAGGCTTCTCTCCCCACACTCATCCTGGCTATTGTGTGCCACTCCTGCCTACCTGGATTTCTGGGCCTCCCTGCTTTCTCTGTTCTCCTGCATATTCTGTGCTTCTTGAGTCCCCATCTGTGCAAAAGTTGCTCATGTGCCTCCCCAATCTATCAGTTTGCCTATCTATCCACAGATTTATGGATATACACATTTTTATGTGGTCTGAAATATGGGGTTTTCATTGTGAAGATTTCAGTTGGAGAGCATAAACGGGAAAGAGACAAGAATGAGCAATTTCATGCTAAGCTTTAAACAGTCCTCAGCAAAGCCTCCTCCCTTCCCTGCAACCCCCACCATTGTGCTGGGAGTGTCACAAGAGAATCAACTTGCAACCCTGTGAAAAATAAACAGAAATAACCACAAAAACAGATGGACATCTCCTAATCCCTGGTAGCCGAAGGCAGGATTTTGCTCTTGTTTTTATAAGTTTCCTCTTTCTAAAGACCTCCATCAACTCAAATCTGTTTTTTAGCAGAAGATGTATCTGTCAGCTGTATTCTCACTTCCTTTTCCCTATCCATTACCATGTAAGCTATAGTTCAAAAATTAATTTTTTTCAATTCAAATCAAATTCTCTGAACTCTAGAAAGAGACTTTCCCACTAGTGATTTGTTTCTTTCTAATTAAATAAAGTAATCCCTGAGACATCAGCCCTTAAGAAGAATGTTTTCAAAGGCAGCTGCTCTGCTAATTAGGTGAAATGCCTGGATGATGGCAATTTATTACAGTCATCCCAGAGAGGGACATACAATACGATACCCTGGCAAACAGAGCTAGCACAGAACGAACACTACCCAGTGCAGGCAACATAAGGGTTTAGTCCACTTTCAGCATATTTTTAAGGTTGAATTTACCATTCCCCAAAAATGTACACATCTTCTTGGGCATATGATGAACAAGAATGACAGCTAAAAAATTGCACTTTGCCTTATCTTGAGTAGGATAACGGCTTGTGTTAGGCTTGGCTCAGTTCACATGTGGACTCCAACTAACATGCTAAACATCTGCCAGATGTCAACAGCTCAAAAAATTCCGTTAGGCAGTATCTCTGCATGAGACCTCAGTAGGACTAATAGCAAGAGGCTTGTGGAGCTCACAACAGGACAACACAGAGGACAGAGAGGCTGGCTGGCAAAGTGAGGATTCTGGTGCACACACTGAGTTTCTGTCATGTCAAGAAATAGTCTTAAACAAACATGTTCTTCCTCAACTATTGCCACCCATGCCAAAAGGGTACAGGCTAAAGACACAACTGAAATATACACTGGCTGAAGCCTCTGTGGGGAGACTTTATATCCCTCCACAAGGTAACATTACCAAAAAACCCTCTGAATTATTTTCCACAACAAAATGTAAGCAAATGCGGGAAGCAAACGGCAATTTAGCTTTTGAAGTTGCCTGGTATACCAAAGCACTTTGTGTACTCTGGACTTCATCCAAAGCAAACATTCAACTACTTTTCTTTTAAACACATCTGGAGGTCAATACAAATTGTCATACCCTTAACATTAGTCCCACACAAACTGGCTAATTATGCATCCACAAAACAGGGAGTAAAGTCATTTTTGTGGTCACACGAATGATATGGCTTCACTTTCAAGTCCTACCACAGATTTCCTGTTCAGTCCTATGTAAAAGGGTTAACCTCTTTGTGCATCTCCATCTGCCAAACAGGGTAAATAACACCTGCCTCCTTGCTGGGAGTTTATGAGGCTCTGAGGGCATGCCTCTACCACAGGTGCAGGCACACCCAAGCTGCCTCCATATGAGGAGCACTAATTGTGTTCCTCATTTTTCTAGGGATTCATGCCTAGTATTCAACTTACCAAAGTGCTGACTGCTCAGAACTGCAACTGAAGTCAAAGGGAACTCTGCTTGAAACAATAAAATATATACATATTAACTGTATAATACTAAGTACACTGAAAAATCAGGCCAAAGGCATCTCCAATGGGCACCTAAAATGAGCCAGCACCTCTGAAATGAAACTTTGTGCCTCAGGTACCCTCCTAGAAAACAAAAACAGCTTTATACCTTTTGGGATGTTGTAAATACGTTATTCATTCACCCCGTAAGGCACTTGAAAGCTAGAATGCTAAGTATATTTTTTAAATTTCCTTTTGCTTTTTATCGGCAGTGCACAGCTTAAGTGATCTGCAGTAAAGGCACAGGCTGGAGCAGGAGGACAGAGGACATTGAGTAGTTGCCCACTGATCACCCATCTTTCATATAAATCAGGACCTAAAATAAGGTTATGTAGACAAAATGTTTTATTTCCTACTGTTTTGGTGTCTGATTTTAGAACTGTACCATTCATTTACTACATTTTTCTGATAAAGTTTAATCTATCTCAGAATCCATAGGTGGAAAACAGGAATCTTATTCCAACTCTTGCATTAAAACAAGAATAATGTCTTTGAAACTAACGGAATTAAAGTAATGCAAGTGAAAAGTTGAACCTTTTGGCTCCTGAAAAGTGCAAGCTACATTTCAGCATTTGGTTTCAGTGGGCTAAAGCTAGGCAGCAAAATGGGGTGATACATATGAACTGCTCCCTTCTTAAGTCATTCTTAAAGTCTAGTGAAACTTTACAGAGCATCATTATCGAACATTGTTCTCTATCAGAAATTAGGAATAGCAGAAGTTTTATAAATCCCTAATATGAAGCTTTCACTTTTACTGGTACACACAATCTCATAGTTTTAAACTTAGGGGCAACTCACACCTTTTACTCTCTCCTCCAGATATTGCATGACACAAGCTATTTGTTGAATTATCTGTAAAGATTAAGTGACGTCACAAAGGTTCTGGGGAAGAAAGTAATCAGTAAAACAGAGGGGATAATCAGGAAGCTGATTAGAATAAAGATACTGCTGTGATATAGCCCATTTGGGATTTAATGTACGAAAAGATAACAAGATGAAAGAAGAGGAAGAACAAAGAGCAAAGGATAACAGTTCCTTGTACAGGAAGGAGGAAAAGAAAGAAAGATATATGGCCCTATATTATTTAATTCTCCTAGCAAGTGTATACTAACCAGTATTTGTGTCGGTGACTCCTATTTGGTCATGTTAGAACATGGTTTGAATAAAATAAGGAACTGGGCTGTATGTCTGTTTTAACAAGTGCCAAGCCAAGCAATTCACAAAAACATTTTAGCTCCTCATACCTGGAATGGCATTTTGTGAGATTCTTGCCACATGCCACACAATGATGGTTGTTTACCACCCTCCATCCGAGAGGTGAGAGCATTTCATGCTGTCTTTTGTCAGCAGCTTCCAGAGCATCTCAGTTTTGAACTCAGTTTTTCTTTCCACCTCGTAGATGAAGAGTTCCATCATCCTGGCACTGGAGCGTTGTTCTGCACAGGGAAGTTCAGCGAGAGGAATGGGGGAGGAAGAAAAGCAGACATATTCATTAAAGAGAAAAAAACCAAACCAAACCAAAACAAAACTTTAGATGCCTTAGGGTGACGTCATACATGTCACACCTCATATACACTTTAACTAAGCACTGTAGTGCTGTGACTGTCAGTCATACCTGTTCCTGCAGCTGGAGAAATTTGTGAATATTTGTGCACAACTTGTCAGAACAAAACCTCTCTGGACCTCTCTGGCGTCATTAAACTTTGCAGGGTTCTCAAATCTTCAAGCTACATCAAAACTGTTGAAAGTGACATAGTGAAAGCAAGGCTTGGTCCTACTGGGGCTATCAAATAATGTGTTGTATGGGACTTGGTGAACAAACACACAAATAATTTGTACCTCCTCAGCAGGAGCTGGATTTGACATTACCGTAGTGCTTTTGACATTCTTACAGCTAGGGACTGCTACAGGGAAAGCTAGGCTGGCTGCGGTCTCAGCGACAGAAATGGCCACCCACACATAGTGTTGAAAAAAGCCTACTTGAAGAACAGATGACAGAGCAACTGGTTCCTGCTTACTCAACTCATGTAACCCAGCACAAAGTCAAGTGGCATTCAAATTAAAGTATGCTACCGTTTAAAGATACACCACAGGGTGAACAGAAGATAACCACATAGAGGGTTGTGTATGTGCTCACTGCTTCATGAAGAACCATACACCCTTCCTGAAATTATTTCAATTTAAGTGTGGGACACAGTGACCTCAGGATCTATGGGATCCCAATACTTTGTATTTCAGTATATGTATGAGAAAGTCTCCTGTAGCATGATCTCCACTATGTTCACCAGTCTCTGGTATCATGGCTTCTTCTCCCCCCTGCATCAGCTCAGACTCAACATACTGGCTTTGCCGCCTGCTAACCAACTACCTCCCAAGATGCTGCAGCTGCCTGTCTTGGGAGCTTTAAACACAGGCGCTTCTTGGTAGCAACAGCACTGCAGTCTTGGATTTCCATGCCCAGCTGTATTTTCAGGTCCCATTTAAAGCAAATCCTGAGCCCTTCAAATGACTTTTCGGTGGGCTGAGCCACACCTTCACCTCACAAAAAAAGGCCTCTGCCTTGCTTCCAAAGTGGCAATCAACCATTCAGTAGAAGAAAATGAGCTTCTGTGATTAGGTCCCAGTTGGGTTGGGTTCTGGAAAGCAAGATGAGGAGTGCCGGTGTTGTGCCTGACGGGAAACACCAGCAAAGAGGGGAACAGATGGAGTTACAAAGCGCCAGTTTTATGAGGGAAATGCTATACCTGCGAGCGCTCCCCGCACCATTCTCATTTGCGGGCGGCTGCAGCACGACGACGGGCTCGGCTCCTGTCCCCGCAGCTCGCCACCCGCCGAACGGGCGCACTCGCCGCTGTCTCTGCCGAGGGAGGGCGGGCGCGGGCACCCCGTCCCTCCCCGCCGCCGGGGCGGGGGACCAGGCGAGGGCAGCCCCCGGGGCAGAGGGAGGCGGGAGCCGCCCCCGCGCGGGGCGGAGGGAGCGCACGGGCGCTGGCTCCTCTCCACCCCGAGAGGTGGCCCCGGCGCTGCCCGGAGCCGCAGCCCTCTTCCCTTCCCTCCCTCCCTCTCTCCCTCCCTCCCCCGTCCCCACCTCTCCTCCAAAATCGCAGGAGCCTCCACGGCTCCTCTTCACTCGCTCCGGTGCCAGCGGCGGAGCGAGGCGGGCCGGCCGTCGCTGCAGGCACGGCCCGGGGCGGGAGCAGCCCCGCCGCCTCCCCGCCGCCCCACTGCCATGGCCGGTGTGGCGGCCCAGCCTTGAGGATGCTGCTGGGCGCCCCGCGTGCGGGCGGCTGGGATCGCGGCCGGGTGGGCGAGAGGCTGCAGGCGGCCCTGGCCGGCCTCCAGGAGCTCCAGGTGCTGCGGGAGAAGCAGCGGGAGCTGGTGCGGGCCGCCCTGGCCATGCCGCAGAGGCCGGCGGCGGGCGGAGGAGAGCAACCCCTGCCCGCCCACAGCAAGGAGCACCGGCTGGAAGCCACCCTCACCGCCTTGAAGGAGCAGCTGGTAAGGGACGGGACGGGGCGCCCTGCTGCGCCCGGGAACCGTTTCCCGCCTGCGGAGGGTCCTGCGGTGCTGAGGACGGGCGGGCGAAGGGGAAGCGCTGCCGAGGGGACACCCGGGGACCGAGAGCAGACAGGGCGCTGCGGCCGCCGCTCCCCCCGCCGGCAGGTGCGAGCGGTGAGGGCCGGCGGCTGAGGCGCCCGTCCTCGCGGCAGCCGTTATAACGGTCGCTTCTTCCCCTCAGGCGGGGCTCACCTGAGGGCGTACGCGGCGGCCCGTGGCGCGGTGCGGAGGGCTCGGAGCCTGCAGGAGCGCCGGGGAGAAGTTGTTACCCGGCGCCGCTCATTCATCGGGGCCGCGGAGCGGGAGATGATTAACTTGGGTTCATGTCCGTATCACGCCTGCGAGCGCTCGGCTCTTAATTGCGGTAGCCGTTTGAACGGGAGATCAAAAGACAGACGGTGTGAGATAAGCGTAAATAGACCAAGCGCTATGGGGTTTGGGATGGCTGTGGGGGGATGTGTGTGTACACCTATGGGCATACACCTACGTGTGCTTGCACACTTGTGTGCCGGTGGGAGTCAGTCCGCCGGGAAGGGGTTCGCGGGCCAGAAGTACTTTGTTCTTGGCACGGGTTGCGTGATCCAAAGAGAAAAACCACCGAAATGCCAGGCCTTGCGTTTGAAGTGTTACATAGCCTGCCACTTGCACGGTTAGTCGGGGTTTTTTTGTGAAAGAAGGAAAAAATAAAAGAAATTCTGAGTTGTGACTGGAACGGGTTTCGTAGGTGAGACAACAAGCAAAGGGTAAAGGGCTTTAATCTCTAGTATGGGCAATTACACGCTTCAGTAAACTGAGACTTAATTCAGAACCCTTTCCCTCCCGGTACTGGTGCAAGGCTTGGCCATCAGTTATCAATCAGGTGTGAAAACAGCACGGTTATTCGCTCCCCATAGGCAGCTTTATCAGGCAGCATCTCGGGATAAAATTGGCTTTAACCTTCAAGGAAACCTAGACACCACACGTGAAAACACAGCAGTGGGCATATCTTTATTAAAGTAAAAAATGCGGGACAAGCAGACTGCCAACCACTTGGTTGCCTCTCTTTGATAATTTTAACTAATGGCTCTACTTCTCTTTTTTTTTTTTTTAACTAAATGAAAGAATTGAAGGCATTTATTGCCTGTCTGGGGCCACTGGGTTAACACAGAAACACCCAATGACCTCTGACCACAGTGACTGTTCTTTTTTTCGTGTCAGCTGTTGTGCCTTAATTACTCACTTGTTTATATGTTGTTCAAATAAATGATGAAAATAGAAGATTAGCTTATCAGGATGTTACTGTCACCTTACAAGGCTTTACAAGGATGTGGGAGAAACTAGCCATTAAAATGGAAGAAACCAGGTGTTAAATTTCTGCCCTTCAAAATGCAGAAGTTGGGAGAGTGATAGGAACTCAGCACACCACTGGAGAGGGACAGATTTCACCAGTAGGTGCCAGTGCAATTATGGGAAACGTGTCTTCTGGGGGGTGCCTGGGAGGGAAGTGTTAATAAATCTTGAGAGGGATGTCTCCAAACTATATAAATCCAGGGGCAGCTTCTCCAGCAATTTTTGCAAGCTGCAAAAATGCAGTTGTGTGAATTCTTAAAGTAGCAATACAAAGGTCTTCTGATTGACCCATGGCTGCTGGAACCTTTTCAGACTGGTGTACCTGGTACCTTTATTGTTTTTTTTTCGCACTGCAAATTGCAGACATATATTTGAGCAGAGGTGCATACCTTAAAGCTGCTTAATAGCAAAGTAAACCCAGTTTAAAACGGGCTTTTCACAGTCCTATTAGAAGTAGTCCACAGATTCTAGGAGCTTGGCAGCCACAAGCTGAAAACCCTTTCTTGGTGACTTATGAGCAGTGTATTGCACTCAAACCCCTTGAAAATTCTGTTCACGATCACAGGAAATTAAGTTAAAACTAAAAACAACAGAAAATGCAAAGCATAGCATTGCTCAGGGAGTGTTATGTCTTCATCGTTGTTGTTCTTGGCCCATGGACGGTAGAGTATGTGATCACTGCTCTATAAGCTTTCAGATTGAGAAACTCATTAACAATGTAAATTTGCCTTGCAGCATATCTTTATCCAACTTTCAAACCCTGGGCTTCAGTGTGGTTTAATTCATAAAATGTTTGGTCCTTGCAACATAAAATGTTTGGTCCTTGCAACATAAAATGGGGAAGTTGTATCAGCTGGACCTGAGTCAGGGTATCTCAGCAATGGAAACAAGGCAAATAAAGAGTCAACCCAGGCTTCTCCTGTAGTGGTAAGGTGAGAAACAGAGGAGCAGAGGCAATACCCTTAAGGAGTCAACTGCCAGTAGTGGAAACGGGTGGAACAGAGCCATCAAATGCAGAAAGGGTCATCTGTGGGTGCCACTCCAACATCCCAGTCTCCTCTCCAACAACAGGTACCAGCGTCAAACAGCAGCTGGCCTTTCCAGCAGTCTGGTGTAGGCTGCAGGCTTTCTGCTACCCCTAGCAATAATGTCTTTTTCTGCCCCAGCCAGGAGCTCTTCTGGAAACTGCAAGTTACTATACTGCAGGTAGGATCAACTCTCTGTAGCAGAAGTGAAGCAGGTTAAATGATGCCATCTACTGTCAGTCGTCCCAAAGGTGCTACATTAGTCTCCTATATCACCGTGACTTGGAGGAAAAAAAAGAGACGCAAATTCAGGCTAATACAAAGAAAGAAATCTATGGCACAATTCCTGTCAAAGTAGATGCATACCTAAGGCTGCAGCATCCGGTATTTTCTCAGTTGTTTTCACAGAGGACATATTTATAGAAATTGGTTTATTTGATTTGAATGATTTTGTTTTGCAAGCTTTCAGGCAGCTTCTGATGTTAGAAAAATGTGAGCAGGGACATATACTGAAGAGGGGAAAAAATAGAACCCACACTTGGTATCTTGCATTTTGAACAGATTTTTTTCTGCTTTAGATAGTTTTAAATAGAAGGGAACATATTTTAAACTAGGGGTTTAATTATTTATTTTTTAATATTAAAATCACTTAAAGTTTTTGTCAACTATGAGAAAGAGGTGCTTCCTAGAAGGAATTCATTCTAGAATAAGGGTCTGGGATAGGTGAAGTTGTTTTTCCTCTGAAACCAGATGCTTTGTACCATCAGTTACAAAAAGGCTCAAGGGTGAATAGATTTTTAGATGTGCAAAACTGCATAAGGTTACTGCTATCTTTTATTCATTCCAAACTACAGTTGGATTTAAAAAATGATCAGGTACTAATCTGCAACCAATGTATGTCAAACACCCCTGAGCAGAATAGTCAAGTATGTCCAGTGGCCTTTGGCGGCTTGGTTTAGGGTACCAGTTTTGTGTTGACTTAAAGGAACCTGCTTTTCAGAGAGTGTTCTTCCTTCTGAAAAATGAGTGGTATGACGATATCCCAGATTTGGCTCCCAGAAACTGAAGGGCCATGGATAGTACAAGTTGATTTGGAAAGTCTGGTCCTGCACTGTGCAGTGTACAGAAGTCTTCACAGCTGCATTGCCCAAAGCAAACAGATGGTTTTACCTTCAAGCTTTTGTCTCATGTAAAATTCATGTTGTGAGTTGAGAAGGAGTGTGTTTAGGGTTTATTGTTCTGGATGCTGCTTAACATGTTTATTAGACCAATAACAACCTCAAGCAAGCACACCGGAAAAGTCATTCTTATCCAAATGGTTTAAGGAATGCTTCTCCTCTTACAGCACAGAAGGAGTTAACCAAAAGATCAAAGCTATGAAGTCTGCCAGAAACGTGAAAACCCAATGGTGTGAGACACCATAAAAGGGTTAAAAATGATGATGTAAATCATGTGTGTTGTTTAAAATGCTGTGAAAGCGCAGACAGAACCTGGAGGTATAATAAATAATCTTTGGATACCTGAGAGCCTTGTGACCTCTCTGTCATTAATCAGAAACCACAGGCTAGGGGATTGGCTGGCAAAACATTAATCATTAAGCAATTAATTCCAGCCATGAAAACAAAACTTTGTGATTTCCTGAGTAGGTGGGATTGAAGGACACATGGCATGTTTTTGCCTTTTCACCATAAAGGAAATAAGGAAGTACTGAAGCGGTCATACATTCATCATTCAGATGGGATAGAAAATCTCCTTTATTATCCAGTTCTTTTTGTTTCTGTGAAAGGGGAAGACGGAAAATAACCATGGATTTTCATAGGAAGCAGTAATGAGCCTCTTGAGTTTAGACCTTTCTAGATGTGCAACACTAACAAAAAGGGGCTGTATTTCTTGTGTCTTATATGTTCCTCCAGTTCTCTATAAAAGCATGCTACAAATACTTTTTCTTTTTTTTCTTCTCAGCAGCATCACCAGCCATAACAGTTGTCTCGTGAGACTCAGGACATCTGTCTTTTTTCCCTTTTCCTTGAATCCCAGTTTCTAATCATTTACCGATTACCTTAGGATCTTGGCTTTCCTTGCTTTTTCTATAGCTATGGAGAAACCTAAATTTATATATATATATATCAGATATTAAAAGCTGAATAATCCAAACACAAGGAAAGTAGAGTCAAAAATGTGTACATACCGATTTTGATTTTCTGCATGTTATTTAATTTTGCAGATACTTTAATTCGTTCAAGGGACCTAGATTATATTTCTTTCATATTTGGGGTTAGAAATGCTGCTGGAACTGTCACTTGTATTTTTAAGCCTGAAATGTACACGTAAAGAGGAATCTTAGTCATGGGGTTTTTTTGCCATAACTAAAAGAAAACCTGGCCCCTCAAGGGCTGTGAACACAACTTTATAACCAACTTCAAGATAACCGGCTTTCTGTAAAATACTATTGGATAGATGGTGAGGTGTAATATAATTAGAAGCTGCCTAAATAGCGACGAGGCTTAGATAATTTGCCAAGTGACATGTGAGAAGTTTGTGACAGAAACCAACTGTGGTTCTTTGGCTGGTACCTAATGCCTGGCCATCTGCCTCGCTAAGCCGATGGCATATATACTTGGGGAGCAACTACGGGAGCTGTTACCTCAGATCAGCCTGGCCAGTGATTGCAGTAGGCAGAGGACTGTGTTGCTGGCTTCTGAAGGATTATTCACAAGCTTGAGACACCACTTACTATAAATACAGTCATTTTCACAGCAGAATTTGAATGTCACCTCCTCCTTCCATAAAACATGTGGAAATATCTAGCCATGAGACACGCAAGAAGAATTTTCAGCTAAATAGGTGTCACAATTCGTGGACCCTTTCAACTATAAAGAGATGTCATCAAAGCCAAGGGTTTTGTAGAAATGAGTGTGCTGCCTTTGTCTGGTGATAATATACCTTTATATACAGCAGTTTCCTTTCATCAGGCGACATCTTAGAGTTCATGCAGACAATCTGTAATGTTTATCTCATCTTGCAATGTATGGCAAAACACAGTGCATCTGTTAAAATATTAATTAGTTAAAAGATTGCCATCCTCTTCAGAGATACGGTTCCTGCCACGGGTGTAACAAAAAAACCAAAGGTTAAAATAAATATATTTGGTATGAAGAGTTTTGAGAACATGTTCAGCTGGGCAGAAGAGAGTATATCCTGAGAAACAGAATGTTTTGTACTTGTCTATTATGTCAGTCTTGCTACAGAGAGCTAATTGCAACAGTCCCTAGCGAAGGAAAACATTTCATGAGAGCAGAATCTGTCCGGCACAGATGGCCTGAATTCATGCATTGCCGCTGAGATTCTAACTGTGATTATTCTTCATTTCCTCCTCCTTCCCTCGACTTGTGAATTAGTCTCGTTTGAGGAGACAGGATGTCGGCTTGAAAAGCCACCTGGATCAGCTAGACCAGCGAATAAGTGAGCTGAAATTGGACGTCAGTAAGACCTCCAGCGAATACTTGGATAGCGACAGCCGGCCCAGCTCAGGTAATTTGCACTTGATTGTTTATTCCTAGAAGTATGGTGCTAGGAGAACTGAAAGATGTCAGCTGCTAAGCAAAACTCTCGATTGTTTGGTCAGAAACAGTGCCCTGTGATTGAGGTGGAGAGGAGTCATCTGGCACAGAGTACACTCAAAGAGCTGGTGGGAATTTTCCTGCAAAATTGATTTAATTGGAAAATGTTTATTCACTCAAACAGTATTTATTCTGGAATTTTATTTTAAATTGGATACTTAAGCCACAAACGGAAGAAGGAGGAGACAGATTTATTTGTTAATTGCCTTGTCTGGTGCAGAATGATTATTGGCAAAGTGGCTAGAGTCCTTATTAGTAGTGAAGGACACTGACATCTATGCCAGTGCTCTGCTTGAGTCTGAGAAAGGGCCTGAACCTCAATAAAGTGTTGAGGATCACTACCACTGCAGTCCTCTGGCCAAATGAATGTTTGATCACTCATATAAAAATGAAATCCCTCTATTAAAAGACACTGAGAAAAAACACCTTGACAGTTTGCTGACTAAACCTCTCATGGACAATGAGACAGTTTCAGGGTTCTGGTCTGATTCACAGAATGCACTCTACTGCAGTCTTTAACAGTTTGGATGTCTGTTAAAACCAGTTTCTGTTACCTAGTCTGAGGCAATGAGGAATACTTATTTTTAAAGAAAATTTTGAAAATTCTGAAGTCTCCAATGAGACAAGGAAAGAAGTTTTTTTTCTTTCCAGCATGTGGATTTGCAGCTTGCTGCTTAGTGGCTGTAGAAAGTGCAAGGTTCTGTCAGTGTTTAAGTTCAGGAGTTGTGCACTTAGGCACATACACACAGTTCAAAAGGAAACAGCTTCCTTTCTGTTTGCTTTATATAGACAGGAATAATAAAAATTCCTATCTTGAATTTATACTGAGCCTTTTTTTAATACTTCCATAATTAATTGGCAACAATCACAAGACCTGGAAAGGGAAGATAGACTCCATTCTCTGCCCTTAGACATTCCAGCTATCATAGACTTGGCAGCTCTGATCACAGGCTCATTTTACTCTACTTTCCCATCCAAGCTGTGTTTGTATACACCTAGCACAAGTTACAACAGCGTAAGATGGTCCTGTTTTACATCAGTTGCATAATAGTCCCCAAAGACGTTCTCCAGTGAAGAGCTGGGTGTGATGGTGGTGCACTTCACCCCATCCCACCCTCAGAATTAAGCATGCATGTGCGTGCCAAGCTGGATCAGGGCCTAAATAAATAAGCAGAAGCCAAATAAAAGATGTTTGAATTAGAGTATACTCTGCTAAAGTTCCCATATAAATGATAATAAATTTAGGCCTGGAGCACACAGCAAATGAAGATTTATTTTGTTCTCTGCATTTTTCTTCTACAGAGCATGTTTAGTTACTGTAAATAAGAAAAATCTTCCTATTTATTTTAACTCTGCAGGCTTCTATGACCTGAGCGACGGTGGTTCTTGCTCACTCTCCAATTCTTGTACCTCTGTGTACAGTGAGTCCATCTCTTCCTCCCACACCTGTCTCTTGCCCGGCTCTCAACACCCTAAAGCAAGGCTCAGTGTGTTTGATTACCGACCCAAGTCTGCAGATGAAACTACTGTGCACACCACCAGCTTCCAACAGCAGGGAACTTATGTTGGCGATGGATGTCGGATTACAGCTAGTACAGACATTCCTGGGACTCCTGCCAGGTCCCGACCGAGGCCAGTTTCCACAGGTAATCCACTCAGAACTGGTTACTCATTCAAGCGAAGGGCAGAATCCTGGTTACTACTTTTAGGACCTAATATACCAATGTGTAATCAATATATAGCACTAATTTTCCATTCACAAAGTGAGAATAAATTGAAACCATGGAGCCAAACCATTTACTGTCCAACTTGCACTTGTCTCCATATGCAGATACTTTTAAACAATAACAAATAAGAGGCTGTATGCATTTAGAAATGGAAAAATATTCAAGTGCATGAGATAAAATTGTAATGAGTGTTGAGATACTTTTTTTTTTTTTCTTTCTTAAATTTACCTGCTTGTGAAATCAGAAAAATTGCAGTATTTGAAATACGTTGTGTGAAGGTGCAGGGATGTATGGAAAACACAAGGCAATTTCAAATTAGAAGTGATGCATTTTACCAAGAAAGACTTCACAGAAATCTGAAAGAGACTTCCAGACTTAGCGCCTGTTCTATCAATCTGTTGTAAAATGAGTATGATAATACTTACATATACTTTGCCCTATGTATTCAAATTAATGTGGACTGAAATGATACTCATTTTCATAATTTATTATGTACAGTTAGGGGAAGCAGACACTAAAAGTAAATTGACTGCTAGGAACTCATAGCAGATCGACCATGAATTTGCAACAAATCTTTAGGACATGGCCAAGGCCATTTCTTGTTTACCCATCTGTTAAGTGACAAGTAATTGTATCACTTCTTAATTTGGGTCCTTCTGTGGCCTCTGAGCAACCTTGTTTTAGTGCAGTTCATGTGATAACCCAGTCAGATGCGTGACAGTTCCATTACAGAAACAGGGAAGCCATAGGGAAGATCATTTCAATACTGCGTTACTCTGGAGTCATTCCACAGCTTCTTGACCTGAGCTAGCTCACTTCTGGCTTGCTTGGAGCAGAAGCAAAGCATGTGTTCTGTACCTATCTGTGCGGACACACCTGAAGCAACGGTGTTAAATCATAGCATAAAAGCAAAGTCTTCTCAAGGCTTCTGGGAGGCATGGGGATGGACCTAAGCTTAATGATCCGTGGCTTTCATGTTCACATTACAGGCTTCTTGTTCAATCAGAAACTTTCCTGCCTTGCAACATTTTGCTGAGACCCCAGGGGCTTTATGGCTTTTGGGATATGGAGATAGACTAGCTGCAAAAGGATCAGCCGATTTTAAGTACGGGTGCAGGAGTGAGGCTACAGACCTCCTTCAGGCCTCCTTCCTTTTTCCACCATCACCTCCCTTCTTCCTGGCTAAAACCTCCGACTTCTTTCAGTGTGAGAAACATAAGTAGTGGAGTAGTAGTGGTAGGCTTGAAGGAACAGTTCTGTCAAAGCTGACTACATTGCAGGACGTTAGGCAAGATATTATTTCAGGAAAGCATCATTTGGAGGCGGAAAGAAATTTCTCTTTTCTTAGCTTGTCCCCACAAGTAACTGCAGGTACAAGCCGATGGCCTTTTCTTTCAATGGCAAGCAGAAAGCTTGTTGAGACATTGCAAGCACAGCATTATTTTGACAACTTCCTTGTTTGTTTGCACAAGAGAGCACCACTACACACTGCCAATAATTTCCTGAGTAAATTTCATTATGAGAATATGTTGTTTGAGAAATCATCATCCTAAATTTTGCTGTAGCAGGTCTGTAAGTGCCTTAGGTAGGGCCCTGCAGACTTCAGCCAAATTTTGAAGTATTTCAAAAGCTTCCTGTCACAGGACAGAAATAGTCACTGTAAGTGAAATATATGGTTGGATTTGTTGGTTGGGTTTCCTGGTATCATGAAGCAGCCAGGAAATCAGTTAGTTGAGCATTTGTTGGCACTGAAGTCTTTACTGATGTACAGAGAAATAAAAGCTAACTGCAGATGGTTCCAGTATTGGTACCAGAGGTAACGCAGCACCACAGCACTGTATTGGATGACTTATCTGGATTTAACAATCTTGCTTCACACAAGAACACAGCCTGTCCTCCCAGCACATAGGAGATGCTCCTGAGAGGAAAGTGCAGCAGTCAAGTGTAACTTAAGGCAGCCTTGACAGTACTCCAAAATTGAGAGATCTGAAGTGGTGTCCATAAATGCCATCTTCAGGGACTGAGCCTCCCATCTGCCTCAGTAATTACCCTTAAGTATTTTCTTTGTCAAAGTAAAGGTTCTTTAGTCCATTCCTGTATGTCCTTTAGGTTGACTTTTAAAATACTCATACATAGAATCACGCCATTACTGATTTTCTGCCTTTTAATAAAATCTCTGGAATTAAATACTCCAAGAAGTTACTGACTTGAGAAAGACATGAGACTGCTAATGTTGTTATCAAATGAAATGAGAGATCCAGTTAGGAGGTGTCACTGTATTTGAGATTAAGTAAAAGTAGAATCACATTGCTCTGGCATATGGGACATCTGAGTCTTAATGGCTTTCCTGTGTGCATTGAGTGCTTCTGTTTACTAATGCCTCAGTATTGCAAAAGAATAAAGAACTACAGCTTTCAGCATTTAAGAGGTTAAGAAACACTATAACCTAGTGTCTGTGTAAATCCTCTTAAAGCAGCTGGTTGAGTAATATAGATTTTTCCAAGACACGTGATATAAAAGGGTTGGAAGAAAAGCTGGAATTCAAATTTAACCACTTCTAAAAAAAACTTGCTATTTACTCGGCATAGTGGAAATTTCAGGAATTTGAGTTAGTCATATATCTAGAGGAAGTCTTTATCCTGTCCTGGGGATAAAAGTGTTCAAAAACTGTATCTGTTTTATTGGATAATTTACATGACATTCAGCTTGAGGCTTTCTGGTTGTTGGAGTCACTTTTTATCTCTGCTAAAAAATAAAAATAATACCTTGGTTGTGTTTAGTTGTTGGGTTCCTGTTAGTCTGTGACATTCTAGAATATTTTTATATATGCACAGGTATACTTTCATCCAAGTAGAACAGTTTAAATTTCCTGCAAAGCCATGAGTTTTATTATTGGCATTAAAAGGCATTCTAATCTTTGTTATGCTCAGGTGAATAAAAGCTTTGAAGTAATTCAGTGATCTGGGAGATCTGAAACTGTTTCTTCATTCATGCTATTGATCTTAGGAAAAGCTTGCCCATCCCTCTGAAATAGCACTTTTAGCATAAGCCAATCTGTATGTAATTGTCTGTGATTTAATTAGGTTATTTATTTTCATCCACTGTGTAGGTGACTTGGAAAGACTCATTCCAGCAGACACTAGGTTTCAGAAAGAGACAGATCCCAATTCCATGGTGCCTCTGTGCCATGCCGGAGACATGCACTTGCTCAGCATCGACCCCAAATTCCAGAACGACTTGATCTCCAAGAATGGCATTGATGTGTATCCTTACCCAAGCCCCCTTCATGCAGTGGCTTTACAAAGTCCCCTTTTCTCCCTGGTGGGGACATCCCCAGAAGCAGAGCTCCAGGCTTCTCCCAGCAGACCCGTGCCTAGTGTGACAGGTCCCAGTTTGATTAGGACTAGGCCAACCACTGAGGCCAAGCCAGGGGGTTACATCAATAAATTACTGCAGCTGACGAGATGCAAAGGGAACAATCGGGCTGATGCCAGTGAGTGGGTTTCAACAAAGAGCCAGCCAGCCACAATGCACCAGAGACTCATTATAACCCCCAGCACCGGTGGAGTGAAAATTAACAGCGGCAGTAGCCAGCTGGAAAAACAGGCAAGTTCTCTGGAAAGTAACAAAGCTGAAGGGAAGCTACAGAGAGAGGTGCCGGAGGGAGAATGTGCCAAGCAGCAGGAGACCACGCACCGTGTGAATGAAGAACAGCCGTCCGCTCGGCCTGACACAGAGCCATCAGCTGTGAATAGTTGTTATCCTGCCAAGGCGGCAGCAAGGGGCTCTCCTCTGGCAGAAGCGACGGAGAGCAGCACAGAGCACAGCTCATCCTCCTCGCAGCTCTGCCAGGAGGACTCCAGCCTGGGCACCTGGAATGCTGAAGTCGTCCCACCCAGAAAGCTGCCCCTCAAGAAGTGTGGCAGTACCAAACTGGCTAACACTGGAGGTCATGAGCGAGTGGCACGGAGTGAGTTCGTTCATGCTCAGTTTGTCCCTGCAGAATCCCACCAAGTCCGGGTCAAGTTTGCCAGCTCCAAGACAAAGGCAGTGAAGATAAAGAGGAGGAACAGTGAAAAGGTGCTACGGCCTGGTAAGCAAGCCTTTTGCGTGGAGAAGGCAAGAGGGTCCCATGGGGCTGCCAGGCTGCCTGCTGAGTGGAATCAGCCTCAAAGACTACACGGAGCGAAGAGCCTTGTGCGGAGACCTTCATATTCTGGTGACGTGACCGGCAGGTCGTGCTCGGAGTCCAGCCTGTATCCTGGGCAGGTCAGGCTCCCCACCGTACCGTCCAGGCCAGAGCTCTACAGAGCCTCTGCCAATGCACTGCATTCCCTCGAAGCAGCTTGCGTAGAGCCAGCCAACAAGAAGAAGCAGCGCAAGTGGCAGTCCACAGTGGAGATCTCTGCCAAGGCCCACCTGGCCAGCCTCTCTAGTAGCTTTGGCCTGGGAGCACCAAAGCAGCCATCAAGGAGAGCTGGTGTCCTGCGCACTGTCAATATGAGGGCTCGCCCCAGGAGTCAGCGCCACGGAGCTTATGCCAAAAGCGAGTCAGACCACTCTGAGTATTCTGCAGAGTGCGCTTCCCTCTTCCACTCCACCATCGCAGAGACCAGCGAAGGGGAGGTCAGCGATTTCACCACTAACCGTTTTGGGGACAGTGAGTCCAGTGAAAGTGATTCGGATGGCAGCAGTAACAGTAGCAGCCTTGCCTTTGACTATGATGAGGGGGATGAAAGTGAGCTGATTTGGCCTGAAGGTTCAGTCAGACAATCAGGGACTGTCCAAGCTTCTTCCAAGCCCATTCCCCCAGTGCCCAAAATCTGTCGCATCAAAGCTTCAAAGGCACTAAAGAAGAAGATTAGGAGATTCCAACCTGCCTCTCTGAAGGTCATGACCATGGTTTAAGGGAGAGCAAGTATCTTGTGAGAGATCCTGCTGGCTCTCATTTGCAAAAAAAAGAGAACCCATGTGCAGAGAAAAGAACTGACTTAAACTGTAAATAACCCCTGAATCAACACAAGGGATCATGTTTGTTAATGCCTGGACATAAATGTCGCTGTATCTAATTTCCTCTTTTGCCAATTATTCTGTAAATATGGATCTGTGTATATTGTGTGATGCCTTTTTTTACTATGCAGAAGGCTCACCGTAGTGAAAATGAAACAACCTTGGCCATAAGATTTTACGGGCAAGCTCTCGATAGTCTGTTGACCATGTGTACCCACAGGATCAGTCCCAGACACAAAGGCTTCCCAAGAAGAGGGGCTCTTCCCAACTGGCAATTTGGTAGCATCCCTCCCTCTTCTGAGGAATTCTTTGCAGGCTGATGTCTGCGTTAACCATCCAGCTGTCACTGTGCTCAAATGGAAAAGCTCTCAGTGCTCTCCATAGTTCTGCTTTCTTTCAGATCAGTCATCCTATACCTTCTCCCCAACATCAGGAGGGCGAGTCTGTTCTTCCATAAAAACATACTATGTTTAATCAAGAAGGCAAATGTATTTGTGAATGAGAACAAGACTACAGGTTGTTTCCCGTTTTCAAAATTGGGAGTGTAGGGTCTCTTTTTTTTTTTTTTCAGACCCCCTGTTTATGATGTTCCATGTTATTGTTCATTTGTTGAATGAGTGAAAAAACATGAGGGCTCAGTGCCACAGTGTGTGAATAACTGGGATTGAGACTGTAGCTTTGTCCCTGAAATGGCAAACAATAAATACTATTTAATGTACTTCTAAAAATTGTGCGTGTCTTACTTCGATGTCGAAAGAAAATTATTCTGAACTCTAACATCACATCAGGAGTGCAGAGGAGCTTTCTTTGGTGAAACAAATCTGTGTTTTCATGATCACTGTGCAGAGGGGCTCTTAACTATTTTTCTGAGGGTTGCTATAGCTCAGTCAGAACCAGGGTCCTCTACCTCATGAAACCTGCCTCAGCATCTGCTTCTGAATCACCGAATTTAAAAACAGTATTTGTATTGAAGACAGGGAACTGTTTAACTGACTCTCTTAAACTGACACAATTTTGGCACAAGATACTCTCAATTTAAAACATATTTTTATGTATACATATTGCATTTTGAATGCATTCAAGGACACCTGTGTGAAGCTTTGAATCTGTTCCTAAACTGATAAAGTAATTTTTTTTGTGTTCAAACAAGCAGTCCTAATTCTTTCTTGGGAGCACAGCAATCTGGAAGCTGAGCTGAAGTTCACCCTGTGTTTACCAAAGAGCAGGTATTATCCTCCTGTTTCAGTGCCCAATCTGAATACATTCCTGGCCTGGGAGATGTAAGCATTACCTCATTCAGCCGAGTGTACTGGGTCTGAAACAAAAGGCAAGTGCTTTGCAGAAACTGTGGGTAAAAGAGTGCTTGTTTATTCCAAGGATTCATTAGCAAACAGAAGTATTGAAAGACTAAACTTCTAGCAAGTGCCTTCTATTCTTTGGAAGCTACATTATGTTTTTAAACCATTCTATTTTCAAATTATTTTTGGAAAATGAGGTAGAGAAAAGCAGAAGTTACGTAAAGTCATTTAATTCAAGTATTTGAGCTAATGTGTAACACCATCCTACTGCAGCTGGGAAAATATTACATTTTAGTCAGTGGAATACGTTTAAGCATTTTTTCATGGTCATGAGAGTGTTGGATGTAATCACTCTGGAAGGATTAATGGGAGAATTTCACAGGTCTGGTGGTGGTTTCTTGTTCAGCATGTCTAGCAACAGAACAAACAAAATAGTGATTTATGTCTTGTTGACTTTCTACACCACAAAAGGATTCTTTTTCTCATTTACACAAAAGGTTTCATTTGGGGGAGTGTGTCAAAAGTTACATATGAAACTTTAATCCGTGGATTTTCTGTACTGGGGAGGGCTTTATTGGTTAGATAGGAATTTTGAGGGTGGTTTTTTTCATGGGAGAGGAAATTGTTCCTAACTAAAAAACTGCTCTGAGTAGGAGCATTCTGAAACCTGTTAAAAACCGCCACCCGGCAGCTCCCTGCCTTTTTATCAGAGTAAGCTCAAACAATAAGCTTGTGGTCCTACACCTAAGTAAATCTCGCTCTAGGGCTGTTAATAGTCTGTCAGAAACGTTGCCAGAAACACGATGAAAGTGCTGATCCAGAATGAACGCACACTGCCAATTCAAATAAAGAAAAATGATGACTTAATTTTGTACTGACAGGTTTTATGCCAGATGAGATATCACTGCCTCTACCGCTCACGTTTTCTGCCAGGTCATATAACATCTCTCCTCCCGGAGCCACCATAAAGCCAACATAAAAGCATAAAGCTAGCACAAACGTCATCATCCTATGCATTGCCTAATTTGACAGAAATATGATTATGTGCCCACACTTGATCCAGGGGAAACCTGTGGTGCTGGAAAGCCCCAGCACTGCAGAGAACCTGCCGTTAAGTGTTGCAGTATCGCCATGTGCACTGTTGATACTAAGCTGTGACTTTCTGTTGGGGGCAGAACGGGTGGTGCCACCCCTCTTTATGCCAGGACCTTGGACCTTGTCCCTAGCTCTGCCCTTTGATTTCCTCTGCTGGAGAAGAAACTGCATTGGGACCAGAGCTCTGGAGGGAATAAGTAGGACAGTGCAAAGCAGGGCAGGAAACTCTGGTGGCCAGTAGTCTAGTTATACTGGCACCAAAAATATGATTGTAGTTGAGTAAACTGGAAAATTATCATTTGGTTGGTGTGTCTGACTGGGTACAAGCAGGTCATCTGTTGCTCTGTCCATCAGAGACATGGGTTGGCTCTGCTGACAGCATCCAGAACTACTTGCTTCCTAAGCAAACAGATCTGAAACATATAAAATCAACAAATATAATTAAATACGCTGATGCACTATTCTTTTATATGTCTGTACTAAGCATTATAAAAACAGCTTTTAGCTCCATATGAAATGTCATAGCTAGAATAAGGGGTGCCTGGCTTTACACGTGGCCGTGTCAATACAAAATAAAAATATCCACTGTCTGTTTTCCCTTCCAGAAGGAATCCATAAAACCTTCTTATCTTGCAGCATCTTCTACTATAAAGGCCTAAGAGAATGCAAAAAATGTCAGTTGGTAATTCAATTAGTAGTCTAGCACCAAACCTGATACACTGCAGGAGTGAGAAGTTTAGCACTTTCACTGTGACTTGATTAGCAAGTGTATAGATCTGAAGGCTGTTTCAGAACAGCTTTATGCAGCGTCTCTATTGCAGGAGCTAACATCTGTCATCATCGCTCCAAGCTCTAGTGAATCAAAACCATCCACTGCTGAAATCTGTGCACCAGATCAGAGGTTTCCTTCCATCAAAGGCACACATTTACACTTCGGTGTAGGAGCAAATTGCTCCTAAACCACAAAGGAAAGAAAAGAAAGGGAAAAAAGAGAGAATAGAAAGGGAATTAAGTAAGGTTTAAGAGCAATTTGTAGAATAGACCAGAATTATAATTTTTAAAACTTTGTTAATCTTTTATCTAATCTTTTATTGCTCTAATAATTTTGGAACTGGAACTTCTTGGCCTTGACACTTTCAAGTCCACATCCACTGCCCAAACCATAATATAGAATCAGAGAACTGATGTTTTGTTGGAGACATCATCCTTCAGACCAGATCTTCGTTTGAAGTGACTTCTGGTTCAGGCAGGGCACTGGTCAAAAGAAAGGCAGTTACCATGCAGTAAGACTCAAAATCAGCTACAGATGATTCCTATGTTGGTGAACTTGAGTCCAGTGGACATTTTAATGCTGTGCTGGAGTCTGGTTTGTGTTTGCTTACCTATCCTGGTCCAAGGATCTGAAGGGGTGAGAGCTGAAGGGGAGAGGTATTCCAGGAGCAGCTGAAAGGCAGGAGATAGTAGCGGTTCTTTGGGAAGCGAGGCAGGCTGACCATGGCACCAGAGGGCTCCGGCAGTTCCAGGCCCTGCAGCCTTTGGTAGCTTCTTTATCGCTGCTCGGACTCTAACCCAGCCCCACCACTGCTCACGTGGCAGTGCTGGGATTTGGGATGCTGCACTTGAAATAATCAAGGGCCACCTGGGCCCAAAGCCACAGACCAATCACTCCTGAGCTACAAGGCCAGGGAGCTCTTCGGTCCAGAGTCCTTCCAGACTACCAAAATCCCCAGTTAGGCAAAGATAGCTCAAAGGGACTATGCAGCAAAACGAGGCATCTGTGAATGCTGTCTCTGATGGGCAACAAGGCAACAGCATGCGAGGGAAGGAATGCCCAATTGCTGCTCTGAAGCATTGGCAGCTGCCTTCATTTTCAAGTCCCCTTTGAGCCCTCCTCAACCATCCTGAGGCTGAGGGCATCACCCCAGCTGTGGTCAGTGGAAGAGAGTAACTCAGCTTTTAACTACAGCAGTCCCTCTGCCCTCCACACCACACCAGACCCTTTGGCTCCTGCAGAGAGCTGCAGGACCTATTGCTCCCTGACCATGATCTCAGCCTTGCTGAACATGCTCTCCAGGAAGCTGCCCTGAGATGAGCAGCTTGAACGACCGTGTAAAGGAAAGAACATATGTTCATCTGGAAAATGAGGAGTCCTATGTCTGAAACTTGCCTGTGAGGAATACAAACATACAACACCAATACAGCATTTAGGCAGGGTCTCCTGTATCTTAAATGGATGTGGAGGAGGCCTGGGATTCCAACATTAGCTGCTACTCTGTCCAGACAGCTCCTGTGATACTTCAGCTACAGGTGAAGAGTGATCAACAGGAAAATGCTCAGCTAAGGGCTGTTTTTTTGATGTTTGTACTTCTCAGGTTTAAAACCATTGTGGTATGTCTAATTATACTGCAATGCAGAACATCGGCAGAATCACAGCTGAAATGAGCAGAAGTGCAGCCACCATCAATTCTATTAATTCCTTGTGTTATCATCACGATGCAGCCTTGTTAGCTAATACTGATTTTTTTATCAAGCATTCCAGTTTTTTTCCTTTGTTTTCCTGCCTCAGCATTTGTAACTAGGGATGTAGTGCATCAAATTCACCCATGATGTAATTCCTGGGAAGACACTGCAGCTACCCCACAGATCCATTTAACCCCCTCATGCTGTTCTCAAGATGTCAGCACGTGGGATGATTGGCATGACAGATGGAAAATAAGGATGGTTTCACACCTCATGTTCATTCTGGATTGGGCTGCAGGCTGTAGGAGTAACTATTTATGGCTGGCTTGCCAGGGGAGACTCCTGCTGCCATGTCACATCTGTGCTAGTGGCAGAGCAGGGGAGATGGTTAGGGCTGTACACAGTGATGGCATTTCATATTTATTATGGTTTTCAAAGCAAAAATTGAAAGAGTATCAGCAGTCTGGTGATCCTGTAAAGCTAGAAACTGGGAGAGGAGAGAGCCCACAGATAAAATTGACCAGGAAGGGCTGACCAGTCAATGCTGAACCCAGACTGCAGACTTAACGAGCCCCAAATGAAGAATCTCAGTTTCAGAAGATGACTTGAGCAGATGCATGTGCTCAAAAGCTTGTCAAATCAGTCAGGGTGCCTAGCCTTCAGCACCCAAGATAGAGACATGAGGCTAACAAGTTGCTCCGAGAAATATGCGTTACTGCAAACCTTCACTCCTATATTTACATGCAATATTTTCTCTCCATTCCTAGTGTCCCAAAAGTGAGAAAAAAGCTAAAGGTTGTAATTCATTCAATGCATTATTATATTTAAGCCTCTAGCAAACTCTTCTATAATTTCCAAGATGGAATGATACGGATATATTGACTCTTGAGATAACAGGAGCCATTTATCAGCAGCGATCCAGACATAAAACTTGCACCTACACAACAAGTTGTAGCATCAACAAGAGCTTTACTATTTAACGTACATATAAAAGTTCAAGACTTTGCCTGGATCACTGCAGTGCTAAACCACAAATGAAATCTTAAATCTAAAATCATTAGCTCATTCACTAATGAAAACCATGAAGTTCAAGTATGAAAACAGTCTTTTGGTTTGACCACTGTCTGGGTACACAGAATTTGGCAGAAAATGCCAGTAGTATGGGGTTTTATGCTTCTCCACCCCCCCCAACCCCCCATTTTCTACTTAACATTCCCTAAAGAATAAAATCCAAAGAAGAGAAGCACAAGTTCATTTTCATGCTCTTCATTAGGAGGGTCTTCTGACTTGACCCTCCCTTGAGGCACTTGGACATGCAAAAGAGCAAGAGCAGAGACAGTTGTGGTCAGGATGAAAATTGGTTGTATCATAAACATACAAGGCAGAAACCCTTTTTTAACCTACCCCATGGCAAGAAAGTGGAAGAAGTTAATGGCTTAGGCATACCCAAAGTCTCTTATGCTGAGATCACTGGAATTAAACAGATTCCTTATGCAGATGCAATTTATGGCGAAGGGCTACATGAACAGAAATTATTTGCAAAAGGACTGAGATTTTCCTAGTTATATACTGTGTGCTCACTGTGTCTTGTGCCATCCTTCTGTGCACAACCCAATCAATATCTCGTGTCCCCAATATTGCTATTTCACTGTGGCGTTAGTGGAAAAACAGGGTGCTTATCAGCTACACTGTGGTCTCTGCTGAGAATTTCAGCTTGGCATAGAACTCTCTATTCCCTAAGGACCGCAGTTTATGAAGTTATTTTTTGGAATGGAAATTTGCCATACATCTTCATAGAATTAAATATATACACAGATATTTGGGAAGAGGCAGTCCAGTGCATGAGTGGATGTGATTATGTCCACAGACATTACTTTGGAAACAAAGCAGAAGGAGCTTTGGACTACACTGCTTCTTGTCACTGACTCTGACTATATTTTCTGAAGAAAATAGGTCTCAGAACTAGAGGGGTATGGAGAACAAGTTGCTGCTGATTAAAATTAGTACTGTGAACATTTCCCTTTTTTGTTTTAATCACACATACTGAAGCTAATGAGTTTGGGGATGGTTCTACCAAATCTGACTTTGGAAGTGGGCTGAATTTCTTGAAAATACTTTCATGATCTATTTTATTAAGCCAAGATGTTTAGGGAAGCTTCATATATGCTTACCTGAATTGCACCTGAATTCTGAATCATCTGAAGCGTGCTCATAACTATCTATTAGAAAATTCTGCCCCTTTTTCTTCCTCTCCCCAAAAAAGTAGGCACATAGTAGGCATAAAGTTATTGTGATTGTAGAATGGCTTTCCTAGCTCTTCATGCTACATTTAGATTCTGTGGTTTTGATTTTGTTTGCATCCTGGGTCTCCTTTGTTGTCACTGAGGCCCTGGAATTGATATAATACTTGTATGCCTACAACCACAGCTTTATTACCAGTATTTATAGAACTCTGGCTGCTTCCAGGAGGTCAGAGAAAGGTAACTATGAATAGTAAGCCTAATGCCAGCAGGCTTAACTTACGCTCTACCACAGTATGAACTTTCGTTTCAAATTTTTAGGAGCTCACAAATCAAAAAAGGCTGAAAAACCACATACTGTCTCCTAGATGCCCAGGATGAGGAGGACTTCAGAACAAGGAATCTGTGAAGCCAGAAATAGGAAGAATTCCAGGAGAGCTGAGATGAGAAAAAAAAAACAATTTCACAGTCTGATGATAAGTTACTGCAAATCAAGGGGGAAAGCTCTCCACAGATGGTGTTAAATAAGTAGAGAGGACTGAAACAGGCTGCAGGATAGGCAAGGAGAGAGATAAAAAGGGACGCTTTAAAGCTCTGTTATTATAGGAGGGTTAATAATTTTCTAGCACTGTGGTTAGTATATAATCACAGCAGCCTCCCACATTAAATAACGTCAGTGTGGTTGTCAGGGAGGCGTGTGTGCCACGGAAACGCGCCGGGGTTAGAAGCCAAGTATCCCAGATGTGTTTGCATCATCCAGAGCCAAAGGTGCCCTCCCAAGCTCGGTCTGCAGCACCAGCTGCCTGGGGGTCACCTTCCCACCAGGCTGGTCCTGCACCCTGGCCCCCAGCTTCTGCCACTTCCCTGGCTGCCGTGTCCCATGTCTGAAGCTAGGAACTTTCTTCCAGAGGAATTCCTTTTTTTCTCAGAAGATTCGTCAAGTTACAAAGATTAACCTCAGAGCATGCAGAGAACTTTTAACACGAAAATGTTTGACCATCTCTCCGCAACCAACCTGCAGTAATGTACTCTCATGGATCATGTTCATTCGTATGCCTCTGGGGTATGTAGTCTGGGGACACCGGGGGTTAACAGCCCTAGATAGCAAGGGAAGCTACTGCAGAGAAGGATGAAGCCTGGGCTAGTAATGAAAACCAAAAAGGCAACAAACAGACCCTCCACTGTCTTTTTTTCAGGTGCAGCCAGGCACTTGATGCAAAGCAGACACCATGCATGCTGAGTTGCACATTGGGCTCATGTTATGCAGACGCCACTCAACACACCACCCCTCGGTTTCCTCACTCACCACATCAGGTCAGCTCCATCGCACAAGTATACGTGATTTTCACTTTACATGTTAGGGGAAGATCAAGCCTTGTGCAGCCGGTATGTGCTGAAAGCTCCACAGGCAGCCATGAGGACGAAGAGACAAAATACAGCTCTTTTCATATAAACTTTTCTCTATACCATCATCTATAATTAGATACTACAAATACAGAGCTAATTTCTTCCACGTTCCCCTTTACGCCATGCTTTCCCTGACTTTTCGGAGAGTTATCCCAGCTTGCTGAGGTAAGAGTGTGCCCCTGGAAGCTGGGCTCCACGCCTTTTGGTGTCTGTTTGTTCTAACACATGCTGGGAAGCAGAGACATGACCTAGAGTTTCCTTCATCACAGCAAACTTTGCTTCTTGAGCTGCCTCTCCCTAAATCTGAACATTACTCTGCCTGATTCTCTGATGGAGAGCACTATTTTTTGCATATTCCAAGACCAATTTGAGCACAAATTGCCCTTAATAAAATTGTTTTATAGAACGAAACTCAGTGTGATAATGTGGTTTTCAACAAAGAGCCACTGTTTGCATTTCCCTATGGATTCAGTTCACATCAGCTTTCCAGGTATAAGGCAGCCAACTCTGTATCCAGACTATAAAGACTATACTATATGTATGTATAAGTATATACTGTGTATACTGTAAGTATACAGACTTATATGAGACTATAAGGAAGGCAGCTGGGATAATTGCTGTCTTCACTAGACGCATGATGCTAAGAGAAATCCACAGCATGAATTCAACAAATAAAGTATCTCTTGTAATATATAATACAGTCATTGTATGCTGAGCCTGCACGGCTGCACAATGCTATGTCGGTTTTAATTGCTCTCATTTACTCAAACACCCGTAGGAAAAGCATCTTGTTCCTGTAAAGCTGAAGGTCTTTCTTTGAGATTCAGAGCCTCCTATCTATGGTTTACTTGGCTTCCTGAATTAGTAGATGCTCTGTTCTTCCTTTAATAAAAAACTCTGGATAATGGTTGCGGTTTGCTTTTAATATTCATCTGAGAAGTTATAAAACTATGTTTAAAGAAGCAAACACATAATTAACTCTTCCCCGAAACAAATCTGATTTTTGAAGAGACTTGGAGCCAAAACTGTCTCTGTATTTTAAACTCACCTCTAGCAGTTCAACAAGTGTTTGTGAGTTCAAGCCGGATGAAACCAAATCTCTAGAAGAATACAATGCATTTTCTAGTTAAACATTTGGAACAAGATTATAAAGTGAAGTTGTATCTTGCCAGGAATTTGTCTTCATGGGAAATTATTCCATTATTATTTATATATTATATAAATATTATATTATATTTTTTGGTATAAAAGTAACACTTTCCAGATTGTCCACTCAAAAAAAAACAAAACAAACAAACCAAAACAAAAACAACCCAAACTCAAATATCTTTATAATTTCAGCTGTAGTCCATGGTTTGTAATGTGCAGGAGGTCAGACTAAATCCTCCCATAATCCTTCAGAGCTTTAGAGTTTATTAACTTTTATTGTGTTTCCTATACTGTATTTCTGTTTTGAGGGGACAGTGATACTTAGATAACAAAGCAATTTTAAAATTTCCCAGTAAACTAGGGGGAAAGTCTCTTCCAATGCCTTAAAGGTAAGTTATCAATTAATTTAATTTTTTACGTCTATCTTAAAGCATCTAAAGTTTAGGAATCTGGGCTAAACCAGTCTCCTAGGCACTTCGTATTGCCAGTAGAGAGCAAGTAACACCACTGCCAGAAGGGAAATTACCTCATTCCAAACAAGGTCTCCCAGATAGGTGGGCTGAATCGTTTTCGGGAAGTACTGACTGTAAGGAGCCAAAATGACTCAGTTCAGCGATACCTGACTTTTGAATAAGTAACATCAGATTAGACACGTTTGATTTCTGAGGGTGTGGGTAGCTGCTTTGGATTGTATAGAGCTGTCATTGAGACATCTAAGGAATTGTCAGAAGAAATGGAAGGGGATTAATACATTTGGGTTTTTTATAAAGGAGTTATTTTAGACAGTACTGGCAATGCTGGTAGTAAGTTTCAGGGTAGGCACAGCACGTAATGGTAGAAGTAAGGGCAAGCTGTAACACATACACAGCATAGAGCTGTGACATTGTCTTAAATTATATCCAATTCCTAGATTAATGTAAGAATATAGAAATAAAACAGGAACCTATAAATCAAAAATTGTTACATTAAAAATCCCTTAGACCTGTACTTTTCTTTCTTCTTCTGCAGAGATGATGAATTATTTTTTATTCCAGAGGACATCAAATCTTGAACAGGCTTGCAAAAATTCAGTAACATCTAATAATGCCTGGGAAGTTGCAGCATCTACCTTTTTAGACATTAGCATGTAACACTGTGTCCCTCTTTCTTTGTGGCTTTAGTTACTGTTCTGTTCAAGAATCTGTTTAAGAATTGGTTTAGTGTTCTGTTTCAGAATCAAAGAGGCCAGATTACCATTCCTGTGCACCTTATGTAGTCACTTAAGTCAAATCAAATTTGCACATAATTGGTTTTCACAGGCTTTGAAAAGTTTAGCTTATTTTTTAAATGGCTATTTTTCATATGACTTTACATTGTTCCAAAGGCAAAGGAATGAAAATTTCCATTCTTTCCATAATTTAAAAAAAAAAAAGAAAAGAGGCAAAGGAAGGAGACTTTCTCTCTGAATGACAGTTGAATGACAAAACAAGCTTTATTTCAGGGTAAAAAAAAATAAAAATAAAAACCAAAACCAAACAAACAAACTCAATGAAAAATGAAAAATAAATTCTTCAGCTCTGTCAAGGTTGTCCAAAACCAAAATCCAAGGCATGACCAAAGCTTCATTCTCCACTTGAATTCAGTGGAAACAGAGAGTATGTCTGTGGTAGCCTGGATGCCTGCTAGTCCCAGGGGCCTAGTCCTCTCCACAGGGGCTTCTCCGCAACTATGACTATTTAAATTCCTTCATGTGTCTGACCTGTTTTCGTGCTGTTTGCAGTAGTCCGAATTACCAGATGCAGGATAAGAAGGAAGCAAGCCATCAAACCTCTACAGATTTACCTAAACACACAATTTCATGTAATGAACCCAGAACTCCTATCACAAACATCCATGTGAGAAAGCGACTATAAATGTGAAGTACTGCATCTCATTTCATTTGCTGATACTAAATGTGTAAGTAAATAAACTCTACTGACTCAGACACGCACACATACTCGGTTTTTGAAGCTCTGTGACTTTTCTTGGTAATTTACAGTAAAAACAAAAAAGCAAACTTTGAAGAAAAGAAGTTTAAAGGGAAAAACCTTATGGCCCCAGAGACAGGGATTTTCCCAGCAGGATACTCTTTTGGGTGGGCTGAGTAAAGGTAACAAGCATTCTTTTTCTTTTAGTAAGAGGTGCACTTTCGTAACTCATAAGGGAAATTGCTGAATAGTTTTGACAGTTGCACTGCTGTGTTTGTTTCAGCTCTGGAATGTAATTCAGATATTGTTTGAGACTTTAAAAAAACCCCCAAAAAACAACAAACTTCAGAGCAAGTTCCTGCAAGCTCCATGAGCCCTTAGTGTACATATGAATGGGAAAGGACAATTTTCCTGCATGCCAGAGGAGAAGGGTAGCTTTTGATGGTAGGTCATTCAGCTATAGGGTGCCACAGGACTTAACTGTATCTTATGCAAGAGATAGCTTCCTCTGGTCTTAACTGAAAGCTCCCCACCCAGGGGGTCTGGCAGGAATCTCAGTAGCATTTCCATTTTGTTCAGCAGTCTGTATTTGGTTGACCAGTTCAAATGCACCTGTTTTCATAGAAACTGCTCTCTTTGTTCAGTGTACATTCCAGCACTGTGTTAAAAACCACCAAACATGGTCAAAAGGTCATTGTTTGTGTCTCAGCTCCGCTCTAAGGACTGTCCGAAAACCACCATTTCTCTCAAGTATCCTGCGGAGCATCTGAATCACAGTAGAGATGCTGCACACGCTTGCGTGGGACTATCGGGGAGGAACAGATTTTCTGTTGGCTGAGTTTAGAGAGGCTGGAGTGACAGTAAAAAGTGAAAAGCTTAATAATACAAATGACAGCAACTAAACTGTTGTGTACAGAGACCCTGCGTTTTCAGGGCTGCTCCAATAGCTCTGCCCTACCCAGCGTTCCTCACGCACTACGAACGAGCCAGCTTCTGCTCTGAAAGACTTTTAGATCTCAACCTCTCTCAGCTGTTCGCTGAATTTTGTCCATCCTCAGTTTTTCTCATACATTTCCCTGGCATCTGCCCGAGCCCTTCTGTCACACGTGGTAGGTGCTGTGGGGCAGAGTCCCCCTCTGCCCCTTTGCCTGCACGTGCCTCTGCAGGGTCTCGCCTGTGGTAACGCGTTCATGCCATCCCAGTGAGCATCCGTGTAATAACAACAACCAGATTTTGATGAAGGGTGAAAAAGGGCTGTAAATGGGGTAAGCAAACATAACAGACTTAGATCTGCCACGCTGCTTCAGGAAAACTTGCCCCTTTGCTGGTGACACAATTCTATATTTCATTCTCACACTCCCGCAGTGCATTTGCTGTGAGATTTAAATTCAAAGGGAAAAGTCTCAGCTGCAGCCTGTCTGTAATAAGCTATCGGAAAGCTCCAGAAACCCCATTAATGATTGGACCTTTGTTCTGCGTCCCCAGTGTCCCAATGGTTTGTGCCTCACCTATGAATTCCTAAGGTAGCTTTACGTGCTGCCACCCTGCCAAAGGACTGAAATCCCCAACAGCCCCATTTTGACAAGCAGAGGGACAGAAAACCTCTTAAAATAAGTCTGAATCTGCAAGTGGACACAGGTCACCTCTACGCTGCCGCCAAGACCTGCTGTGCAAACACTAGACAGCCCCACCCAAGCTGGGAAAGAAAGGTTCAGGGCTTTTAATGAGTGTCATGGCCATTCCTTCGTTATTTGCCCGCTCACGGACAAACTCAACTCTTTCCCTACTTTGCAGCACGCTCATTGTATGTCTGCATGGCACAGAGTCTTTTCCAGTGCATAATGGTATCGCTAAGTGGATGCCTGGTTGTTGTTCGTAAATTAAGCGTCTTTTGTTTTTCCACCGGGAATCTTGGAGTGTCGCACTGATTGACTGTTATCTGTCAAGGCATCAGTCAGCAACCCAGCAACTCTCTGCTGGAGACTGCCCTGCTTTTACAATTAGCAATAAAAAGCTTTTGTGGCTGCACAATGATGCTTCTGAGGTCTGGTTCAGGGTTTTAGGAGGGTTTTCTTAATCAACAATAAGATCAAAAACTTACATATTCTGTTTGCTTTAACAGTGAATCGGGAAAGAAAATATTTAGCTCAAAGAGAAAGAAACACTTCTACATACTGGAGTAATTAATCTGATGCATACAAATAAGGTTTCAGAACCTCATTTCCTACTTTTTCATGCATTGCCTCCTCCTCTTCTCTATTAGTTTTAATGTGGAATGTTTTAGAGTACAGTTCTACAAAAGACATGAATAAGTGACATCATAATTTCCACCATGTTTAAAAGAAACTTAACCAGAACAGGATCAGCTTCACTTCATGGAGAGGTGTTATTTATATAAACAACTTTCTTAGGGAAAATCAAGTCCTTAAATGGACAGTCTGGATACAATTAGGGTGACTTGATCCTTCTTCTCTGAGAAACTAAAGCCCACACATAGTCATCATGAAGCAGTCAGGACATATTAATTAAATATAGCTTATTTGAGTACATTTAAAAATACAATTTAAGGCTACATCTGCCAGAACAGTTCTAGGTACATTACTAGTTCATGTGCAGCATTACAGCTTCTCACTTCTATCAGTTACCACAACAGGATCTACTGGAACTTGTGCATGGCCAAATACACAATTCATACATACATATACACAGTCCATACATACAAATACACCGTTCATACAAACTGTAATTCTATCTTTAAAGAGCCTCTTATTTTGTGAAAGCTTGAACTTGCATCAGGTGTCTGGGCCTGAGCAGGGCTGGGGGAGATATGACAGAAAGCTGTAGGCTTCATTTTCTTTTCCTCTCGCTGCATTACATTTGTGTCATGGAAAAAGTGTGAATAGAGTGTGTGTATGGGGAGTGTAAATAAAGGGAAAAGCCATATACAACAAGACTGAGGAGAAGTAACATGAAAATTTACTGGAAGGCCGCTATTAGATCTCCCTGGAGCCTCCTCTTCTCCAGGCTGAACAACCCCAGCTCCCTCAGCACCTCTGCTATGAGGCCTACAGGAAAGCTGGGGAGAGTCTGTTCACAAAGGCCGGCAACGACAGAACAAGGGCTAACGGGTATAAACTGG
>JAOQGH010000023.1:45210080-45221308 GCA_025769975.1 Gallinago jamesoni
TGACTGCAGGGGGGCCGGACTAGATGGCCTTTGAAGGTCCCTTCCGGCCCAGATGATTCTATGATTCTATGATTCTAATTTCATGAAGATATCAATTAGTATATTAAACCTGGTAAAAACAATATGTTGTAAGAAGGTGCGAAAGAAAAGAGTAGAAGAGAAAAAACATCTTTTAATTTCGAAACTGTTACATACTAGAACTTGTCAAAATCAAATAACAATCACACCTTTTTTTTTCTTTCATAATGACCTGCAAAAGCAATAGCTACAAAAAAGACTGGTATAACTCATCTAGAGCTCTACCAGCTGAGACCGTCAAAAAATCTGGCTTTCATGGGGGTATTGCACAGAAATGTAGTTTATTAAGGGAATTGAAAAATGTTCCACATACAACCTGCAAAGTTCTCTGAGATAGCTGTCCTTTTTTATGGTTCCAAATTCTATCAAAAAAACTGTTGTATTCTGTGTAATAGTCATAGAAAATCATGTGAGCAAAAAAATTTCGGAATGCACTGCTGTTGTTCAAATATAAAACACTCTATTTGGATTATAATGAGTTTCCAAGAAATACAGCAGCTTCAAACAGCAGCTGCAGTTTTTAAATCAACTTGACAGAGAAGAGCTTTTATTAAACATAGAAACTCTTTTCTAGATATACTGCCCATCTTGGGCCAGAGCCAGCACCCATTTTTTAGCTTGGAATAGTCAGTTATATGTGCGCGCACACACACACACACATATATATATATTAGTTCTGCATTTTAATATTTACTATTCAATGACGCAAGCAAAATTTGTATGAAATATTCATAGCTTTCAAAATATTTGTATATGTAAGGCAAGTTTATAGACACAAACTAAATTTTGTTTATTTACAGAGTTTGTTCTCCCTGTGTAGTGGACACAGGAGAGGCAGCATTTGATGTTATTATGAAGAAAAATAGAAGTTTAGATCATTCAAACTGTATATTTCATTCTAAAATCTTTGTCTCAGTAAAGTTGCATGTGAATTTGTCTTCCTCTGTTACATTTTGCCTCTACTATTGGAATGCATAAATCAAGTAAATAAGATTTTTCCTACACAATATCCAGGTATTTCAGTAATGCTTAGTATATGGTATTAATAATCAGGCTTCTTACAAAAAGTACTCCATAAAAAACATACTTTGTGATTATGTTTCAGTAAAACTTACCCAAGCCAATAATTCTATTGTTAAATTAAATTCCAGCTAGAAAAGAAAGTGCTTGATCTGCCTCAAGAAAAGAGGTGCAAATAAACATTTAAATCAGTATCAGCATGCCAATTTCAGAGAGCAGAGGACTTGGCCTTCAAAAGAATTAATGCTTAAATGGCAGTGGCAAATCCTCGGCTCCCATGTAAAAATGGGCTTGACACCTCCAATCTTTACCTGCTTCTTCACTCTTTTCCTTACCAGTCCGTACCTCTCCTTATGTGTTTCTTTCCAGCTGTTCAACAGATTCTTCATGAAAGGTACATTCATGCTTCCCCTCCTTGGCCCATCATCTACACGTGTTTTTATATGGGTACCAACTTTGTGGGTTCCTAGTGGGATTTAGGCACCTTGGGGTACACCAGCACTGCCAGGGAAGTGTGGCTGAAAACCTGCTCTCCTTATAGTCCTCTTTTATTCCCCCGCACCAAAGACTTCCCAAGAAGGAAGGATTCCTCCAAATAGAGGTGGATATTTTAATAACAATTCATACAGAGTGCTGATGAAGCAGCAGCCAGGCTCTGCCTTGTGTTGACCAGCTATAAGGCAATTTAATGACGGTGTGGAGGTGTAGCAATGCCAGAGCTGACTTTGCAGCTGGGATTGCCCATGCATTTTTTACAAAGGAGAACTACCTGAGGCTTCTTGTAAATTATTAACTAATAAACAAAAAGCAGTTTCTGAAGTAGGAAGGGAAGATGTTGTCACACCTTTCAAGAGGAAGCCATTAGGCAGTTGAAAGGAAATAGTTTAAGACTAGAAAGGCAGAATATGGGTTTTGACAAAGCCTATTAAGTGATCGTTATGACTGTTATGCTAGATAGGGCTTCTGAATCTAGAATAAACTATTTCAGTTGATTAATATAATATTAAATTCACATTCCTCTCTTTTTTAGTTTTTTTCATTTTTTAACATAGTATAGCAAGAGTCACAAGGACCTCATGCCTAAGTCTCCTCTTTCTGAAATTCCTGTCCCACATTAATCAGACCCTTTTCTTCTGTAAAACAAATAACCTCACTTATTTTGCATTCCCTGACTGCAGTCCTCCTCCTGAGACTCAACTACCTAAGGTTACACTCGGAGCCAAATGTTTTGGAGAAGGCTAAACAAGGCTGCTTTCATTTGCCAGTGAAATACTGACTGAAGCAGTGACACCTGTGAAAGGCATAGAGCAGACACGCTGCTGCTGGGTCTCTGCCCTTCCCTGCAGCCTGGAACCTACCTGTGGCATGGGCTGCCCCTTTTTCAATGTATTTTGTCTTTTTCCTTCCCAAAACAAATTAAGGTTTGATTAGGTTTGCTTGATTAAACATGTAAACATGCACCTGATGGCTGTGTGTTGCCTCCCCTCCTGGGACCTCCTGGCCAGCCACATCCTGCTCCAGAGGGTACTCAAGCCCAGCGCAAAGACCAATAATTGTTGGTTTTGGTTAAATTAATCCACTGAACCACTCTGCTCTTTGCCAAGCTGAGCACTGTCACTCCCGGATGCTCAGCTCTTTTGGAGTGTTTCTCCTCTCTTCAAAGTGGAAACACTTTTCTGTAACTGATATCCTCAAGAAATTTAGCTAAAATAAGTGTGTTCCGATAGAAATTGTGGTTTGATTTGCTGACATTTTCCAGTGAAAAAAAAAAGTGTCGTCCCATCATCATTTATGGTGAGGAGAGAACTTGTTAAATGCAAGTATGGGCCAGACAAAGCAGTGCTGTAATGCACAAGGTAAACTCACTTCTCTGCTCTTTCTTGGCATTTCTAATATGCCTTGATCTTGACTGCAGATTTGAGGCTCTGCCGGGATCCATATAAACTCTTTTCTCTGGCTTGAACATAGTTTTCTCGCCTAAGGGCTGTAATTGTCTTTGGGCAAATGATTATTTTTACTGTACTTAAAATGGGTCTAGACTACATTGCTTTTCACCCGGGTTGGTGACTTGGAGGGAGTGTGTGGTACATTTTACAGCAGTACTGTGCTTCTTCTGCAGCCTGTCTCATTAATTGTGTTGTCTGCAGGTTTTGAAAGGCTTTTACCCTCAGGAACACCTACAATTAAAATGACAGATTTTATGCTTGTTTTTAATAATGCTTGCTAATCTGAGCCACATAGATGCAAATACTTCTGCCCTCACTGACCACAGATGGCTCTCATCTTCCTCCTTGGGAGTACGTACGTGCTCAGGGGACAAGAAAACAACCATGCAATTCCTGCAATTTATAGCAGAAGTTAATGTCCCTGGCATACCCTATGAGACTGTAGCCTGTTATTAAGAGATTATAAAAATGAGAAATGTTCCTGATATATTCAGGCTACCTTCAGTAATGACCTCAGACCTTGAAAAGTCTATAATCTGCACCCAGAGAGCTTGCTGGGAGGGAGTAGAGCAGCAACGTCCTGTGGTGACACTTCTTTCATTCATCTTCTTTGGAATTTACGTGTTTTATATTTACTTACTTTCCCCCCTTTTTTTTTTCCCTTCTGTTATAAACGTTTAGTGAATAGAAATTGCAGTTGCCTTCTTTTGCCCTTCATTTACACAGACAAAGTCCTCTATATCTCAAATCAACCTACTAGACCAGTGTGAGACTGAATACATACACTGGATAATTTATCTCTCCTATGATAACACTAAAGCTTTTAAAGAAAGAGCTCTCATAGCTACTCATAGGAGCAAAGACTGGGCAGTCTAAGACCTAATGCCAGTAAAAATTTGTGTGTGTAATTTGAAGTTATTTACAAAGTAATCTCACAAGAGCAGAGAGGGAACAGTCCTGTCGACTCAAAGTCCTATCCCTGGCTATTGCAGCCACCACCATCACATCATCCCCTACAAAAGCTCCAGGTCCCCTATTAAGTGCAGTGCAGTGTTTCTCCCTGTTATGTCCACACAAAGCTGTTCCAACTGAGTTACCCCCTTATCATTACTTACCTGGTTTATACATACATGTCCTTGTGTCAATATTGGCCTTTTGTTTAAAGGCTTAAGGGGATTATTTCTAAGATTCAGTCAGTCTCTCAGCTTTCTTTGAAAATATCTGATTGTGAAAGTCTTATAAAAAACAGCTTGGAACAATAGCATGGTTATCTTTTAAAACACACAAGGAAGGAGACTTTCCTGCATCAGTAATAAACTCTTACACAGCTGCTAAAGTGTTTCTAAGATCACATGAGGTCGTCAGACTACACTCTAGTATACTAAGTTAAGATTTTGTGTAAACCTATGCAAGGTCAGTATTTCAGTTATTATATGATGTAGTGTCTTTTCTTCCTCTCTTTCAAAACAAGTCAGTAGCATGGACAGGAGGAAGAACATTAAGGTATGCCCCCTGCATAGCCTGTGCCACTCTATAACAGACAGTTTTCTAGAACAAGCTCAAGCCTTCTGACACCACCACCCTATATCGCTGGAGCCGTGTGATGCAGCTGTGACTTGATGTTGCATCATCCCATGTCACCAGTATCTGCATTTACACCAGTGAGCCCAAAAGGACCCGGGTACTGGCTCAGGTGGTGCCACTTGTGCATATCAGGCTTCCCAGTTAGGCTTGGTCTCATGGTGACCAGCCTCTACCGGAAAAAGCATGGACACATTTTGGGGAGATGGCATGGAACTGGGGCTGTTCCAAATAATTAATTTAGATCTGTTTAAGGATAGAAAAAATTAGCCATATGGCCCCAAGCCACGTGCCCCTTTCCTGCTCTGTTTAATTCACCTTTGAACTATAGCTACTACATTCAACTAAATTAGAATTTGTTGCATCAGCTGAGGAAGCCATTCTTTTCTCATTTATGACCAAATTTTTGAAAACAGCCACCTGAGCAGCTCCAACTGCCTATGATTGGCAGAAACATGTTCACTTTTTGGACACATGACTTTTGCAATCTTCTGAGTTTTGCAAAGTATGAAACTGCCCTGAAAGGTTAATTTGTGGTTATCAGAGTCTAATTGCAGGTGGAGATGTGGAACATGAATTTGCAAAGATATTTGCAGAGGTCATTCTGCAGTGTGCTGTCTTCTTGTGCTATGTAAACCTGCAAAAAACCAAAGCAGGCCATGTTACAGTGTTGAGGTTGCAATGATCAACAGACAGGTCAGAGGCAAATTTAAAATGAGTGGTTAATATCCTTGGTGAAAATTATTCTTCCCATGACTGCACACAGCATAAAATCACTCTCCATTCTTCTCTTTCTACATAATAATACATGCTTTTCTAAAGTGTATATATATTAAGGGGAACTCATTTGAAATATGATTGCAAATTGTTGGCTCTGTTCTTCTGCTCCACTTTATTTAGAACCACTCAAAGCTTATCAAATTATGGCTGAAATTCTCAGTTAGTTGTTCATTGCATCACATATTTCATATGCATGAATTTGCAGTACACAGCCATAGTGGTCTAGATTTTATCTGCTTTATATTCACATCTTCTCCCATTGACCCCTTCACGCTGCCGAATTCTGCTGCCAGTTGCACACAGCAATAGCTTGTGCTTGTCCTTGTGAAATCCGTCATTCTACAGTTTCAGCTGCTTTCCCTTAGCTGCAAGAAGATAGATCTTTATTTGAGAGATTAATGCTTTTGCAAACTTTCGTCAGCAAAGCTCTTTAATTCTTCTCATTTTGAGAACAGTCAAAGTAGGCTAGAAGCTCACAATCATCGCCTTGTAATCTGCCTATCTGAAACACTATTGCCGATATCCATGTGGCCCCCAATCACAGCTGCACCGAAGAGCCTTGCAAACTTTGCTGTGCAACATCCTAATTTTTGAGGAGGCGTTATCCTTCCTGCTTTAGAAAGGAAATGCCCTGAGCCCTCAGCAATCTGTCCTTGCTGCAGTGAAACCTCCTCTGACCTGGGCAAAGGCTTGAGCCAGTGCCCTGCAGAGTGCAGAGCAAAGCCCACCTGCACAGGGAGCTGGTGGGGAAAAGCCAGGCTCTCTGCACTGCTTTCTTTGTCAATAAGATGCTGGGGGGCCCAAGCACTTAATGACCATCTAAAAGTCAGCCTGTAAAATGAATATTGTTTATTTAACTGTAATTTTCAGGCATGCAGATTTTAACACCAATTTCATACCCAAGACTACTTAGTGGTGAATTTCAATACAGAAAAATTCTCACTGTGGATTGCCTGCAGCTCGCTCAATTTCTACCAGCTCATCCACGTTGTACCCTTCAGAGACATCAGTTCAGCTACGGGAACGACCCTCCTGACTTCTGGGAAAGCTTCTAGATTCACAGACTACCAGAGAGAAAAGCAGGCTAAAAGATCACAATTCCTGGTGAGGCAGAATGTGGTCTACAGCAGTTTAAAATACGAGCCCCAGGTAGTGCTGCTCATGGGGGATGCAGCAAGATCATTAGCTTTGCATTGGTTTAGCATGACATGCTCTTCCCACCTTAATTTTAAAAAAATGTGAGAAGTGTCAAGTATTCCTGCTAATCCCATTTATCCCATTCTGTGCAGAAGTTTATGGGCTGCAGTCACTGGCAACAGATAACAGCAGGGGCAGGAATTTCAAAGGCCAATGGAAGGTGAGATGGCAGATCCTAGACATCTCTCCCTCAGTCCAGGAATCAGCCCTTGAGCTATGGGCGATACGCTCTTTAGAGAACAACTATCAGTCTTCTTCTAATGTTGATTCCCTGATTATCAGAATAGCCAAAGTACGTTTCACTTTCCAGTTCTTTTAAGAGAGATGAAAAACTTGAGACAAAGGGAAAACTATAACAGGCTCAATTTTAAAAATGAACTAGGTGGAGGTTTTTTACCACTAAACCAAAATGGTCTTAGGTTATAGCATAACTTTGCTTTCTGTCTTTTCCATGAGGTTACCCCAGCAAAAGAATCTGAACCAATCCATTCAAAATCTCATTCATGAGAAAACAGAGGCGTGCTGGGTAGCACTGCTACTACACGATACAAATAGTAACATGGTCCTAGGAAAAAGGCAGTAAACGTTTGAAAGACCTCCATTTCAGAAAGGACTCCGATATTTCAATAGGAGTCATGTCTCCCTCCTACTTTCGCTAAAGTGTTTACTTCAGCTAATGGGAACAGCGTAGCTATGCAGCCCTTTCTTATGCTGGGTGGCGAGTGTGCAGTGAAACTCAGTCAGGGTGTGCCTCATGCCTTTGCTGTGAAATGTGTCTTTTGTTTATAGTCTATTGCCAAATTATGTCAGGGAAGTTGTATGTATGTGTCTGAGTGATAGGGACAGCCCCCTCCCAGCGTGGTCCTCTGCAATTAAAAAGAATTTTCTTAAAGGTCAAGGGTACAAGCACAGGGACAGCCCCAGGGATGGGTATTCTCCTCATTCAATGTCACCTGAACCATATGATTTAAGAATATGCGTATAAACATGTTAATGTGACTGCTAGCAAGTGGGGTGAGGCTGAAATTTCCAAAGCTAGTTCAGGTGCCATGGGGCCTTTGAAACATGCAGGATTCATGTAATGGGATTCCAGGGGGCTATGAAGTGCCATCAGTTTGACTCAAACATCAAACATCCTCCCATAGGTGTTAAAAAGTGGATACTGATGCTTGTATCACCGTCTTGCACGTGGAAGTGAAATGCCCACACAGCCATGCAAAGAAAGGAACTGCTGTGAAAGCAATGTCAAACTTATCGGGTCTAGTCGCTCTGCAAACAAGTGGACATCTGCATGCTCGTTCCCAAGGGTACTTGTACTCATTACATCTGCAAACCCCATGTGATTGTTGCAATGATGGTATAAAAAGCAGCCCTTCCTGTGGTATTACAATCGTCAGATTTTAGGCTGTGCTAGAGGAGAAAGGAGGGTGGGGTGCAGGGAGTTGCCTCACCTCTTGGGAGGCTGGAAGATCTGTTTTTGCTGAGGGTTCATGATGAGATTTGGGGTGGAAATGGAGAGGAAAGAATTTCTTATCTGCACCAAAAGAGATAACTTAGATGAAGAAACTCTGCATGTCTTCAGTGTGTTACTTCCAAGGTAGTTTCTAAGTTTCTTTTAAAACTTCTTCATCTGACAGATACAGTGGCAGCCTCAACATTTGAATGAGAAATGCAACTTCCATTCAGATTGAAACTGTACCTTTTTCTATAAAAACCTTCAGGATAATAGCTCTCCCTTGTGCTGCCTGTATTGCTCCAGGATGCTCTTCCTGCTGTGTAGCTTTTCAGCAGCTTCCTCCCTGAAGCCCCTGCAAAGCTACGGGAGGATGCCCCAGGCTCCTTGCTGAAAAGGTTTGGGGCACTAATGATTTTCCCAAATGTCTGAGCAGGAAACCCAGGCATGCAGGCTGCAGGGAGTTATAGCACACTCCAGCCAGACCAAGATATAGATAAAGGACTAAGACAGACCCACAGTCTAGATACAGTCAGAGACAAGTTTATGCATATCTCCATCTCACCTACTGAAACTGACAACCAGGGGGGGTTCATTATCAGCAAGCAGCAGAGAACTTTCCCCGTCTAATTCCAGGAGCTATGTTACTGCAAGATAAAATCCATAGATGAACACTTCTTTTCTTGCTCAATGCACAGCCTGTTTAATATTAATACCCTGGGTCCCCCTCCTGAGACTTGCATTCTCCATTTGTGTCTCATTTTATTACTTAGGCAGATAATACTGGGATTTATCTCCTCCTTTCCAGTGATTAATTTTCAGCAATATAGTATGCCAGCTGTAAACTTTTGCATGCCAAAGAAAGTTTTAAATGATAACCTTTCTATTTTCAGGATTATATCAGCAGGTCTAAACTCCAAACCATGGTGTTCCTTGTTGAGTTTCAGCTAATGTAGTGGTACCTTTAAGGAAAAAAAGTATTTGAGGGGATAACTTCGTCAGCAAAGACAGCTAATAAGCATAGGCATGTGTATGTTCAGCTCTGTGAAGAAAAGTTCTGTGTAAAATGTCTGTGCAGCCTGCTGGCATGTGAAATTGAACATATTTGGTGGTTCGTATGGCAATACGCCCCAAATTTGAGACCTTGCATATGAAAGAAACTGATGTTCAGTGAAGCCACAACAAGCCCTCACGTTTGGTCATGCTCTTACTTCAAGAGCATGTTCAGCCTGACTTTCAGTGCTTTTTGTGTTTAAGATCAGCTAAAATCCTGTCTGGTATCAGATTGACTATATCACATCTAGGCCTCTGATACGGTTGGCTCAGCTGAGAAAGAATTCCTCATTTTACATAAGGAGGAGAAATGAGGCACCAGAGCACATCCTGAGGCAGTCTGGGTACTATCTCTAGCTCTACATCTGTGATAAGACATTACTCACTGAACTATCTCCTAATTATTTCTTGATTAAACAAATGAGCATCTAAATAGTATTTTTATGAAGACTAAATCCACTTAAAGTAACACATGTGTTTAACTACCCCAGTGACGATATCTCATCTCATCTACAAATATGATTTTTAATGCAAACTTCTCCTTGCTAAATCAGGACTCTCAAACAGAATTACTTCAAAACAAGAGAGAATAGAAATGAGGGTACTCTTCTATAACAAAAAAAGTTCACCTGCTCACTGCTATGAAAGAGCAGATATAAAAAGAAGTCACTGTGATGCCTTAAATCAACATCTCTGTTGGATCCAGTTTTAGACATCTGCTCAGATGCTGTATGACCAATTGACAGCTGGATGCCCCTAAAACAACCAAGATTTTGTCCACGGATATGGACAAGTTACGTTCTGACACCACCAAGCTGTGCAGAGACTAGACAGATGCCTGGAGGGATGCTCAGACTCTACTTTCCCCTGTCTGTTGCTTGAAAGACATGCTTTACTTCATCTTCTCAGAGGGTTCCTAATATCAAAACATCTGGGAAGGGGTTCGCTGTTTTCCCTCCCTGGCTTAGGGCACTCTCCTGCAATCTTTGAGACCCGGCATTAAAGCCTTATTTTACCTTGCTCAGAAAAGGGGCAGCAGCCAGATTTGGTGGGAGAGATAACATTTAGGCTATGGGATTTCAGAGGTGAAGTCTTCCTTTGAAGTAAGTCCACTCTTTAAGAATAAATGAGATAGAAAACTGTGACTTCGTACCACAGTGGTTAAAGTACTTAGCAGAGATGCAACAGGCCATACCAAGGACCATCACCGAATCCTGAGTTACACAAGCTAGAAACAGGTTCAAGCAAGAGGACATTCATTCAGCAGTGCAGAAGTGGGGGTACTCCCATGCCAAATCTGGACTCAAGTTCCCAGTTCAAACTGGGTGGAATCAGGAATCCTGGCACAGTTCAGGTTCTTGTGAAGGAGAGCCCTCACCCTGTAATAGGGACGTCTCTCTTTTCCTTTTGAATCCTTTACTGGAGGTGTGGGCTGGGGAATTGCTGGTGGAAGCAGGTGTCTCCCCCATATAGTCTGTGCTTAGGTATGGGCACAGACTACCTTCTTGACAAATCTTCCTGCCTAGCTTTGCAGGTCCTTGCCAGCTTGCTGGAGTCTCAGGGCAGGACTTCCTGCTCCAATGCAGAAATCTCTGGAAGACCACAGGGAGCCACAGCAGTTCAAGCCACAGCGCTCAGTAGAGGATGAAAAACAGCAAAACACCCTTCATTTAGACAAGACGCTTATTCTGTCTGCACAAAACTGCTCAGCAGGCAGGTCGAAGCCAGATGAGGTCAGCGTGTGTGTTGCAATGGCTGGTGCAGAATAGACAGCCCATCTTCCTCCGTACAGCATATGGGGAGGGTTGGGGTTGAGAATTTCCCAGGGTGTCAGGCACGACACCATGCAGAGTGTCCCACAAGGCTGCGTGAGCTGGCTGCAAATGCACATCTCTCCAGCGACAGTGGCAGTGTGTCCAGCCAATTTACTGGAGAAGCCAGCCTGCTTCTCCAGGTGGCTATTTGTACATGGTGGTGCTGTGTCTCATTGCCTCCACGACTCTTGCTCTTCCGTGGGGACGTGGGGATGCTCCTGCCACCTCTGCCCTGCAGGCACCTTTCTGCTTGAGCGCTGAGGACAGGAGGAGCAGGCTGACATCTGACTCGACAGACAGATGCAT
>JAOQGH010000023.1:45228713-45256747 GCA_025769975.1 Gallinago jamesoni
TGAACTCTAAAACAAACAGTGATATGTTTTAATATTGAATCTAATTGCAGGAGAGCTCCAAATAATGACTGAAAATACGAAAGAAAAAGTCTTTTGTTTCCAGTATACCCCTTTCGGAAACATCGAATTTATAATACCTGCCCACCTTGACAACAGCAGTGTATGGAGATTTATTGGTAGCAATTAAAGCCCATGATTTTCATTTCATCTGTCTCCAGACCAATAGGAAATTCAAACAGAGGTCTATTTACTTAAAGGACGTGTACGCTTTCTAGCAGCATATTCAGCTGGGCAGGTTTTCTCCCCCTTAAAATGATAAATCTGGTGCATGATGGAGTCATCTCTCACTGGTATCAAACCACACTTATAAGCAACAGATGTGCTGATCTGAGCTCCAAAGGTGGGACACTAATAGTTTGCAGATGAACTTTTGTACTGGAGAGGAGATTGATAAAAGTGAGCCTGAATATTAATAAAGACTAGCGTAATGCTTTCAGAACTTGGATCTGCATGAAAGACTGGAAAAAACGTTCTCTTCAGCTGAGTTGGTTCAAAAAGTCATTCCTTACAGATTTTTGCTTTTGAATCAGAAAAAGGATTGTTTGTTAGGAAATAGAGAACAATCGAGTATTTGAGGATGTTCTTGCCTCAGGGCAGACGGGATTAAGAATGTACAGTAAATCTATAGCAGTAGAAGTTCATTCACATCAGTGGGAATTTTGCCATTATCCAGAACCAGAAAAAAGGATTCCTTCAGCCATCCCTATGCGTCTTTCTGGACACAGCTACGAGCTTTAAGAAAGGCTGCCATTTAGAAAAGGTGAAAATGAAAGGAGAAGAGACACCATAGGACATAGCGTTTTGTGTGTGTGTGGAAAGCTTCAGCCATCCCTTGTCTGTAGTGGAAACAACCAGTGAAAACTTACAGTGCCTGAGAGAAGCAGGAGTGCCAGGAGTGGCAGAGGACACCCCTTCCACCCACGTGTACCACAGCACTCCATCCTGCTCCCAGCTTGGAGACAGCTATGCTGTCTTTCAAGGTCTGCCCTCAAAGAGAGATGTGGTCTATTCCTGTGCAAGTAAATTAAACAGTGCCAGGAGACATTCCTGAGTAATGTAATTCAACTGTTCTCAGTGTTAAATTGTCAGAGAAGTCCCCAGGCTCTATGTGAACTGAAAAGAACAGTGGGGCTCTATTTTCAGTGTTTCTTAAAAGAGGGAGGCTACCCAGTACCAAGCGAAGAGAAGGCACGCAACGAGGCAAAATCACCTGGCCATTTGGGTTGTTCATTCTGTGCTACAGCTGTTTTGTTTTCACCAGGCAAGGACTCCTAATGCAGATGAAGAGAATACCTTTCTCTGTCAGCAATGACACTATGCAAGACTGGCATCATTCTGACATTTGGAAGGGTTAGTGCTGAACACTAATGCTCTCAGTAGGCCAGTATTTAGGTATTGTAAAGATAAATGATTTATTTGTCTTCTAGGAATGTTGAAGCTCTCAGGATTAAAAAGTGCAGTACATAAGTCTTGATTTTAGCACGTTGTTAAAAAATGGTCTTGTGAAGAATCCTCATTAAAGGCACAAGATGAAACTGGGTTACTGTGAACAATGTGTAGGCTTTTTTCTCCCTCGTTACGGTTACTGGCCTGGAAGGTACTCTAGGAATGAGCAATGTAGCAGTGTTTCATGCCAGCACTTTACTGTAGTACCTTCATTTCTGAAAATGAAACGCAAGTGATAAGGAGCTGTTTACCTCTTTCTTCTCTAAGTGCTGCTATATAAATTGTTCAATCCCAGCCACAAAAGGCCACAGAGGTTACTTTCTTCTTCTGTAGCCCTGAGTACAGAATAGATCCCTGTCCATGCACTTGTGAAGAGAAATCCCTCCACATACACTCCTGGTTGTTCTTCATGCGGCTTTGGTGCATAACTATAATACAAGCAAGGCTACAACAGCATCCCTCAGCCTCTGAATTTACAACATTGTGTGATATGAAGATCCAAGGAGAAGGGAATGAAGAAATAAAAACTCCTCTTTTCATCACAAGTCTCCAGTAGGATTGGCTTGTCTCAGCCACAAACAGCAATCTCCTTGGGGAAGGTGCTTGTCTAGGGATGGAGGAGACCCATGTCTTCAACTTCTGTATGCCAAGAAGCTGGGAAGGGAAAAGTCTGGCTGAAGGGTCAATATGGAGACCAAGATCAATAGGTACAGGTTTGATTCCTGTCTGCACTGTAAACTTTGTTCTTTGATGACAGCATGAAATGGGAATGCAGGTATTGACCTACTCCAGTACAAGAGCTAGACTGCATTCTTATGGCCATATATATGGCAATATCATGTATCCTGAGGCTCCAGTCTCAGTTTGGAGCTTAAGTGATCCTTCTTGTAAGAATAAAATCTAGCATGTAAATATGGGGAGAAAACCACGTATTTGCGCAAGTAATAACTGATTAATTGCAATTCAGACTTGCAAGAGATAAACTATCAGACTGACATGGTTTGTCCTTTTGATTTCTTATTCTGATTATATTTTAATCAGTTTTCTCACATCAACATCTGACTCACCTTGTTTTTCAGAATGAAAAGTCTTACTTTTTGAAAATCTCTAATTGTGAATCACAGACATGTTTATGTGGTAGACTCTAAAAATAAATACGAGTCCAGCAGTCAGCAGTTGATTCTTCATTTACCATTTACATCATGCTCTGGACAGAAACTGTCAGCTATCAAAGACATTGTTTAGAAATCAATACACCTTGGAACAAGAAGGAACAGGTATACTATTTTCTAGCATCTTGTCAACAGGCTATGAAGGTCTGTGGTAAACCACAAAAAATGTGTGATAATCATCCAGAAAATAAACATTGTGGTAGCGGAAAAAACAATTAAACACCATTAACTGATGCCCAGTGCACATGGAAAAGTGTTCAAGGCATGTCTTAATAACCTCCTTCCACCAGGCCAGCTGCAGGTTTAAAGTCTGCATTGTGGGCTTTTTTGGTTTTTTCCATAACATTTTTCTTGCAGTGAAGTCTGCCTGAGTTCCAAGAAACGTTTCCTGGTTTGTGATGATCAGATTCATTCAAGCTTTCCCAGAGAGGTATATTAGAGCGATATTGTAAACCATCCCTCATGTTTTTGCTTGCAGAAAATATGAAAGATAATTCTCATAGGGAACAGTGAATGAAATGTAGCCAAATACACCCGTCTGGAATTTACAGAACACAGTGCTGTATTTTTAAAGTCGAATCTCATATATTAGATTTTTCAGTGACGGGCTGTATCCCTCAGGATTAAACAAACATATTAAACAAAAGGCAAAGGCTCATAACGAGTAACATTCTTCCCTACAACCCTCCTCACTGACTGTACAAGTCCTGCCTACTACTGACAATAAGTAAAACCCGGTCTATGGGACGGGTTTACCCAGCCCAGTCCTGATCTGGTAGAGACACAAACTTGTAGTCAGGAAGCAGATAACTAGTCACTGCCTTAGTCACCTCACCCAGATGGCATAACTCTACTGCCTCAGACCTCAGCTTCATTCCTAGCTGTCACTGGGTAGATGGTCTTCTTCAATAAGGGGAAAAAAAGAACAAAATCTTATGTAAAATCCAATTTAAGGGAGCTTAAGGTAGCTTAAGGGAGTTTTACCATCTGAAGTTGTGATTCTACTAGTCACCTCTTTTTGACAGAGCTCCAAACATCAGAGCATGAGTCTGCTTTTGTCGTGGTAGTCAGCAGCTATATCTTTTGAAAAAAAAAAATGAGGTTTTGCCTGTTTTACACACTACTCCACAGTTCTTCTTGATGCAGAGTACTGAAATATTAACCTGTCTTCTGTGGGTTACAGGTATAGAGGGTTTCTAAGGTAGGTAATATTCTCAGTTGGGATTGATTTTAAAATGATTCAGTAAAAAAAGCCCTGGCTTGAGATTTGGGGGGTATTAGAGAGTTTTTCTTATGAAAGATTATAGACTGACAGCCCTTAAACAGTTTTTCTTCTCTCTTCTACGTGTGGGAGGGGTGAGGACTCAGACAAGCTGTGGACTTGCAAGGCTGTTACTGGTATAATGCAGCCTTGATCTGGGAGAGCTAGTCCTGGAGACAGAGGGTAAACTGTGGCAGACGAGCTGGGGAGTTTGCAAGGATCACAGACACCCTCTGGTCTTTTCATATTGTTTGGTATTGCAGCAGTTAAGGGATGGGCAGTAGGCAGTCATCTGCACAGCCTTCTACACACCATCCAACAGTGGTGGCTGCAGGGGACCTAACTGATTGGACAGGCGTCACTTCAGAAATTAGGGAGAGCAAAGAACTGGTCTGATGTCTCCATGGTGAAGTGGTTTAGCCTGTATCGTTCCTCTTTCTCAGAGCCTATGGTTGGAGGCTGTTAAGATGTTTATGAACACTAACCCTCTCCATCGCACTCTTGTGTCTGGGGCTTCAAGTCCACTGCTGGGTCTGAGGAAAGATTCCGACATGACCCAGGGCACGTTATTTTAATGTGTTTGTCCCTCATTCTGGATAATACCATCTGACAGGCTGTACTCTGAGGCAAAAATAACTGAAGTTAGTGACATGTTTTGTGAAAGTATCCCTGCAAGACAGAAAGTGGTCACTGGGATCAGCTCAGGAATAAAGGGAGGAAGTGTAAATGAAAGAAGATAATGGTGGAATTGAAAACCCTCCAAACTGGCAAACTTCCTTAACTCTCAAGTACTCTTTGAATGTGTAAAGTACATAGCTACATAAAAAGGCAAATTATCAGGTGTAAAAAGAGTGATAAAGCTGTTAACTGAGTTGCATGCCTGTAGGCCAGCTAAGCCCTTGGCCCAAGGTGTTATGCGTGCTGAAAAACCTCACTTCCAGCTTATAACTGCAGTTTGTCACCGTAGTTTCAATCATAGCATTCCTTATATTCCAGTTTTTATTTCCCATAACATTCCAGGTGAGAAATGACAGTTTTCCAAAACTACAAAGGCAGTGAACCTCCTTACTACTTAATTTTAACTATTTGTAATAATTTAAACACTAGCTCTTTGAAAGGACCTTACTTTAAACTGTCTTTTGTTGTTCATTGAGCAATATTTTTTTTTGCTGTTCATTGTCACTGAATTAACTTTGCTGAAAAGTCTATGTCAACCTTAACAATAATATAGAAGCTGGCTTGCTGATCTTATTTACTAAATTCACCAGAAATGACTTGTTGGTTTGGCTTATCTGCTGTTACTCATCTACTGGCTTTAAGTTAGGCTGAATATTCTTCTCACAAGATGCTGCCTGTGCCTCCAGAGCACAGCAATGAGCACAAGGGTGTTCTTTCTGGTCTCCCTCAGGAGCTTCAAGTCACCCTTGGAATCAAAAAGAGTTTTCAGCCTAGAAAAGGCTCTTATGGGCCATGAGAGAGGATTAGAAGCTCTATAGATGTGAGAAATCCATTTGCACCTGGATACAACTATACCAAAAACCAGAGAGAATGAAAAATGGGGTGTTGAGAGTGTCTGAAGCACAGCCACAGCTTGTTAGGAGAAAAACTTGTTTTCAAACAACTGCTCTGCTCCTGCCTATGTTAATATTCACAGTTTTGTTCTGATTAAGTGGCAGTTGGAGTGGATTATGAAAAATTAAGTGTAGGACAAGAGAGGATGCATTGCCTCCTGTAAGTGATGTTGTAGCTGAGAGGTTCATGACAGCAGCACGAGCCCACCACTCTCCGCACCAAAGAAAGATGAAGCGGAGAAAATCAGAGGTTACTGGTGGGTGACACACACTCCTGGCACTTGCTGTGCTCGCAGGGGCCACAGTATTACTTTCTCTGCACCCTTCTCCTGCTGCCTTCCTGCTGTCCCCTGCCCTGAGCCAGTGAGCATGGAGTAGCTGGGGTCTGTGTCATCGAACCCTTTCAGCCTGGGAGCTGCAACTGAGCTGCACAACTGGCACCATTCCCAGCTCGACACCACTGCCTGAACCGTGCCTGGGAACAAGGCACAGCCCAAAACCACCCTGGACCCTTTTGCGGATGTATCAGCTGACATTATCAAGTCCCAGGGACCAGACCACTCCTAGCTTTTAGTGACTGGGAGGGACAGAGCCCTGGAGGAAGGTGAGAAGAGAGGTGAGGGATGGGATCATTGAGACTGTAAACACTACCACTGTCCCAAGCCACGTATCTGTCAGAGGTGAATCAATCTGTCCCACCTATAAACATGTAATCCTAATTGTGGGCTGCCAGGAAGGGCTGCACATAACATAACACCACAGCTGTTTTGTTGCTGTCAGGTGTGACACAGCCCCTTAGGTACAGGCACAATAGCACCTGTAAACTCACTATAAGATCAGTTACAACTCCCAGCAAAATTCACAACTGCTATCTCTACTGAAATACTTGCAGAAGAAACACTTTTAAAAACTTTATCCCTTTGAAAACATGGCTACAGATTCAACAAGGAGCTTGATTTCACAGGTATTTTGACAAACTAGAAATTAATTCCAGCATCAGACACAGATCTGATTGAACTACAAATGTCTGCAGAGGGGTTTAGATAAAGCAGTTTCAGATGTTTTATTGTACTGAATAGTCTTTTCGTAATTCCTTTCAACAATAAGAATATTTAGTGATTATCTTTTTATTATTATTATTTTTTAACATCCTCAAAGATGCTCACAGATAGGAAACTCTTGCCCATTCACAGATCATGTGTGCTTGTGCGTGGAGAGGACTAAACACACGAAGTTTCTATTGTATATAGATCTAAACTACATCTATACTGTAGAAATTGCAGGAATAATCATGATCTTTTATTTGTAAATATGGAATAAAAGAATCAAATAATGCCCTCAACATGTACTATAACTTTTCCTGTTTGACACGTATGATTTTAATAAAGGTCAGTAATGGCTTCATCTTGATTTGGTCAAGTTTGACATAGACATAATGGGAACATACTTGCAGCCCATTTTAGGTGCAGAAATACAATGTAGCCACAATTCCACCCCTTCTCCTGGAAACCAGCTCTATTTACTTGATTTTATAAATTCAAACTTCTCAGGAAATGTTCTGCCAGCTCCATTTCTGTAGCTGGCTGAGAAGACTTCTTTTCAGACTTCTTTTAACAGACTGCTGGTCTGGACCAGAATGCTGGTCCTCACGTGTGAGGACTTTAGCTGTTGCTTGTAGACTGAGGGATCAATTGACTTGGAAACCAACACAAAATATTACTTCTCAGAAGTGAGGAACAACTGTTCCACTCATTGATGGTGACTCAGGAGGCAATGGCAATGTGGAAAGACTGGTTTTAAAGAAAGCTTCGTACCAAGTTGAAGAAGCTCATTTCAGAAGCAGGATATGTTTCTGCATCAGAGCTACAATCTCCAATAACCTGACCTGTACAAGCATCTTAAAACTCAAAAATAAATAATTTAGAATATAGTTGCTTTTTACAAGTGCACGTGCCGTTGTTTTGGGGTTTTTTCCCTTCTGCTTTTTGTTTCAGTAGTGAGGGTATTGTCTGAATTTGGACATAGTGAAAAGCCAGTCCTATCATACTGCCTAAATTTGTTTCCAAAGGCAGAATTTCACTGAAATGCCTCAGAAATGAGCTGTTTCTCTAAAATTACATCACCTTTTCAATTAATTTGTTCACAGCAGGGATGCTATGACCAACACAGAATAATTGTGTAGATTGTTTCTCAACCCACTGTAAATAAGAAATGAAATAATTACAAGCCATGTCCTTTAAAATATGATCTGCTTACTTTGGAGAGCTGAAGACCACCCAAAGTATCACACAACTGCATTGATTCCATTACACCAGATGACTCAGTTTCTTCCCACGTCATCTATATTACTAACAGTTACATCACAACCATGATGGTCTGAAAATTCAAGTCAGTCAATGTCCGAGGTTTGAGGCAAATATTTTAGTCTAGATGTCTCCTTGCCTTGCAAACTTTACTTCGCTTAAGATTATCTGTACTCTTTTCAGGACACCTGCAACCTTTTTTCACCACTTCCCATCAGAAGCTGTTACCAATCATGGGTTACCGTCACCATCAACTCTGCCTTTCTAAGATGTGTACTGTGGTGTTAACCCAAAACATAGTGCTTGGATGGCAGAGTTTGCTAAGTGTTTGAAGTTTTGCTTTTTTTTGTGGATTTAAAAACTACTCTCAAAGCCCCTGGCTAATTGTCCATTAGTATGCTCTTTTAAACATTAAACAAAACCCCTTTATTTACCTTCTCTCTTGCCTGATAGTCCTCAAGAGGCAAAGCTGCTTCTGCCTTAGCGACTTGAACCTATGTGACCTGAATAGTCATTTGAGATGTTAATTCACTTAAGAATGAAGTTGAACAATGATGGATCGAAGAATTTCCCCCACCGAGAAGAAAACATGGTTGCATAAACTTTGTGTATTGATCAACTTGGTCCAGTTTAGTTCTCTCCAGAGCCTCAGTGCTAGCCAGTTTCTAACACAAAAGGAAATGTTAATGTCTGGTATTTTAAGAAAGAACTCTCGATTTACTGTGAGGTAGTCCGGTAGAGAATCTTTTCCTTGGAAGTGTTGCCAGAAGAGCCAGACCTATGTGCCTGATACCTTTAACTCAGAAAAGTGATTTCGTTTTCTTTTAGGTTGCTGAATTTTATTTATTTTCCCCATAGTGACTTTTCTGTCATCATGATGAGGTCAAAATACACCAAACTCCAAACTTCAGTTTTTCTGCTCCCTGAAGGTTTCTTCTAACACTTCAAATATGACATCAAAGAAACTAAATGTCTCGAGGAAGAAGAAAATGGTGCATTGAAATAAATTCTGTGTTACTTAGCTGCTTTAAAGTCTTCAAGGTGGGATCCTATTGACTTCAACAGCAAAATTCAAGTTATTTTTATTGAATTAAAGTCCCACCATACACCTTCAGTTAGTATACAACCAGGTAGATTGCCATAAATATTTAGAAATATGCAGAACTGTCCTAATTTACCACGGTTCAGAATACGACCTTACCTCCTTTAATAGTGATTAAAACATTAAAACTCTTCTGAAGTTGAGGAGATGGATCCTGCTCCTCATCACATCCAGATTGCCTGATGATGGCTCTGTCAGTAACATCTGAACCTATCTGGCTGTTTTGCATCTAAACATTTGTAACGAGAAATGAGCAGATTGGAAAAAATAAATGAATCTACAGGCAAGCCTTATTGGATGGTGATACAATCCTGTGCCGTTTGGTAGCTGCAAAGGGCCTTACAGACTTTTAAAAGATCAGTAATAGCGATCTAAAGAAAAACCCTTTGCTTTTTAAAGCCTGCTTATAGATATCCATAAAGCTGGCTTCAGCTGAACGGAGCCTGATGATTGCTCAGCAGACAAATCAAAGCTGCGTCAGGCGAGCGCTCAGAGCTGTATTCTCACCTCACTCCCCAAGGGCAGGGCTCTCTTCTCTCCGGAGCGAGGGGTCTGGAAGGCAGCCCAGGAGAGCAAGGGCTTGTGAAGGGAAACATCTAACCCTTCCCTGCTCGCCCTTCCCTTGCTGTGGCCGTGGGGCACAAGGCCTTTGACACAGCCTCCCCAAGCCCCAGTACTCCTCCTGGCGGACTGCCCCAGTGAAGAAGCTTTGGAGCAATCTTTGAGCAAGATGATGCAGTAGGTGAGGTCTCCAGTGGAACATTCAGAGGCATGGAGAGAGAAAGGACATGACTCCAGTGTGCACACAGAACAGCATCTCAAAACCATGTTTCCTTCAGGAATTCCATAGTGGGCTCTCCATTTAGATTTCAGAAAGCAGGCAAACGGCCCTAATTAATAGAAAATGAACGCATTTCACCTACTTGGGGTTCCCCTGAATTGCAACTACTTTACCTTGATCAAGGGCAGGTGGCTTCCTGCGGTGCACCATGGGGTCTTGGGCTGCTGGCCGTTCAGATCTGGGGAGAGGTTGGAAAATGCTGCTGTCCCCTTGCACCCCAGGCACAGGTGGGAAAGTGTGCTGGGGGGAAGGGAAAGAAGTGGGAGAGGTGAAATGTGTCCTGATGTGTCCTAGGAAGCAAGGGGACATGGCCAGAAGTGACCTCCTGCACCTAGGCACTAGGAAGCGTTCCTTTATTTGCCAGGTTATTTAGTTGGAGCCCTTTATCTTAGTGTAAACCTCTAGGTTTTCTTCCCCCCTGTCCCCATTACCGTATGTTTAAAGTAGAGTAATGTGCACCTTAGTTTATAACCCCCCTGGTTCTGTTTATAAATTGCCCACTCCAGTTTATAAGTGCCTTAAAATGGTACTGATACTGCATTGTATTAATTTCAAAACGTGATTAAAAGTGTAAAGTAATAAACCCTCATACATTCCCAGCCAGAAATCCCTCAGTTTTAGTGAGCTAGGCCAGTTCTAGCCATATTATAACTGGCTTGCTTTTCCCCTGCTTCCTTTTCCCCTGCTCTAAATGCCAAGGGATGGGAAGGCAACACAGCTCCAGCTCAGCATCAGGTGCCCGGACTCCATCCCTTACCCCTCTCTCTGGCTTGGGCTCAGGTACCTTCCAGGTGTGCAACTGCTGCGCCTGACCTGAGCCATCAGACGTCTGGTTTGCAGCCTTGGCTTCTGCAGGCCATACTGCCTTGGGAAAGTCACCTATTGCTCAGTCTCTGCCTGCAAAATGGAAATTACAGTGCCCATCTCTACACGTAGCCTCCACCTCCATAAACGAGAGTGGATGACACTAGGGTGAAACAAAGAGCATCTGATTCTTCTCCCACAGAGGCATCACACAACCTTCAAAAGCAGCAGATGCGGTGAAAGGTGTTCCTGCTACACTTGGCAGAGGGTGGGTTTGCCTGGGCCAGTGAGGAAGACAAGTCACAGAGAAAGAGGTGGATACTTGTAAATATTTTGGGGTCAGTTGCTTTAAAAGCACAAAGCTTTTCTGCCAAGGAAGAGGATGCCTGTCATCCTGGTAAGGGGCAGAATGCTGCTGAGTATGTTTTCCACTTCGAACAGGGCTGAATCAGCTAATAATTTTCTATCCTGTGCTGTGATTAGCTGTGTACATGGATCATCCCAGATGCCTGTCTCTGCAAGGAGGACACAGCCTCGAGTGGCAGCAAGGGGAAACCAGGGTGATAACCAGCCTGGGTCAGCGGGGCCAGAGCCCATCAGGCAGCCTTCAATTAGCAGGGAAGGCTGCTAATTGATTTTTTGCATCTGCCCAGCAGCCTCTGTGAGTCCTCCTGTGATAATGTTCAGCCCAAAGGCTGCGAAACTGGGCAAGGGCAAGGAGAGGACTCCAGTTGTGGAGAGTGACAAGGTCTCCCCTCAGCCTCCTTTTGTCCAGACTAAACAACCCCAGATCCCTTAGCAACTCCTCATAAGACTTGTTCTCTAGACCCATCACCAGCTTTGTTGCCCTTCTTTGGACACACATTAGCAACTCAGTGTCTTTCTAGTAGTGAGGGGCCCAAAACTGAACACAGTATTCGAGATGGGGGTCTCAAATACCAGTGCCAAGCACAGGGGAACAGTTAGTTTCCTAGTCCTGCTGAACACACAGGATGCTGTTGACCTTCTTGGCCACCTGAACACATTTCTATCTCATATTCAGCCAGCTGTTGATCAACACTCCCAGGTCGTTTTCCACCAGGCAGCTCTCCAGCTAATCCTCCCCAAGCCTGTAATGCTGCACGGGGCCGTTGTGACCCAAGTGCAGGACCTGGCACTTGGCCTTGTTCAACCTCATACCATTGGCCTCAGGCCATCAATCCAGCCTGTCCAGATCCCTCTCTAGAGCCTTCCTACTCTCAAGCAGATCAACACGCCCGCCCAACTTGGTGTCATCTGCAAACATACTGAGGCTGCTTTCGATTCCCTTGTCCACGTCATTGATAAAGATATTGAACAGAACTGGTCGCAGTACAGAGTCATGGGGAACACGACTTGTGAGCAGCCACCAACTGGATTTAACTCCATTCACCACCACTCTTTGGGTCCAGCCAGCCAGCCATTTTTTTCACCCAGCAAAAAGTACACCCATCCAAGCCATGAGCAGGAAGTTTCTCTGGGAGAATGTAGTGGGAAACAGTATCAAAGGCTTTACTAAAGTCTTGGTAGACAAAATCCACGGCCTATCCCTCCTTCACTAACCAGGTCACCTTGCTACAGAAGGAGAACAGGTTAGCCAAGCAGGACCTGCCTTTCATAAACCCATGCTGATGGGACAGATTGCCTGGTTGTCCTGTACATGATGGCACTCAAGATGATCTGCCCCATAACCTTCCCTGTCACCAAGGTCAGACTGACAGGCTTGTAGTTCCCTGGATTCTCCTTCCAGCCCTTCTTGTAGATGGGAGTCACATTTATTAACCTTCAGTCAACTGGGACCTCCCCATTTAGCCAGGACTGCTGATAAATGATGGAAAGTAGCTTGGTGAGCACTTCTGCCAGCTCCCTCAGTACCCTTGGGTGGATCCCATCTGGTCCCATAGACATGTGCATGTCTAAGTGATGAGCAAGTCACTAACCATATCGCCTTTGATTACGGGGGTTTCATTCTCCTTCCTGTCCCTGCTGCCCATCTGGGGGAGCTGGGTTCCCAGAGAACAACTGGTCTTACAGTTGAAGACTGAGGCAAAGAAGTCATTAAGTACCTCAGCCTTTTCCTAATCCTTTCTCACTAGAATTCCCCCTGCATCCAATAGAGAATGGAATTAATTTCCAAATGTCTCATCTTCATCCTGCTAAACGCTATATCCATTTTGTGACTTCAGAACACATACATTGTTCTATTTCTCTTTGGAGCTTCTCTATATTTTGTTTCCTTTTCATTTAATTCTAAGTTACTGATGCTAATGACACAATAGAAATAATGTTCCCATATTAAGAACCATGCAGTCTTTTCAGAATTACGTCTGCCAAGCAAGCAGATGACAGCTTGACTGCCATTCAGACAGTATATTTACTGTGGAGCTTTTGAACATTCATGAGGGTCAATTGCTGCCTTGCATTGTTTCAGAAACAGTTAAATAAAAATATAGATCTCCAAGGCTGGAGGGTACCACAGGCTTTTAATGGAGGAGAAAAAAAGTGTAATAAAAGTCTATGAGAAAATGTGTTCCCCCGTGAAGCCGTAACTATGTATTTTACAAGGATATGAAAAAAGCTTTGCAGTAGGAATGATTTTCCTAACCCTATATGGGGGTTAGCATGGGGGTTAGCTCTTGTCTCAGAGCCAGCACTGTTGTAAAAATGCAGTTCTTTCCAAATTTTCATCCATCTATTCTCAGTATTGATGGTACACCTATTTTTCAGTTTGACAGTCTCTCTGAACTATTTGCCTTAACAATATTTTTTGCAGCAAATTCTGCAAGTTCATTACATACTGTGCCTGAATAGCTATTTTTCTATTTCAGAACTGTTAGTCTTTGCCAGATTTTTCTCTTTCTTGTATTAAAGCTGCATTAAAAACTGATGAGCATTCTTTTATTTCTCATGAGCCTCTCAGCTTCTGTTCCCTCTTATTAATGTCTTCATTGATCTTTCTCAGTATCTGGAAAGATTTCCTTGTTGGAGATCGTATCTGTTAATCTTTAGGAGGAACCAATTTTCTTCTCTGGCCATGTTTTGATGAGGACTGGCCGACTGCAAATGTAAACATTATTAAAAGTGAGGGGGTGATGAGGACTGAGATATGGCAGCCTTACACCATTCTGCCCCATTCTTGCTGCCCTTTTCTTAATGCCATCAAAAACCTTTGATTTTATCGGTGTTAGGGAGAGGTTTTTTCTGGACCATCTGTAATAAATTGCAAATCTTGCTCTGAAATTGTTTTAACTTCATTTAGAATACACTCCAGTGTTGCAAGGAATTTTGCTTATGCAAAATGCTTATTTAATGCTTAAGACTCTGTTTTTGCTTGCAACAAACAAAAAAAAAAGAAAAAAAAGAAAACAAGAAAAAGAATCCAACTCACAATACATTGCCCGATGGCTTAGTTTTGTCATGTCTGCATGTCTTAATCCTTGACTGATCTAAATCACTTAGCATCATCTGCAAATTTTGTTACTTTGCCCTGCCCTCAGATTATTAATAAACAGCCTCAGTCCGAGCAGATATATTGCAAACACTTCACTATTAACCTCATTTCTAGATGAAAGCTGGCTCTTTATCCTTTGTCTCCCAGTCCATTTCCACTGCACAGCAGAACATTACCTTTCACCTTCTAGGTGCCTGGTTTTCTTTAATAACCTCTTTGAGGGACTTTAAGAAAAATCTGAATAATTATATCTGCCAGTGCTTCTTTACCCACTAATTTGTTGACACTTTAATGAATCCTTATAGTTGGAAGGAAGGTTTTCCTTTGGCATAAATCAGTGCCATTTCTGTAATCACCTAATTTTCATCTAGGTGGTTTTATAACAGCTACTTAAAATAGCACAACTCCCACTGAAGGCTCATCAGTCTATTACTGCTGCAACTACCCCACAAATTTCAATTTAAAATTCACTACTCTCCAGGTCTGCTGTTTAGCAATTGATTTTAATGTTTGATTTTTTTAGGAGCTTAACAACTTCTTTTACAACATCATCTGAATTCATAGATGATTATATTTCTAGTCACATTAGTTTCAGCTTGTCAATATCTGAATTTAACTCCTATCCTCCCTGATGCCCTTTTGTTGTCTATGCACTGATGTATGTATAATCCCAGAAAATCCTATGCATTCAATGCAATGTCCATGCACAGACAATCAGAAGCTGAAAAATTATTCTCAATAATCAACTGAACACCTTCTACTTTAGCTACAGCTTTATTTGTAACTGTCTGACAGTTACATCTAGTGTCTTTTTCTCTAATTCAGCTCAACTCCTGCTCCATCAGCACTCAGCTTAGCTCAGCTGACTTCATATTATACATAGCTATGAAGTTACCAAAGCAGCATAAAAATACCTTTGATTTATAACTTATAAATGGGATTACATTTCATGACTGACTATGATAGGAAGGGGTTGGAAAGTGATGAGCTAAGCCATCTCTTCCAGTCTGTTATTCAAAGCGTTTGACACCCTAATGGCCATGGTAATGTCCTGTTTGTCCCTTACAGCAGCCCTCCCAGTCCCTACCCCACAGACTTCTGGTCAGGCCCTGAATCATGACATTCTTCCCTGGGTCGTAAAAAGATTCAGTTTAGACCTCCTTTGACTTTTCCCAAATAAAGATTTGCAGATTTGACTCAAAACAGTGAACTTCCACATTTTCTTTTTGTCTTTTCCCTACCCTCTAGCTTGCAATGACCAGTCAAGCAGCAAAGCTGACCAGCAAACAAGATGTTCCCCAGTGTTTTTCACCTCTAAATGCTTCTGCAGGGGCACAAGCCAACAATTTCTTTTTAACACGCATCCCTGTTGCACACGCCTGAGCAGAGACTCGCCTGAGGACCCTCTCTTTTCCTGGTATTGCTCTACCAGAGCAGATTCCTCCATCTTCGGTCACCTTCACCACTGACTGTACACAAACACACGCACCGTGGGCTTTGCAGTGGTGGCACCTGATGCAACTTTCAGGATATTTTAGTGCTCACTTCTCTCACGGGTGCTTGTATATCCCAGCTGGATTCCCTTTACATGCCCCATCAGCTGAGCAAGCTACACCCTCAAAGCCATTATCACATTTCCCTTTACTCTTACATATCATTATGGCCTTCACCTGGACATTTTCCAAAACCAAGGACTTCAGATGCTGAGGTGAGATAAGATAGTATCCAAGACAGCATACTTATGCTTTAATGAAGGCCAAGGGGCTTCATGCATTATAAATGAGTCGTTCTTTCTTTAGTTCTAGTAAGCCTTCCTCAGCTGATCTCTTCAACTGTTTCCTTGCCTGCTCTTCTTTTTTAGTGTGAGGTTGACATTGGGTCTCCCAGGGTGGAAAATGTCCCCATTTACTGCTGACCCAACACCTTTCAGATGAGAATTTAATCAGTGACTGGAGATGCCACAAACTTTTAACTTGCTGCTGTTCATATCAGCATTCTATTACATCCTGTGTGTAGAAAATTGGGATTTTTTTTGTCCAGAAAGGATATAAAATTCTAATTGCTTTCATTTCCCTAAGCACAGTTTCTGGAAAGGGGGACTGCATTTAATTCATAGGTATTTTATACTGTAACAGGGAGGTTTTTCTAATGTATGAGTGCACGTGAAACCATGGATAATATTCTGGCTTTATCTCTGCGTGACATTTTCTGGCCATTTCATGTGCAAACCCATTGCAATCTGTTTCTGGCAGATCACCTTGCTGAAATTTTGCTCACTGAAATTAAATTTCTTCCAAATGCCATCAAGTACCCTTAGAGACATGGTACTCCTAAAAGAAGAGTCTTTGAACACAAATGCTCCATTCCTTTGTAAACTTGTTGAATCCACTCAGGAAGGAGACGCTTTGAACTGAAGTGCCCATCTTCTAAAACGAGATGTGCTATGTTTCTTTGCTTCATGTCTGTAAATTTAATCCATAAAGTTAATTTTTTATTCACTAATGGGAATATGGAAAGAAAGGGGTTTAAAAATGCTTCACATCTTCCTGGCTTACAGAAAAGAGCAAATCAATGTAAGAAAAAGGATATCCTGAAAGCCTCATAAAACTTTGATTTCTTAATAGTGGCAGGCAAACCTGGAAAATCAATGGATTTGCCCTCCTAAGAAAATTAAAATCTTCCCTTGTACAGGACTGTGCTACTGGATGTTATTGAACTTAACATGATTACTTGCATTCTGTAACAATACTAATCATCTGTGATGTAAATTTATTCAATATCGTATTATACAAATAGCAATAATTTTAGTTGGCATTCTCTGAGTCTCCCCAGCTGTATACTCTCAGAGAAGCTTATATTTAGGATAAGAGTTCAAATTCTGACGTCTTTGGCTGTGTTTATTTTGAGTCTTGACTTGAATATTACTTGGGTTTGTTCTTTTGTTGTTTTTTTTAAACACAGTAATAAGCTGTTCTAATAATTTTATGTAATGGCATATTTTAAATCAGTTACTTCATAATATATATTTATAACTGTAAGTATATATACATATCCATACCTAAGTAGTGTCAGGTGTAGGCATTACAGTACATACACAAAACCAGAGCAAAATATTACATTAAAAATTACACCTAAAAAATTGCACCTAAAAAATTGCACCTAACTTTAATCAATACATGTGATGATAACTTAAGATAGGCAAATAAATAAGGAAGAACTAAAGGGGAATATGCCTCTGTAGTGGACCAGCTTCCCTGGCTCACCAGAATTTGTGAGATGAAGAGCTCGTGAGGCTGCTGGGAATCCACTGTCACTTTTGTCCCCCACTTCATAAAACCTCATAAGGGAGCTTAGGACTGAGGGGTCTTACGTTCTGTAGCCCTCTGATGGTTGCTGTGGTGTATCCTTCATTTCAGCTTTTTTAATTCCAGATTTCCTACTGAAAACAACTTTGGAAGCTCAGGCAATTAATCATGCTAATAGTAACGTTGCAGCTCCTTGCTTTGTTACCAGACACACCACGTGCTTTTTTCAAAAAGAAACGAGGAACAAAATTATCCTTTTGTGATGCCAGAGAAAATGGTTGTTGCTTATTCTATTTTGTCATTTCTGCCCTCTTCAATCTCAACAGCATTTCTCTAGGAGTTAGCATGTAATATAGATATTTGGCTGGACAGGTGGCAGTTATAAAATTAGAGTTGATATATTCATCTAGCAAAAAAAAAAGCAATAGCGACATATCACTTTCCATGTAGCATTTTGCAGTTGAAAAACGCAGTTGAAACCTTTCCTTCAGTGGTACAGAAGAATGTAAAGTTACACATAAATCCCTTGAGTACATCCTAAGTGCCCTGCTGGTCCCCTCTAACCATACCCCTTTTAAAATCACCAGTCCAAATACACATTATTTTTGGTCATCCTGTTGAACCAATGGGTGAATTACAATTGGAGATGAGAAGAAAAGGCCTGACACATATAGATTTTCTCCTAGAAATGTTCTCACTGTTTAAATGCCTTTTTTTAAGGTTCTTATATGACACTATCCCATGGCCAAATGAGATTCCACTGTTTCCCAGTGACAGTGCTAACATCTATGGCAGCACGGTTACATCTCCTTTACAGTTGAGACAGGCAGTACTAGGGCAAAATTTCTACAGGCAGTGTAGAAATTGCACCAACTTATCTCACGAGGCAAAACAGGGTTGTGAATCATCTTTTATGGGTTCTCTCTAATATTTTCTGTGCTGCTGGGGAATACGGCAGAGTATAAAATTTCAGCCAGATTGACTGGGAGATGGTCAGGCCAGCAACAGAGACACTTTCAGAGCTGTGAAAGCTTAACTCGGGCTGGCCAGGGATCTGCACGGTTAAGTGTAAGAGGTGTCAGAAGAAGCTGGGCAATGAAGTTTATATCAGGTGTCCTGGGCTTTTTTATTCATCTTCATGGGTCTGGTTATGAATTTCAGATTCACTCTGAATTCTCTTCTCAATCTACTTTGTGTAGTTCTTCACTGGTTAATGCAATGGCCATTTTAATATAACAGGTAAAATAGCACGCTTCAAGAGGACAAACATTATACCTGAGGGGAGAGAGACCTCTATATCTCCATCAGGGTGTTTTCCACCAGAGTCCAGCAGCGTGATGAGGGAGGGAGCCCTCAATTCCGCAGCAGCACACTAGAGAAGACCTGAGCAAAGCAATGTGCTGTCTGCTGGCTCCTGGAGCAGCAAACCTCAGAGGTGGCTCCCTGGTAGGACCCCAGGAGCTGGCTGGGCACAGAGCAGAAGATGTGCCAGTGGAAGTGGCACACTTCCAGGGGTAGTCTCCACTGTTTGTCTTCCCTGCAAGGCAGCCGCTGACTTAACCTTCAAAGGCTGGCCTTAAGTATATTGTCAGCCCTTAGCTCCTAGCTGCTCATGGTGCTTGTCAGGAGCTTGGCTACTATAGCAACCCACAAAAGCATGATTTTTTTTAGTCATATTGAATGGAGGCTCTCCATCTCACTGAGAAGACTTTTAGGAAATGCTGGAGCTTCCTGTCTAGGAGCTGTTACCTCTGTATAGGTGCCTGTTTGCTCTTCTTACATGATAATGGAGTTATCCACGTAGACAGGGTAAATTCAGTTCTCCTGTGTATACTCAAAAATGTTGTGCAAGTAAACCATCCCTTTTTAGGCAGCTCCAACTGCCTTCTGTATTTAACAATTGACCTTCTTAAAGGTTGCTGATCTGCTGTCCTCTTGCCCTGTTCCAACACCCAGGACAAAATCCTGGCTTAACCCAGAAGAAGACAATGGAGACCCGCTATTATTACTGTGAAACCTTATGTCTGATCTCGAATGTAAGGTGCTTGTTGTGACCTATAATGCTCATCACAGCTGCCTGAAGGAAGCATTAATATATGTGTATATACAATGAAATATCCTGAATTTGCTAACCATTGTTCAGACAAGTATCAGAGGCACGAGCAAGGCCAGCCCTTGAAAGACATGACATTGACTTTTGGAAGTAATTGAAATCCTTTGGTGTAAAGAGTACTCCTGATAGCATGTGGATGGATAATGAGCTACATTCTTTTCATATAGATGAATAAAACATTCATTTTAATACCAGCTTCATGGTAGAATCACAACTAGGTCTGCTAAAATCTAATTAATGTGGGAGGATGGAGAGGTTGGAAACCTGTTCCAGTACTCATAGGAATAGTGTCTCTGATCAGTCTTCAACTACCAATCTGGTTAATAAATAAACTACTGTGTTGCCACAATACAATGCTGAAAATATGCTACTGTTGTGAGAATAGAAGCGCTCACTGTGAACATCCTGTTCTGTTCAGCATCTCAAAAAAATCTTTTGGGAGCTTTTTTGGGGGGAGAAAATTAAGAGAGCCTGGCCAAGATGAGAAGTGTGAAAGTCTTTAGTTTTAAGAGACCTATAGTGGACATAATAGAGGTAATAAAAATGGAATGGTTCAGAACCATTGCTGCTTGTGGTTGTCCTTCATACATAAATCAAGACTGAAAGAACTTAAAAAACCAGTATGTAAAATAGACTGGACTCCCTAGAAGATGCTTACTACAGACACTCACTACTTCAAGACCTCATCATGTGTTCAAAGCTTTAACAGAGTTCAGAAAAGAATATTAATATCCCTAAGGATTAAGTTTGTCTGCATTAGATGAAATAGAATGTATCATGGGCTTAAGGATGTTGTTCTTCATAGTAAGGGTGAAAAGATGCCTTGAAACAATGGAGATCTGGGGTGTCTTTGTGATAAAAACTCAGTGACCCCTGATCTGGGCCATACAGAAAACCTTCAAAACCAGGACTCCTCACTTTTCAGTTTGGCCTGAATTTCAGAAGTTTCATGCAGGCAGCAGCATCATGACCCTAAGCCACCTTTTCATCTTAGTGTCACTCTCCACCATAGTAGTATGACACTCCCTACCATATAAGAGGATGATTTTTTTAGATGCCTGTGTCCAAAGTGAGGCAATGCTATTGCTATATTAATACTTTGGGAATTTTAAAGGAGAACTAATTATGAAATTACAACTTTACTGTTTTTCTCTTCTGAAATAAAACTAATTTTTCTACTTAGGAGAGGTTTTAAGAATTATCTCTGTATTTACAAGGCTAATAATGTACTCAATCTAATTAGATTAAAATTTGACAGTAAATTGATACCATTTTTTAAACATTTTTGGAAATCTGATTGATGGCCTCATGACAGTGATGTATGCTTCAAACACGTGATCTTCTTTAACTGGATTCAAATTTCACAACCTAGTCACACTTTAGTATTTTGAGAGGAACTTCATGATTTCAAAAGAGATTATGGCTAAAAAATGGGAAAGAATGCTAGGCAACAGATGCCAATTTGTTCTTTGGCTTCTTTATTAAAGCTAGCAGAATATGGGAAGTAATTATTCCTTTGTGCTTCTTTTTTTTTGTGATGTTAGAACTATAGGAAGCTGGAATTGCTGCCTGGGTGTATAGAAATAGACTCTGTCTAACCAGATTGATTTTACAAAGACTTAAGTGACAGATTTTGAAATGTTTGAAACTCCAGTTAGAACGTTCAGCTTTGGTGTGAGACAGAGAAATAAAAGAAAAAGATATTGGAAAAAATAAAACAATTCTGAAACTCATTTAGAGTTCATTTTGGAAGAATTCAGAACATTTAAAACTTCAACAAAATTGCATCTGCTGCTAGGTAGCACTGTCATCCAATAAGCCATACTTAAAGAGGAGTTTACCCCAGGTTTTCAAAGTGCTTCGGAAATTCAAATCTCCTCTTTTCCTCCATTGCCTCCAGTTCATATTCCCTGGAACATCCTACACATCACTTGCTCTTTCTGGTTGAGGCAAACCCAAAGCTCTGGTTCATAAGTGTAATGCTCGTTAAGGCCTGGAATACACAGAAACAGTATCCTTGCAGTTATGTTAAACACAACCTTTACAGCTCTGTCTCCATGGGTGGATGCAGGCAGACGTGAGCTCACTGCCTCTGCTCCAGGCTGGTTGGCCATGAGCCAGTTTTGGTTTGAAAGCCACACAACTGTATTAGCTTCTCAGCAAGGCAAGTCAACTTGGGCAAAGCGTTAGCACAGCTCCATCATTTCTGAACCAGACATACTCAGAGCAAAGGAACTTGGACCTGTTTGCACCCATCCATGCGGACCAAGTCTGAAAATCCCAGTGAGTCACCTCTTGTAAATCATCTGAACTTCCCCTCCCTCTGAAAGTACAAAAGACCATCTCATTTTTTGTGCTTCTGTGCTGTACCTTTTGACTTCTCTTTGTTCAAAAGCAGAACGAAATATAAAGACCATAATTTGCAACAAGTCTCAGCTCTTGCAGGGCTACCTTGGCACCAAATGGGAACCAGAACTGCAGGTTGGAAAGCAGCTAGTAGGCCAAGCCTTGGGTTGAATAGGCAATTGGAGGCATAAACTCAGTTCAAATCTCAAGGTATAACTGTGTAATTTTTGATGTATTTCAACCTCCCTTTTTACGCTCCTACTATATATATAATGAGATATATGTAGGCATTTGTACAGATAAGCTCAGCCAGATGGGAGAGGCATCAGTCCACTGGTCCGTCATGTGCTCATAGTGTGACTGCTAATCATCATCTGGCCTCCTTCAGTAAGGAATCACTGCATTTGTCCTTTCTTGTTTGCATTGCTACATAGAAAAGAGTAAAACTGCCTTTACTATTGCAGCGCTTAAAGGCCCTCTCAGTATAAGGATCCCATCACACAAGAGAGCATACCCTTCCTCTGCAGTCACTCTTAAGTCACCAGAGGGGAACAAATGCCAGCCTATCTGAGAGCCTGATATGAAAAAAAAAGGGAAAGAGATGGAAGAACAACTGCAGTACCTCCTACCTCTGGGCACCTCTGAGAACAGTGTGCAGGGCAGATCACCAGAGTCCAGAAGCACCTTCAAGCACTGCTTTGTCCTACTGCTATGGATTCATTATGCTCTCATCACAGATTGAAGCCAGGTTGCAATCAAGAGAACTGAGGCCAGCAGGTCACGGGAGGTGATTCTGCCCCTCTACTCTGCACTCATGAGACCCCACCTGGAGTACTGTGTCCAGCTCTGGAGTCCTCAACACAGAAAGGACATGGATCTGTTGGAATGGGTCCAGCGGAGGGCCACGAAGATGGTCAGAGGGATGGAACACGTCCCCTGTGAGGACAGGCTGAGAGAACTGGGATTGTTCAGCCTGGAGAAGAGAAGGCTCCGGGGAGACCTTATAAGGCCTTTCAATATCTGAAGGGAGCCTATAGGAGAGCTGGAGAGGGACTGTCAGGAAGTGTAGTGACAGGACAAGGGGCAACGGGTTTAAATTGGAAGAGGGGATATTTAGATTAGATACTAGGAAGAAATTCTTTACTGTGAGGGTGGTGAGGCACTGGAACAAGCTGCCCAGGGCAGTCATGGATGCCCCATCCCTGGAAGTGTTCAAGGCCAGGCTGGATGGGGCTTTGAGCAACCTGCTGTAGTGGGAGGTGTCCCTGCCCATGGCAGGGGGGTTGGAATTCAATGATCTTTAAGGTCCCTTCCAACCCAAACCATTCTATGATTCTATCAATCACCATATCCCTTGCTCTTGACAGGCTTCTTCTGGGTCTTATACAGGAGAAATCAACATTAGGTGCCCGAGGAGCATCATGGAGAGACAGTAGCCGGTAAAAGAAGTTCTCCTACAACAACTGAAGGCCAAAGACATTATTTAAAGCTATCTCCCTTTACACCTACCCATCAAGCACAAGAAAGCTCTTAGATTTTCAAAACCAGCAACTTTATCTAGATTTCATGGCTGGGAAAGTCACAACCTTCCAATCCAGGCTCTGTGGCAAAAGTCCAGCTGTTAAAACTCCCAGAGACTGCAGACACTGGTTAGATGTATCCAAGGGCAGGGCAGCATCACAAAGTGGTCTGGTTTGCAGAGTTAGCTGGGCTATTTGAGCATGTGCTCAGTATAGCTCAATGCAGAATAACCATCCCAGAGCAAAGCCCAAAGGCTGACTGGAGTACTCCAGCCTATGTTTTGGAAAGTGCTCACTTAGGAAGGGAAGTAACGACGAGAATCAAATGAAAGGGAGCTCTCCTGCGGCTCCCAAACAGAGTTGACTATATGCACAGTAAGTGTGGTTGATGCATACCCTTTCAGGGGAGTCCTAAGAGGCTGCCCACTGCCTCAGGTAAATCACAGCAAATAAGTGCTGACTGGTGAAATCCTGGTTCCCATCCTCAGCACAGGAATAACATCACCATCAGCCTCAGAAACAGAGACTCCAGCCATGGCAGATTTCATCTCAGGACTTTGATGAACAAAGCATGTTGAAATAATTGACGGTTACTGTATATTACACCCAGCGTTCTTCTTTCAAAGATTTTTACTGTGAGATTGGTGAGAAACTGACTAATATTTCATTTAAAAACACATTCACAGAATTAACTAATTATTTTTACAATCAAAAACACTCCAAGAGAACCCAATTCTCTGTTGATATAGCTAGTGTGCATTGCTCTGTGGGTGCACAGATACGAGGAACTTATTGTATTAATTTTTTTGAAAATCTGTCTGGCGTAGAAGAATGCATCAAAGAGACAGGACAATGAGATTTTGAAATCCTTTTGTTTTTAAAGTTCTGGTAAATGGAGAAATCCCTAAATGAAAAAAAAACCCTGTAGACAATCCACTGTTGACAACTGGTCAGTCAATATGACTGTAAGGAGTATGGACGCCATCTAAAAAGGGATGTGATTTCTGCAAATAAGCTGTTTCAATGCAGCTTGTTGCTGCATTCATTTGTTGCCTCCTGGATGAGGTTTGTATTAGAAGCTTTTTTAGTAGAAACCCACTTTGCCCTGGTTTTTTTTATATTTTTCTTCAGGGCTAAATAAAAATAGAGCTCTGGTCTCCCACTGTTACTGTAATACAAAGAAACATCAAGAAATATCGAAGGTTATTTAGGAGCCACTTTCTGTAATTGTGAGTGACTGAGCAAACGCATTGATATTTGTACTGTTTTACTTTTTTAAAGAGAGTTTAAGATTGTCTTACTAGACAAAAATCAAGCAGAACAGACACTTTCCTTTCACTAATTTTGACTTTGTTTTGTTGGTCTTGGTTAGGTGACAAGGTGAAAGAAAGGCAAGTATCAGGAAAAAAATTCCGTTGTCTTCTGAGTAGGAGTGTCAGTAAGGGACAGACTATTCTACAGCTTTCTTTCTTTTATCACATATATCAAACACCCAGCGCTGAACTGTGTGAACAATTGACACCAATTCAATGCCGATTACTAATAGCAGCAAAAAACAGTGTCGGAAGGGTTTCGGTAATGCAGCTGAGATTCTTTTAACTGTTGTATTCAGTCATAGCAAAGGAGGTTATTATACTTTAAGCAGTATCTTTGTTAGACAATCTTTTTAAAAGGAAAATAGTGTGGATAGCAATACCTAAGACTTACACATTGCCTGTCATTTTTTTTTCCTTTATCTACATCCAATTACCACACCCTTGATTACTAGTTACACACAGTCCCTTCTTTTATGGTTTTTTTTTTTCTTGTTCTCAACCATTTTTGCTGTTGATCTTCCTGTACCAACAAAGGTTAAGCAAATGAACCCCAGAATGGCAATGGTTAGGCTATGAAGGTCTTGAGTTGCCTTTACCACTGACCTGAGCTTATTTCTTCTTCAGGGAGCAAGCAGGAAAGGCACCCAGGGAGGCACTGAGATGCCCTTTGCCCCCACGCACATGGATTCATCCCTGAACGTGCCACTCCTAGAGCTGTGTCTCTCCTTTCTGAAACAGTCTGTTGGTGCTTGATTCGAAGTGACATCTGCTTTGTGCAGACTCTCTCCTACAGAAGCAAGCGTGCCTTAGGCGATATAAGTTATCCAGCTGGTCATTTCGCCTCCCTGATTCAGGATTTCCTATTGCAAAGCTGGGGAAGAAAACAGGAGAGAATTTACTGTGTGCTGTCTGCCTCCACTCCCATCTCTTCCCTGACAAGGGTCTCCTGGACTCTCCCACCCCATGTGTGTACCCTACACTAATCTGTAAATGCACAGACCACAGGTCTGGGAGGCATAACTAAGTTCTTACTCTGACCTCCCACATAGAAAAGGACATTCATTTTTACACAGTCACCACATATGAAGCAAAACAAACACAACCCATCCAATCTAGCTGTGGACAAATGTGAGTAATACAGACCATGGGTGTTATTTCATCCACACAACCTGTTAAGCTCTGGAGCCTATCCCAGAGCCTGTGAAAGTTAATAAGAGTCTTCCAATGTCACAGAGCATGATTAACAATGGCTTTCAACAGTAGATTAATGTAGATTAATGAGATTATAATCAAGTAAAATATGACTAATTATTTATTTACAGCATGCTTGTTTCAAAGGATCTCATTCCGTATCTTTTAATTTATATGACAGTTTTTTCTTTGATGTCTAATTGCAGAACAGGAGAAAAGTCTATGACTCTTCAGAATACTAAGAAATTTCCTACGGAAAACTAATTTTTGGCAGTAGATCCATTTTCCTTTGCAAAGACTTTCAGACAACAATTCCTGGCCAAGTGTACTTTCTGCACCACTTAAATTCCATGTGTTAAATAGAGCATAAGTGGTTGTCAGCACAAGGGATAACTGTGTCCTTCCTGAACTGTAAACTGTTACTGCTCTGTGCATTTTGTTCATGAAATAAAGAGCAGAAATTTAACAGCACTGTTCAATCATTAATTTTTTGATAAATACTTTGTTCTCAATTTGTCTGTAAGACCAGAGAGATTTTCCTCTTTTTTTCTACTGGATACAGTGAGCTATTGACATTTTGTACACGTTTTTAATAAACAGACATTACAACTAGTCTTGCTGGGGACAACTCTGAGAAGGATCCTTTCTTCTTAAAAAGTATGGATCAAACAATGCTGCTATTAGAGTCATCAGCATACTTCTAATGCCACAATTAGCACATGGAATGTGCTGGAATGACATTTCTCAGAATAAAGTAGGCATCTTGCAAAACCTGGTTGGTTGTTTTAGGCGCATGTTTGAACAGAAGAGGGAAGAATTTTCAATCCAAGTCTGAGGCACAACAAATGGAGACATTCCTGCCACAATGGCATCTGTCAACGGTGCACTTATCAGTCACCAGGGCTCTACACCAGTCTTTGGTCATCCCTGCGCCAGCCATCTCAGGCCAAGCAGCAAGCTCTTTGCCTGGGAGACCTGCACCATGCACAGTCACCACTTCTGTGCCCTCCTCTGATGTTTCCAGCTTTTACACTCCAAGTCTGTGTGTTCAGCAGCCAGCTACAGGTTGAAGCCATCTGTGCTTCCTAAAACACTTTGCTGAAGATGCGGCTTTTTGAGCCTCTTGGGTGCTACCACACTTCTGACACCTTTATGCCCTGGTAGTAGAGAGGTTTGGAACAAAGAGGCAGTATTTCAAGGGCTGTGTGATAAGGCTGAAGGTGGAAGCCACTCAAAAGCAATGTTGGTTAGGTCTCTCCTAAAAGTAGTTGACTCATTAAAACTTCACAGCGTGGAAAGGAAGTGAGGAGAGCAGGGATTTCGGAGAATCCCGGTAGTGCTTGGGATCACAAGCAAGAGGGTAAGTGATGCAAAAGTGCACAGGGCTGAAACTGACAGCAAACCTAATCCAGCCCCTTGGGGACTGAGGGACTAATATTACTTGAACTACCTATTTTTTTCCCTGGTGCAACTTACTTAAATGACTAAATAAGTGTTTGCAGTCAGATAACCCCACTATTTGAGATATTGGAGGTATTTCCTACAGTAAATATAGGGAAGTGCTGAACAAGGGCATAGTGAAGGTACTGAGGAAACCCTATCTTTTTATCTTAGGTTCAAATGCTTGAAAGACACCACTCTTGCTTCAGCCACTTCTGTCCAACACGTCCCTCTGAAGAGAAGGCACAACGGCTTCTCCAGCAGAATTGCTTTACCCTCACACCAATTTTACAGTCAAACAGTCTTTCCTGCTCTCACAGGTGTTTTGTCCCCTCTCTCCTCTAAATCCATTTACCCTTCCCCTTATTGCTGGCAGCCCAGGGGGTGAGTGGCTGCCGACCCACATGGTGAGGGGTGGGTGAACCTCAGCACCGGGGACCCCAGCCCTGCCTGCTGTCCCGCCCCTCCTTCCACCTCCCTGTCCAGCCCACCCAGCAGCAGGATGTCCCTTCCTGACCAAACCATCCCTGCACCCTGTCTGCCAAGCGTTTTTGAGAGGGGCGGAGGTCTCTCGCAGTGCCCTGCTAGTCCACAGAATCACAGAATCACAGAATCACCTAGGTTGGAAGGGACCTTTTAAGATCATCTAGTCCAACCAAAAAAAAAAACAAAACCCCAAAACAAAAAAAAAAACCCACCACACACCACCACATTCACACCACACAAAACACCACCCAACACTAATCCATATCCTCGAGCACCATGTCAACTCAT
>JAOQGH010000023.1:45256847-45297956 GCA_025769975.1 Gallinago jamesoni
TTGTCCTGTCATCTGTAACTTGGGAGAAGAGACCGACCCCCGCCTCTCTACAGCCTCCTTTCAGGTAGTTGTAGAGAACGATGAGGTCTCCAGAATCACAGAATCACAGTCCACGCGTCCTCAGTGAAGACTGTGGCTAATTTAAACAAGCTGTTCCTTCCAGAGGACACCAGCCAGCAAGGACACAAACACAATGCTTGACATGTCCCCACCCCGTGTCTCCTGGTGTATCAGGTTTTCTAGCACTGAGAGGGTGACCCCTGAGGCTGTCGCCTTTGTGCCAGAGACTCCCCGCAGCCTGTCCTGCTTTGACGATGGCCTCCGACCCCCTCTCCCAGAGGAGACCCCTGTCCCCGGCGGCAGCAGAGGGCAGAGGAGGCTGCTCCTCCTGCCTCCCCTTTCACTTGCCACTCAGCCTGTCCCTCTGACACCTTCACAAAGGGAGAAGCCGAAAAAGGGTTTCAGGGCAATTTGCTGAATGTCCAGTCAAAGGCAGGGACCCTCACACCCTCCTGGCTTCCAACCCCTCCTTAATTCTGGCTCTGATGGGGGGTGGGGGGTAGTCAGCCAGAAGCTGTGACAAGAGGACAGTGACAAGGTGCCCACTGTCTCCCCGGCTTCTTGCCCTCAGCCATATGCAGCTGTTTGATCAGCTGGTAATTGCAGCACCACACATCAGGGGATCCCAGCAACTATCAGACCTTTTATTTCCCCTGCTATCATATTGGCCTGCTGAACTGTTTCAGCCCTCTGGGATGCCTGTTTGCAGGAGGTTCAAGAAAAAGCAAGATCAGGGCATTAGATGGGTGTCTCATACAGCAGCCTGGAGGCAAAGAGCAGCAGGATGATGCTTTGTGAAGAGTCATTCCTGCTGCAGAGCCCTCGTGAAAGGGATGGGTCCCAGCTACAAAAGCACCCACAGCCACCAGGCTAGCTAAGTCCTGCAAATGGGTACTGCTGATGGAAAGAGAAATCATTTTATCGGGCTGGGAGAGACGCAGGACACGGAATTCTTTGCTGGTCAGACACTGAAAATGTAGAAATGCACTGCCTTGAATGCACTAGAGTCTCTTGGAAGTTCTAGAAATGGGTAGTGTCTCCTGCTTAGACAGAGAAAAGTACAGTTAACAGCAGCTCAAACTTCCCCCTTCCTGTCTGTCCACTGTACCTCCAGAGACCATGTCCAGGGCTCAGATTTTGGGTTCATTTAAATGTCAGCCTCTTATATTAAAAAATTATTATCATTAAATCATGCTGCCTCCCTTCTTCCTTTGCACTCATGATCCTGTTGCACCAAAACACCACCACTATTATGTTGCCTTTACATCAGCTTCATTGATCTTGACAGATGCATTCCATCCCTTCCCTGCCCATGCAGAGATGCAGGGTATGCTAGTCCACCATCACCGCCAGCTCCAGCTCTGCCTGGGTGGCAACCAGGCTGCAGAGCTCTGTGGCTGCTTAAAGCTCAGGCTGGCTAAACTATCTCTTTTTGTGCTCATGAAAAATGCCAAGCATCTCCTAAGCGTTGACATAACATAAATGAGGAGGAGGAAGAGGAGGAGGAGAAGTGAGAGAGCTGCACTGAAGACTCATGAAACTCCATCCATAAACTGCCACTTTTCAGTGTCTACACTTCAGCAGCAGGGCTGCTTAATCAGGCTTAGATGGCACCTGCCACCCCTCTGCCACAGCTTTCTCCAGCTGTAAATTTCTTATTCTGTGCCAATCCTTGCACCATCCCTACACAAGTATTTGTGCTGCCTTGCATCAAATTCATCAGGGAACAGGGCGAGCCTGTGGCCAACATGTTGGCCTTCAACATCGCTGCTCAGCTGCGGTCTAAATCTGAAAGCCTTTGGGACCTCCGGGTGCCAAGCTAATTTGTCAGTGGATTTATCCTGGATGATTTTAGGCAGCGCAGACATTTTGGCTTGGAAACAGCACTTCTGCCTCTCAAGATATGGCCCCCTTTGGTGGGCTGTAGATGCACTAAAGGTGTAAATAAGCATTTTTTGTCCTGAGGCCTGCTGAATGCAATTACAAAGCATAAAGCAAGGCAGCTCTCTTCATACACGTAGCTGAAGGATTTGCTAATCTTTGGGATTATTCCCAGACCCAGATCAATGCAGAGTCCCTGGTGGGCAGCTATCCACAGAGCAGCACTTCAGCAGGGTAGAGATTTGGACAGTTTAGGCCATCTTCAGAGACTGGCTGCTTGGTGAGGTGAACTTTCAGGCTTGGGCAGCACAACTCTTTTTATTAGAAATGTGTCAACAATTTTCAAACGCAGCACTGCTCGCAGTTGTACAAAAGAAAAGCTATCTAGCATTTTCTCACCGGTTTACGAGAGGAAAGATGGATAACTAAGACATTTAAATGCTTATGCCAAGGGAAAGTAAAGGATTGGGCTTCTTTGTGACTCAAGTGCATGGTGCGGAAAGGGAAAGAGAAGTAAAAATGTCTTTGTGATGTGGGAGATGTTAATAATGGTGTGTGCTAGGAGTAGCAATTCAGGATCCTGTCTGAGCAATTGTGCATTAGGCCCTGCATATCACAGTGTCTTTCTTCTTTATGGCAGTACTCAATAATACAGAAACAGGCAGCGGAGTGAGGACAGCAATTGTCTTTAATTAGCGACCATGGGCTATGCCACAGCTCGTATACTCTGTTATGGATGCCAGCAGCATTTAAGGTGAGAGGAAGTTTAGAAACAGGGAATGACTTAAGGAACCCAGTACAGGAGAGAACTCAGTGAAGTGAAATTAAAACATCCGAAAGGATTGAAAGCAACTCATGAAAAGTGATGATAGGAGTTAAATATGTTTAGCATGGTGAAATGAGAAAGAAAGAGGATAATAAAAAGCCAGTTCTTTTCAGAGCATAAAACAGCCAAGAGATTATTCAGTGTGGGGCATAGCTAGCAGCACCGGGTTGAAGTAGCAAAAAAAGAAAACTTTGGCTCAATGTCAGCTGGAAAAAAATGGAAGGGTCAGATCCATTAGACTGTGGAATAGCCTCCTGAGGGAAATGTGGGAAGTCCATTGCCTGTTCATTTTAAATAGTCTGGATAATGTGATGAAAAGTGCACACTGGGGAAAAAAAAATTCTCGCCTCAGCAGAAAACACACACAAAAAAGTGTAAAAATTCCCAAACCCTCATGTATGTCTCTTCATTTGTAGTAATTTTCTCTAACCAATTTCACTTCTAAGTGGTGCAGAGCGGCTTGCTGAACTTTCCCAAATTATTTTTGATCGTTTGCCTGGAGCAAGGCTGGAAGTCAGCTGTAAGGAGCTCAGCAGTTCCTCAGCCACTGGGCAGGCAGTGAGTTCACGACAGCAAACAGTTTTTATAGTTATGGCAAAATATACTGCTCTTCATCAACATGCCTCTACAGCACGTAAATGTAGGAGAAGCTAATACACATTTGAGATCCCATTTAGCTTCTCATTGTGTAGCCTGACATGAATACAGCTACACAGTGTCATACGACTATTGGCAGTGATTTTGTCCTGTCACTGTTTCACCTCGGTATTTCTTCTGGCATCTATAAAGTCACTTCTCCAGACCTGCAAGGTAAACAGATTATTTCAGCATGTCTTCAAACTCCGCTGGAATCAAGTTCAACTTAGGCATCTGAGTTATGTGCCCAAGTGCTTCTACTGAGCTGAGAAGCTCCTTCAGAGAGGGAACAAAAAAGCTAGAAAACTTTTGACATGAGTAAGAATAAACCTGATGAACATATGGAGTACTCTGCCACCCAGAAAAGATGTTTGTTGCTTTATTTTTAATGAATAAGACTTTCAAAAGTCCTACAAATAAGTCTTGTGGGTTTTTAACCTTAAGTTTGAGAGTGCCGATCACCCAGACTCAGCAATATTTATTTTTATTTTTTAAAGACTATATATCTGTCTTTGAAGACCAGTTCAGGTAGTTCTGAACTACTGTCAGGTAGTTTCACCAATAAGTATCACATTTAAATTCTCTTTGGCATAACATTTCAGGGGAGTAGGTGTTTGAATACGGTCATGTATGTCCAGGTTATTGCTAGACACAGTATATTGGGCATGAATGATATAAACTTGGAATGACTGCAATAGTGCCTTAAAGTCTTATGTTATAAACGTGGGATATAACTGTTCTTTCATATCAAACGTATTCACCATGGAATAGCTAGGAACTATCTCTTAGGGATATTGGAACTGTGAGAAAAATGTAATCTGATCCTTCCAACTGCTCCCATCTTCCCAGGACTTTTATCTGTGAGAAGGTCACGAAGAGTCAGTCCAGTTTACAAGACTGGAAAATAGACTAAATCAGTAGCTACGAACAACCCTTTCGATTTGGTGGGGGTTTTGTACTTGGTGAAGAGGTTCAGCAACATTAAATATTTATGTTCTAGCTTGTAGTTTCTCTCCCACTTTGGCATCTTAGCAGGTACAATACTGATGTGAGCCGAGAGTCATCTGAGCAAAGAGACTCCGTTTCCCACCACAGGGAGTGAACTGAAATTAGGACTTTTCAATTCCCTGCAATCAAACTGCAGTGCAAAATTTATTCCTCCCCAGGGCCCCAGTAGAGAGTTAATTACCTGTGAAGCTCAGAAGGAAATATCTAATCCCACCTTGCACACAGACACAGCAGGCACCGGAGCTGCAGACAAACGGTACTGATGAATTTCCCACGGGGACCCACCGTTGACTTGGTTGACGGGTGGGATCAGCGGTGCACGTGCTAAGGTAGACTTGTGAGACAAAATCATCCCCCTAAAAACAAACAGTCTCTGTGGAGCTCCTGCATTTTTTTTTCTTCTTCTTTATTTATGGAAGAGGCCTTACCTTTAAGTTCTTTTCCACGATACACAAATTTCACTGCTTTGTCCTCCTTCCACATTTAGGGGGGTTTTAGGTAGCCCTGCACTGGTCTTGTCACCTGTCATATAGAGGAAGGACAAAACTCAGGAGCACGTGATACTCAAGAGACTTTGCTTGTGTTCCTTCTGCGCACAGATCCCCACATATATTGGTTGCCCATCACAATGTCTGTCACACCAATAGCTAACTATAGCCTCCAGCTGTATCATTTTACCTTTTTCAGCTTGTGATCTCTTCAGATTTAGCAAAGTACCTGAGGTCAGGGAGGGTGGAAAGCCTATGGAATGTCAGAGGCAGACTATCCTGGATAAACAAAGTCTTTGGTCTTTTAATTGAGAGCTGAACAAAAAATACCTCTGTGGGAAGAATGTCTTACAGTAATGCAATATAAAACTTTGAGAGGATTTTTAAAAGAAGAAAAAAATGTTTGGGTCAATCCAAGACATTCTGTTTGACTAAATTTAGTTCATTTTCAGACTATTGAACCACCTCATAATATTTCATTTCTTTTCTTCTACTTTTTAATAACACTTGCTCAAATTTAGTTGAAAAATGCCATTTTAAAATTAAAATTTGAACTTTTATTGTTAAAACACTGATGAAACATGTTTAGGTATCTAAATTCAAACACTCTAAATAAAGATGTTGAGGTTTTGAAGAAAGTTCACTACTTTTTCATCAGAATTTAAAACCAATTCTGCAACAACTGCTCCAACACAAGCTCCAGGATATGGAATGCATAGGAGAAAGTCTAAGCCTTGATTTAACCATGTCTACAATGCATTTGAAGCTGTGACTACAGCTTTTATGGAAACATCCAAAGCATCTGCAGTATAAGGAGTGGAGAACAAGAGCTGTAGAAACCGCCTATAACAATAGCATGCAACAGCTACTTTCTATAGCCTACAAACCAACTTTCTGTACAGAGAAAGTAGATGGGCCCATTTGCACATCTGTTTCTGATAGTGATCATAATTTCACCCTGCAACCTATTAATCTATGGGCTGTGGGTAATTAGTTTGTCTCCGGTGATTTCATCTGTTAAATACATTAATTTTTCATTGTAATAAAGAAGACGCTAAATAGACTCCAGATCGTGATAATCCATGTTATGTCTGACACCTTCACAATAATTAATTACTCTGATCTAAAACCTATCAGGCTACATAATGAACACAGCAGTCAAAACATCTACCAGCTCTGTAGTATTACTACGCAGACAGTTTTACCTGTCTAGAAACTTTCTACCCTGTGTCAAAGAAGTTATTAAATCTGCATAATGACACTGCCACTATTCTGCCCCCTTTACCCTCTTCCTCAGTGACTAGCAATCTAGTGAGAAGCAATCAGTTTAACACTGTCTGCCTTCTAAATCCGTGCTGTAATGTTTGTTGCATAAATACACATCTACTGTAATTGCACTCCGTGAAGGAAGATGGGATGAGATGCGACATGACATTATGTCAGATTTAGGTGCTGGCTTACAAAATATCCAGTATGGATTTCATGTACACAGTCACCATATACATTTAAGGTGAAGATCCATGCTACGTAATTAGGTCAGCCATTATTTTAAGGAACGGCTTCACAAGCAGCAGCAGCAGACTGCTCAGGCAGCAGATTAGTCACTGTGCGTGCAGACAGCAAGCCAGCTGGACTGGGAGAGCACCAAAGCTGGGTTCACATGGCTGGGCTGAATCTGCTTGCTGGAGTCCCTTTTCTTTGGATTATTTTACTCATCTACTCCTTTTGTAAATTGGCACTTGACTGAATTTGTAAATATCAGTGGAACCTGAACCATAGGATTCAAATTCAGTTTTATTTTTAGGTACCTTATTTCTCAAAACTTTCAGGTACATCATCCACCCTGTCCCTCAGTTTCCCTATCTAATTGACTGTGAATATTTTAATATCAACTGAGTTACTCAGGTTCTGAGTGACAAATCTAAACCAAGTGCAGGCCCCTTTGCTGTAAATGAATGGTATTTTTAGTTCAAATACCTTTTAAACAAACATTTTAAAGAATTTTGATCAAATAAAATGGAATGTTACTCTGACCTTTGCTCAAATCTTTTTTGCCACCTTTAGTTACCTTTCAGCTAAAGATTCATACTCTTACGTTTTATGACTACTAACATTTGTTGAATACAAAGTGCAAAATCCACTATATAAGTATGTGCAAAAGCAGATTTTAAAATCTGTATTGTTTTAAATACTAAATATTGGCTTAAATATTGAATAACATCTTCTAAAACTCAAAATATTTCAAGCAATGTATTTGGAATCTTTTATTTTTGTTTCTAACATCTTTTACAAGACCTTTTGTACGTGTCTTTTCAAAACATCTTCACAGCTGGGAGCACTGCAGGTTTTTACTGGAAAGTAAAGATCTTACAAACATCTGATTTCTCCAGCTGAAGATTTATGCAAATCACTTAATAAGGTTCACAATAACATCTTGGCATTCATGGCATTGAATTATGAATATTCACTACAGATAATTGATCCATGGAAATGTATTGAGTGAATAATGAATTTGCTCAAGGGAGTCATCAACATACACTCCAAGATATGTCATTAAAATAATGGCCAAAACTGTCCAAAGTTTCAATGCAAAAATTGTTTGCCCAATTCAAGTGTTTTCCCACCACCACTAAAAATTTATGCAAAATATATAGAGTGCATTAGATGAAAGAAGCTGTTAAAAACCACTAAAAAGTGGTTGAACTGAATGGCAGTCGCTGCAGTCACCATCGCTGTATTAAAAGCTTTGAAAAACAGAACTAGCTGGCTGATGGGCAACCCATGCACTAGTTGAGTGTAGAGATGCATTGTTTTTTTCTTGATTAACCAGACTTGCTTGATAATATTTTCTTGGTTGGACAATGATCCATCATGCCCAATACATGCCTTATGTGTTCCCACAACACCCAAACACATGCAGTCTACCATATATACTACTTCCCACTGGGCCACCAATATAGGCTTCTTATTTTTCCTCCTAATGTTTGCTATGTGAAGCAATCATCTGACTCCAAGTTGACTTTTGGGCCTCTGATAGGAAGGAGGTGTGGGTACCATCTGTGGATCTAAGAGGGCTTTCCTCAGCCACTATAAAGGTAGTAATGTTGGCAGAGTCTGTTGGTCCTCGGGCCGAGGTATGACAGGTATCACTAAGATAGCCTACCATAGGCAGAGATTTCTCAGAGTGTTGAACAGAGGTCACTGACATCCTCTGAGTCGGAAAAGCGGTGGTCACTAATTTCTCAGGACACACATGGCAGCCATGCTGATTTAATAACAGAAATCTTCTGTTATTCAACATAGATTCATCCATTGTATGGATAGGCTGAACTTTTCTGAGAGTAAAAATTATCCTAACAACTACCTGGTGCACTGAGAGGGATGAGGGTCTGGGGAAGAGATGTGCAAGGTCTCTGGAGAAGCAGTGCCAGATCTGGAGGGTGTGCCAAATCCCAGGCATGCACAGGAAAACATCAGCTTCTACTCAGCTCAGTTGAGATAGACACCCACTGAAAGAACAAAAGGCCATGTCCATATTAGTAAATTAAGTGTGCACAAACCATGCACAAATCTGCTCCACACACTCAAACACTTCCCCCAGGATTAATCTGTTCAAGGGAGAAGTTCTTGCATTACCTTTTGGTTCCTGTTGATCACATGAGCCCAATCTCAGATGTTTCCCTGAATTTTCAACATCCTCAGGATCTGTGAAAGCCAATCTTTGGGTTAATATATGCATATGGGTTAACATGTAACTCGCTGTAGGTCCTCCAATTACAACTGTTTCTGGAGTCCTGCTTCCAATATAAATTGTTCTTTTATTGTTTCCTTATCTTCTCAACCCCTGGTTCCAGTCCTATAACACCAGCTCTCTGTCCAGTCCCTGTGTGACATCAGCTCTTGGAAACTTAAGACTTCCAATTCTCCTTATTTAAACAGTCCCTCGTAAAATGAATCGGTATTCGTGGCTGGGGATTCAAAGTCCTACTACACCAGGAACAACAGAAAATTAGCCAAAAGTACAATCACACAAATGATTAATTTAGCTTTTCCTCCTTTTTGTGAATACAAGGAACAAACTGTAATGAGAAGTATACAATTTTACAAATTGTTCTAACATTTTGAAAAAAATTGCACAGTTCATTTGCTCACAAACTATTTTCTGTATATATTCCTTTCAGCTCTGGGCAGTCACAGTTCACTTCCTTAGGTGCCTGGTGGATCACTTATGCTACACACAAAATTTTAATATGTTTGAAATCACAGAGTTAAAAATTTATTTGATGTACTTTTTCTAGCAGTTTTCAGTTTCAAGAGAAGAAAATTTAAGCTCTAGTTTGTGAACACAATTCTAATGCCATGAATTCAATTCTTTCTTTTTTTTTTTTTAAAAAAACCCAAGATTTGTAGAAGTTACACAGTGCGATCCTAAAATGAACTTTCAGTAAACATTTATATGAACAGTATAGCAAAATAAGGCTCAGACAGTTAAGGCAAAATTCTGTTTTGAATACCAGTGAGAACTTTTTATTCACTATACTTACATGCAGTGTGCATTTTTGTGTCTCAAGATAAAAAGGTGAAGAGAAGCATGGCTGCAGCAAACCAAATAAAATTTAACAATTTAAATCAAAGAATACTGAGCCTATTTATTTTGAAATTTTCTCTGAACATAATGTGTTGTACCTGACCTCTGCAGTCCTCAGCTGTCACTTTCAAAAAGCTTCCCCTGGTCTCATTTACTTGATTGTTGAGCCTTTTCTTACTGTATTTTAGTCTTACTGTACTATGTTCCTTGAATACGGTAATGCATAGAAAATGTTTTATTTAGTGTTTTACTTAAATTCAAAATATAAATTCTCAGTTCAGTTTTCCTCTGAAGTGTCTTTTGTTTTTGAAAGGACAGGATTTGCCATCAGAGCTTAGTACTTTAATCAATATTGAACCCATTTAACAATTCAAATGCGTGTTCACAACATCCCCGCTAGGCTGTAAGTCACCATTTTGTACCAGTCTCTGGCATTAGCAGTGACCAAGATCCCAGTTTTGGCCAAGGTATGGAATTATGGTTGACTGCAACATAAATTTCTCAGCATCCATTTGGAAATAGAAGGAAAAAGAAGCACGAGCTTTTCTTTGTGATGCTACACCTTGAGCTGATCCCTTACTGCCAGAGGGATTGCACAGGGCAGGTCTCTAGCTCAGTTGCCTCATTTGTTTTCCAGCAGCCCTCATCCTGAACACCACGCTTACCTGATAAATTGGCTGCCTTCCCTGCCTGATCAACAATCCAGGGCTTTTACATGCTCTTGTCATAAAAATCTAGCAGCCCTGCTAAATGGCCTGGCTACTGTCACCAGATGCAGCCCTGAGGCTGTGCCCACGGCTCTGAAGCCACCAGCCAGCTCAGCTCTCTTGGTTCCCTCGTGAGCCGGACCATCAGCTGGTGTGCTGGTCAGACAGGGAGGACGTGGTGACAGCATGGATGAAATTAATGAGCATCTAAAACTAAGTTCATATTTAGAAGCCTGAATAAGTGGTATAGTTCTTTTACTGTGCTGAACACTGATTGAAACGACAATTACACTGATACGGGAGCTAGCATTTCCCTGGGGGCTCTCCAATAAGGTCAATGGCATCTGAGCAGCCCTTATCAAGCCTGGAGAAAGAGAAGGCAGCAGAGCCTGGTCAAGACAGGGAACTCCTATACAAACTCAGGGTTAAATATTGACTTTTATGTTGGTATTTCCAGGACCTGAAAGAGTAAAGGAAATGATATTAAGTCAATATTGGAGTGTAGAGACAATGGGCACTTTCATTGCTGGGTACGTTAAACAGATCTTCCGGCCCATCTGGATCTTCAGTAGAAATGTGCTGATTCATTTCAGGTTCATCTTTCATTACTCCTTAGTGATAGATCTTTTTTCTTTGTAGAAAAACACACGTGCAGAGGGAAACTGTGACTTTTTTATTTTTACCAACCAATATCTCAGAATGGCTCCAGGCCTTTATAAAAAAAAGCTTTCTCAACTTAAAAAAAAAAAAAGAAAAAAAGTGAGAGAGGTTAAAGAATAGCTTCATTCTTTAAAAAAGTACACTTTCTAGCTCTTATACACAGTACATGCCCTTTAAAATTTTCACATTGGGAGAAAGAAGTACAGCAGATGCCTCCTTTTCCAACCAGCGTGCCTCACAAAAGTGTGGGATTCTTCATCAAATTATTGCTCCACTGAGATCAGTATGCTGCTCCCTGCAGTTATCTCCAGAAGATTTGAAACCCACTAATAGAGCAGATATGCGGGAAGCTGAGGGACAGGACCAGTCACAGTAAATAAGATTAATGACCCATCTAATGTTGTATTTTGGTTTCAGAGTGCTGCAGAGAGATGCACTCTCCTAACAGGGGACTGCACCCACCAGTCTTCACAGCACAAAGCAGCCTGGTTCTGGCTCCTGTCATGGGGCTGGAGGCCAGAGACCTGCTCCCTCTCCCCCCACCCCACACAGGCCAATTAAATCTTACAAGCTGAATTTTTTGCCATTATAGATACATTTGGGTTTTTTTTAATGAAGGTCTTCAGATAGACAATTCTTCATGATGATGACATCACTGGAACTGCTTGTGCTGAAAACAAGCTGTTGGTTGGGTTGTCAGTGGTTCACATCCAGTAGCCTTCAGCTCTGCCTGCAGGCACCCGAGCCACCACAGACCCTCAGGCAGGTCCCCCCAGCTGTCCCCCGCTGTTGAGGGCTCCGGCCACTGCAGCAGCACGGTGGGGCCAGCCGTGGAGTGGGGCTGGGAGAAGAGCAGTTTCCTGGCCCCACTGCAGCTGTAGCCAGCTGGGGTTCCCTGATAAAACCTCTTCCACAAAGACGTGGTGGGGGGATACAGGACCCACACTGTTTACAGAGTGGGTCAGATGGAGCAGATGGAGTCTTTGCTGGGGCACTGTTTCACCAAGACTCTGTTTTTTAATTAGATCTGTAGTAACAAGGTGCCTTGGAGAGTTCCATTGGAACTGGACAGTAAACTCAAGTGTCACGGCACAGAGGTCTGACAAACCTTTGTCCAGATGGGACAAGTGGGCAAGAGGCAAGCCTTGTGAAAATCAGAGAAGTCCAGCATGAGAGAAATTTAGTCCATTTTTCATAACTATTGCACTTTCAGCTGCTTAACAGCACTGGGTTAAGAGTGATCGTATCTGAAGTTGTGCTGGAAAAAAGTGTCTGAACAATTAAGCTGGAATAGTTTCTGTGTAGGCAAGCCCTGGACCATGTATTTCTACCATGCAACTTACCATCCTGATTTTTAGGTGCTTTGTATGCATCTTGCAAAGCTGTGCATTGAGGAAGAGCTGAACAGACTAATCGGGGCCAAGTTTTCTGCAGACCTGTCAGTTTTTGCTTCAACACCGCTCCTGTTTTGCAAATACATGAGAAAATTTGGGAGCCTGAGTTTCTGATAGATCAGGCTACATCAATATTTCCTCCCTCTGCTATAATAGTCTTCCACTTCTACGGGACAATTCTCTCCCTGGAGTTGCCAAACATTTTTCTCACAACTTGCAGCTGCAAGCTTCTTTAGGACAAGAGATGAGCATTTGCCAAGTATCCTATGCTTTTATAGTGCTGTCCAAGGGATTTGCATGTCTAATAAACAGTTTTCCTGGCTTGTGGTGCTGTATTATAAGCCTTTCAGAATTCATAATCTAATAGCACGCTCATTCCTGCTCAGTTCACTCTTAATTATTATAAATGTGCCTTCACAAAGCCTATGGTAAGATCAGGACGCTCTCCCCCCATTAAGTCTTTATTGTTATCCAAAACTCGGGAAATCTCATCCAGAGGTGACCATTAATTCCACCAAGGAGGGGACAAGTACGTGGGTCTGATGAACACTCAAGCGACAATTGGGCTGCCTTCTAGTCTGTTCTTTCCAACTTCTTGATTATTGTGCCTGGACATTCTTGGTTTTCAGACTGTTAGTCCCAAGAGGATATATATGACGTGCTAAACTTCCCTGCACAGCCTCGCCATCAGTTCTCTGCTGGCTCTGGAGCAATTAATTTTTAAAGTTTACAAGGCAATTTGACTTCTGTCACAGGCATCCATTCTGAGACTGTCAAAAAATATGCTGGATTTGGAGTTGTTTATTGTGATGCAGGCTAAGCATTTTAATGGATCTTTACCTGCTGAAGAAGATGGAGCACTGTCGACTTTTCAAATCTTGGCAAATTTGTGAAAGAAGCTACAGGCTTGAAAAGCACACACTAGCACCACCCCATGCAAAGCCCAGTGACGGGACTTCCAAAACATGCAGCATTTCATAATCCCATCCCTCTTGCCGAGCTTCTCCCTGGGTGAAGGAGTGGAAACATCATGGAAGCAGCTCGCCCCAAGACAACACGCTGCCAAGCAGCTTTCCTTTACAATTACTCCATACTAAGCCACATTGTAAGATAATTATTTCATTAGCTGGATTGCATGTTGGGACAAAGCAATCTTTGCCCTCTCCTTTTCATCTCCTGTTAGGAACAATATGGGAAGAGTCGCAGAGGGACGGCAAAGCCTTTGAACACTCATGTGTTTACGACTCCTTAATAGCTCTGAATCCAGAGAAAGTTAGGGAGTTCACTGGCCAGAGTTAAATATGCCACAGACCCAGCCAAGAAATTCACAAACCTTACATGATCCATCTTATTCTGTGCAATAAAAGTACAAGGAGAGTTGAATGTACCAGCCTGCTTGACCAGCTCTGATCAAGCATAGCAGTTTCATTAATTCCGGGGGGTTATTCGTTATAACCCCACTCTGAAAGACAGCTGGGTGATCACTCTGCTTTGCCATCGCTCCTAGCACAGGGAGCTAATCGAACACATTGAAACGTTTAATATAAGCGAGACCAAGGCACTAATCAGGGCAAGATTAAAGCCTTCCAGAGAAATGGATTGCTGCTCTCTGATGAGTGGCCTGGAAGAGGCAAGGTACTTCCCAGTTAAACAACAGGACCAGGGTCTTGGCTCTAAAGAACAGGAAGACAAAAACGCTGGCAGATTTAAATCTATCATCTGGAAAACAAGGCCCTGAAATAAATATGTGGTTTTGAAAATGATTTCTTCAGCTCACCTAAGCTTGAAGAGAGACACATTTTGTAAAGGACGACCTTGCTGAGTTTTGTCCTTAGAAGAGGCATGGTGACAATACAGCAGGGTCACAGGAAGAGTTGAAGGCTGATTTCAGATGATTGCCCCCACCTCCGCCAAGTCTTGTTTGTGCAGATGGTGCCAGCCCCCTTCCTTCTGCTCCCATGTTCCCTTCTGGTACGTCCTGGTCCAGCACCAAAACCCATCAGAGTGGGCTTACCTGAGTTTTATTAACAGACAGACTGCTGGTGAGTCTGCAGTTATGTGCCTCTTCCACTTGCATATGAAGCTTTTAAAATGAGCTTCTACATCTACTTCTTCCCCTGCCACAGTTATTTTATCACTATAAAGAGCAATTGGCTCAGTAAGTATTGATTCGCAACACTCATCCATATAGAGAAGCTTGATTACTAATTGAAGAAGGGTAAATCCAGTGAGCTGTGTAAGATTTGCAGTGTAATGGGAAAAACTTATTAAAGGGAAAATATCAACTTGATAAATAGTACATTTAGACTCACTTTCACCTCAGCCCATTAAAGTAACTGCAACTGGTGTAATCAACAGAGATAGCTGTCACAGAAATAAAAATTGAATAAAAAAGGAAAAAGAAAAAAGTAAATGTGTCTTAGAATAGTTTCATTTTCAGCATTCAGACAAGTCATCTGAACAGTTGTCACCAAATCAATAGACCCACAATTAAGTACACAGTCACACAGCACAGAGATTAAAATCAGTGCAATCTAGAGGGATCGATATGTGGGCTTGCTTGTTCCAGTTTTATTGAAATGCAGACATACAGCTAGTGTTCCTGCTACACACTGTATGTGAAGCTCATTCTTAGGATAATGCCACTGAGAAATGGATTGGATCCAGTGATTAATGTGACCCTCTGTGTCCCAAAGCACGCACGCGCTTGCATCTGCACACAAAGGCATGAAACCAAAATGCAGGTTATCTGGTATAACAGGAAAATTAATCTGTGGTGGAACTGCTTCAGAGAATGAACGTGTTTCACAGCATCACGCCCGTCCCTCAGCTGACTGTTTCTCTTCTCCCGAGCCATAAGCCGTTACAAAATGCGTAGAACCACCACCTTCCTCTAATCAAAAATGAGGGGGTGGCTTACCTTCTAGAACAAAACCAAAGAGGAGGTAGGGAAAGAGAAGAAAAAGAGGCAAAGGACGGATTCAAGGAGACTGCAGGTGTGCGAGCCCTACCAAATGGGATTTCCACACTTCATCCCGTTGCTCTGCAATGGCCTCATCCCAGTCCAATGAGATCAAACTTCTCAGCAGCCTTCTTCCTAGAAGAGCTAGTCCTGTGCTGCAGCCTGCCATCCCTGGGCAGCAGGAAGAACAGAGCCACGCTGCTCAGCTCACATGAGGGCTTGTTGCAAGCCCACGTGAGAGGGGGGAAGAGTTCAAGCTCAAGAGTATTGACCACAGCAGGGCCCATATGCCCACCAATCAATGGAAGTCGCGGCATCCTAAAGAGCACCAGTTTTGGTGCAGCGAATTTATCAAATTTGAAGCAAAACTGAAGGAAATTAAGTGAGATAGACATAAAGTGCTAAATTAATTCCTGATACAGTGATTTGCAGGAACTGCTTTTAAAATAGACCTGGCCCATAAAACATAATATGAGAGTAAATAAAGGTAGGCATAAATGATTGGGTTTGGAGGTTAAATGAGGTTTTAAAATAAGGGATGCTGTTCTCACTGATATTTTGAGTAGAACCAAATGTGCTCATTCTCTTCCTAAAAATCCCATCACAGCCCTGAGCACACTCTTCTGCCCTCCTGTGTTTCTGCCTGGCCCTGGGACAGTCAGCTGTGGGACCTCTGGTCCAGCTGCTCATAGAAGAGCTGTGTAACAGAGGGGATGTGAAGAGGCTTGTCAGGGCTTTTCCCCACTTGCTTTAGAGATGAATTTGGCTCACTTCACCCTTAGTGCTTCCAGAGCTATGGTGCAAATGTGCTTATGACTGGGTATGTGTCTCACTCACCCTGACCCGTGGACTGACTTCCCGCCTGCGCCTCATCCCTGCCCCATCATCATCACAAATATGCCGATGCCCAGGACCATTGGCTGCCCTGGGGCTGCTAGGGCAGTGGGACAAGCTCACAGGCCCTGGCCCTCTCTGCTCCAGGACAAATCCTGCTGTCCACATTTGTAATTTTCAAGGTAAAAAAAATCTGTGTACCTTCCTTTGACCATTAACATAACAGCTACCTGTCAGCATCATCAATTTTTAGTCCATGCCCTCATAAGACACTCAAATCTTCGTAGCAAAAATATTAGATTTGGACCCATTTTTCAAGGCACTGCAGAGAATTGACAAGTTCCTTTCCAACCTCCCTTAAAGGCTTTCATATTAGGAGTAAAACTGGCTTTCTTGGCACTATTCAGCATGTATTATCATCCTCTGTTACTGCAAACTATTCCCAATGCCAGTTCTCAACACTCAGTTCCCTGCCAGGCACATAGCCAACTGAACGGGGCAGTGCAAAACCCCAAAATCTTCCTAAATTGCAGTAATCACACATTTTCCTGGTGCTTTTTAAATCTTGACATTCGTTTTCTTAAACCAAAAATGTTTTACAATGCAGATGGCGGAGTTTTTTTTTGAAAGACTAGCAAGTTTTAAGGACCAAAGGCAAGTTTGGTGTAACACTGCCAAAGCCACTTAAAACTGTGCCTTGGGTTCAGTTATCCTAATGTTTAGTCTTAACTTCAAGGGCAAATCTTAACTTCCAGTAAATGAGCAGAATGAGGATTTGCCCCCGTTCACATCAACTGCAACCCTAAACACCTCGCGGGGACTCTGCCCCTCGGGGCATACGGCATTAGCAGCACTAGGGTTGTAAGAAAGATGACAGGGTATGGATCCAGCTGCCTTCCTGCTCGCTTCGTCTCTTTGTGGAAGTCGCCATGCTCAGAAGCGCAAACACTTGCTGGTGGCATTTTTGCTGAAACATGTTAGCCAGGGCAAACTGAAGCCATGCCATGGTTCTCTCCACCAATTTCCAGGTACAGCTCCTGACTCCTGATTTGGACCAGAGCTGTCCATGCTCATTGCATTTGTGGTGCATGTATGCGTTTATTCTACACTCACCCGCCTAACTGGCTGCCCATTTGATCACGCTGTGGTTCGTTCATCTTATATCTCCTTTTGTTCACTGGTTTTGATGATGTTGTCCATTGCCTGCTGTTCCAAATTGCATTGTAAATCCATAGGGTGGAGAGAGCCACCTCCTGCTGCCCACACAGCACTCAGCGCCGTGTGGGACCTGGTCTGTCACTAGGGCAAGTCACCACTTTCACAACAGGGGGTAATAAATAACAGAAAGAAAGTGCAACTGAACCCAAACTTCCTTGTGGCTGTGGGATTTTGGCTATTAAAGCTTTGAGATAAGACCCTGGCTTGTGAGCTGAGAGAAAAGCATGAAACACCTGCAGCTTTTGAACAGATAGATATTATTTGTATAGTGAGCTAGGACCTTATTAGTCCCGAGACCCTTTAAAAACCTTTGGGTTTGATGAGTGACCCAGAAAATGCTTTTTTGGTATCAGATTTTCTGGCAGTTTGTTCCTAAGTAAAAGCACCATGTTTCAAAACCTTAGTGCCATGTGATGGCCTGTTTGTTTTGATTGCGAGGGATTGAGTTTCATCTTGCTCAGTACACAGCAGTTGCTGTTGGAGTGATGGTATCTTTTTAAAGTTGCCTATATAATTAAAGTTGTTTTATAATAATGCATGTGCTCCCAGTTAGGATAGAAGTGGTGTTTACAGGTTTAGTCTCTTTCACACAAATTTCCGCTCAGGTGCATATCCTGCCTAGAGCTAACAAAAGAAAATCTTTGAGTAGAAATGAACCGGTAGAGCAAACGGTAATTAATTAAACAGCCCCATGGAAAGGCCAGAGTGTGATTATGCACTGTTGCTTCTTTCTTCCAATAGCTTTTACCTTTGTTTTTTTTCCACTTGTACTATTTTTTTTTTAATTCTTTTTATCACTCCTCTTAAATCTGTTGTTCCTTGCCTAGAAATAAAGGGGGAAAGCTGAGAGCTTATTCAAAATACTTTTTTAATGACATAAGTATCTGAGCATCTGTGTGAGGCTTTTTGGGCTTTCTGCTCTGCTCCCAGAAACACAAACAACCACCCAGAAAGAGGGGAGAAGCAGTGGTTTTCCACATCTACCATCAAGCCTCATGGATTTTGGGACACCTCCAGAGTATGACACGAACAGGGAATAAATCACTCCATCCAAACACTGCAGATCTTGTTTTCAGATTATCTATAAACACAGAAGCATCAGAGAGCTCCCAAAGCTGAGAACATCATGAATGCAGCCCTGCCCATCTCTGGCATGTCCTTGTTGTTAGGGCTTGAAAGTGGATCGATACAAAACAAATTGTGATGGCCTAATTTGTTTCGGTGCCACATCTCCATTACGCTCTCGACAGCCCATGACAAACAGTGAGGACTGCCCTCTCTCTCTGCCAGAGCCGGGATCCTTACCCTTCCCCTCCAGTGCTTTTCCAGAAGCATCATGTCACCAACTCCAGTGACTTACTTCCCCTAAACATACAGTAGATTGTTAGGTGACTCTATGGGAGAGAAAAACCATCTGCACTAGTGAGTCCTATAGTTTCTATTGTCATTTCCAGTGTGTGCATATCTACAGAGCAAGTGATCTCATCTGAGGTAGAAATTACAGCAGGACGGAAACAAGCCACCTAAGTCTCATATGTACCTGTGAAGAAGATTTAAGAGGTCCATATTTAATGAAAGGGTGCAAAGTAACACCATGACAAACTAATTATTGTATATATTCACGGTAACATTTTAAGTCTCGGCTTTAGGTGCTCCAACGTCTTTAGGCATAGACTGGACAAAGACCTAGAGAAACATTGTTAAGACCTGACAGCAGGAGACATATCAGCATGGAAAAAGACCTAACATGCAAGGTAATTTTTCTTTGATATTCATGATTCACTACAGAAAGCAGTACATATCAGCAAACATTATCTATTTCTTAACATATTGTGTTGTTATTTCAAGAATACCATTTTGAAAATTCTAGACTTGATTCTGCTCCACAGAAACTTCACTCATGTCCCTAAAATCTGAGAGACAGAACCCACCAATTACCATATGGGCTCCAAAGCTAGGATCTAGTAGAATTACACACCGTCTTTCAAATTCCTGAGACCATTTATTATTGAGACATCATGCATTAACTTGACATGCAAATTAGCATATCATCTAGACATGCTGGAAGACATTTTCAGACTGAAATGTCTTTCCATGTGTCATGTTCCCATGTACATCAAAATGGACAGAGCAAACACTGAAATCAATCACTTTAAGTGAGTTTTCTTCTTCAAAAACAGGACTCTAGGATGTTCAGATAAATGAGCTGTAGAAGCAAACACAAACATTGCCCAACTCAGTGTCCTATAATTGCCACATATTCTTGTCATAAGAAGCACCCCAATGAAGAGGATGAACTGTTATAATCAATTAGTTTTCAAGTCTCTGTTGAAATAGACAACATCTCTTTGGGCAAAACTCTGGCTTCTCTAGCTCTTCTTTTCAATAATCAACATTGTGAGATGGACACAGAGCATTGAGTTTAACATTTCTTCTAGTACTTCTGAAATCCTGTTTCCAAGGAAGCAACTGTGGTAAAACTCAGTTTCAAACAAAATACATTAAATCTTTCCATCTTTTACTCTATAAATTCTTTAATGCCTTGAAATAAAATTACACTCTGTACTTCTACAACATCTGCTTGAGGGTATCACAGTGATTATTAACTAATGTTAGGAAACTATGCTTTTAGTGGCACAGTACTACAATTAAGAGAACTAGGCTGTGGTGAGGCTAAATGACTTCCACTGTCTCCTTGAGAGGGGGGATCAGGGCTGACAGCACAAAACCGTGAGTTCCAAGACTAATGCCTCCACTACAGGATATACTTTATTTGTTTGAAAGTGTCTGCTGCCATAGTGAGAGTCTGGGCTAAAGCCCAAGGTAATAATTTCCCTGATTTCTGTGGGTCTTGGGTTAAACTCTAAAGTTGGGTTGTTGTTTTTTTTCCAGCTTGGATTTTACCTGCCATCTATACAGCATGCTTTAGGTTTTCAAAAACATGTACTAGTAAGCCTTCTTTTTAGGTATTTTGCTCACAGACAACATGGTCTGAAGGTTTTTTTTCCCTTAATAATGGAATTTCTCTGTCACATTTGTGTATAAGGCATTTTCTCTCCTGTGAACGTAACTCTTTTCTGTTCATTGATTTGTTTAAAGAAATCCTCCTCAGGATTTACTCACAGATAAAAGTCTTTATTAGTGCAAGAAGCTGTGTCTCACTGAGCAAATTATAGTACAGTGAAACCTTCAAAATGGTCAGAACTTCTATACATGAAAACATTGTTTCCTAAAATGCAGAAAATCAGGGTAACAATCCAAAAAGGTTCTCTAGTGACCACAGGAAATATACATATATGTTTACATTAAATATACATGCACATATAAAAACACCTCTTTAACCAAGAAGCAGTCAGGAAAGTTAGTAATTTGTTCTTCGCATTTGCCTGCATTTGTACATAACAAGCCGAAGGAAAATGCAAGGGCTTTTAGGGAACTGCACTATCACAGAACCCAAATGGCACTTATTGATCAACATCATAGACTTGGGAAGGAAGTCATGTAACCACTGGGTACAAAAGTTCATAAAGGAGGGTTCTAAACAGCCCTATTCTCCCTGGCCAAATACCTCTGTCTCAAAGAGAGCAAGGAGGGCTACCTGGCTTTCTTACACGCTTGACTCATCCTCCTTCATCCTCCTGGAGTGCCATGTTCCCCTCACACAGAACAAAAACAAAATGAAAGGAATGAAAAATCTCCCTCCCTGACTTCCAGTGAGGGAGTCTATGGTACCTGGAAGAAAAGAAAAATCTCGTGTTCCCGTGCATGGGCTGGCACGGTTTCAGTAAAGGGTTCTGGCACAAAGGATGACTTACAGCCTCTATCTAGCCAATCACCAGCACGTACTTCCACATTCCTCTGGTTTTCTGAGGTCTTCTGACCTTACCACGTCACAGAACGCAGGACGTCTCAGCTCTCAGAGAGAAGGCCCTGGTGATGTGGCATGAGCTCTACAATTCTTTGCATGGAGAAACAAACCCCAGGATCTCCAAAAGATACCTATGCTGGGATTTCTGTTGTCCACTTCAAAATCAATTATGTCCCCCCATCTCTGACAGACTTTAATTTCAAAAATTATAAGAGTGAGCAGAAATGATTCACAGAGCTTTCATTTATGTAAAAAATGAAGATGTGGTTTCAAAAGAGTCATGCACTGACCTAGCCCTACTCCCACTGCAATCTATGGCAGAGCTCCAATTGACGCCAGTGGGAGTAGAATTAGAGTGGTGGGAAATTGTTTTGAAAATCAGATGGAAAAAATCTCTGAACCACATCTGCTTTCCCTTTTCCCCCTCTCTTCACACATCCACACCCTTCTCTTAGTCTCACTCATGGGGAAATGATCCACTAATTGGTTCTGCATGGACAAGATCATATTGAGGGAGAAGTGTTGCCATAATCTAATCTAATTAAAATAATTTGCAGGTCTGAGTGAGAAGTTAAATAACAAAATAAGGCAGCCCTTGATAATTGATGCTCATTGTGAAAGTGACTGAGAGCAATGAGTAATTTCAATCCAAGTTGAGTTCCTAGCTCATTTGCCTCTCTATCTGTGTATCTTTTAAGTCCAAATTGTATGTAATCAACAATACAAGCAACGTGATTCTTCTTGTAGTTGACAAATTCGTGGGTTCATTTTGCATACTTTCAGATATGTACATACCAATTAATATATACACTCTTTCTACCTGAGAGAATTTTACATCAGGTAATTAGAACTTAGCTCAACTAAAAATGCTCTCAAAACAAGTATAGTGTCTTTTAGATCCACAAAGCTAATTTAAGAAGCTAGTGGGCATGATTCAGTCAGCCCAACAATGAAGGCTGGCTGGGAATTAAAAGGAAGGCCACACATGCATGACTATATTTTTGGCTGGCCTTTCCCAGCAGGGTGTTTCTACATTACATCAAAACTAATAATCCATCTGGGTGCAGAATAAGGCAGATCAGCCCTTTTTCAGAGTGACCAGAAATACTGAATTACAAGTGCTTCATCCACATGTAGCCACCAAAACCAGGACCTGGTTTTTAGAGTTTCTAAGTATCCGCCCTTCTAATCCATTCCACTCTTTGGGAGGAACCCAGCACACCCGAGAAGAGATTATTTTCCTTGAAGGATTATCTACTTTGCCAGTGGTGGAGAGCAAGGCAGACCATACACCTACCATACTGTGACCAGTGGACACAATGAATTGCAGTTACACTACTCATCTTTCTCATGTCTCTCAGGTAGCAGCAACTGTTAGGACAGAGAAGCCAAGCCAGGAATGGTGGCGACCTGGTGTGGGCCATGACCTCACCCATGGGGACCATCCCCCAGGGAATGAACACAAAGGCAGAGCTCAGGCTGGCAGTGGGACCCATGGGCAGCCCCAGGCATGGTAAGGGGGTGGGCCAGGTCCAGCGTCCAGGCAGGGAGCCCAGCTGGGGGCAGCAGGACATGAGGCCAGAGATAGGTCCTTTCTTTTGGTGCTGCTGAGCAGTCTAGTGGATGTCTGCCCAAAGCTCAGAGAGACATTTTGATTCAGACTTAAAAAACCCAAACACCTGAATATCATTAATGGGTCAATGCAACACATCCATGAAAAGTTTCATTTTCAGGTGACCTTTTGAATGCATGGGTTAAAAGACTAACCTCAATGTGCTATTTCCAAGCTCTTTTTCACAGGTATGGGTGAAGGTGAACAACTACTATGAGCTCCAATGCAATTTCACCACTCTAGGCAAACCACCTTTAGTCATGAGAATCATAATTAACCCTCTGTATTTATGACAGTATTTTACATGTTGCGACTGGGATTAAGACATGAACAAGTCTTAATAACACCCTTGGTCTTTCAAGTATTGTGATCCTGATTCTGTGGGTGAAGAAACTGAGCATATTTACCCCAGCAGTCAACATGGCTTCAGACAGCAAGCCAGACCTCAAGCCATGTGCCCACACATATGAGTATTTTTCTACGTCACTAGGAGAACCTCAGGAGGGACATATGTCAGGAAGCTGATTGTTGCCTCATTTTTATAATGTGAACCTTTTTAAACAGAAAAACTCAGCTTTTCACCTATAAAAGGGAATATAATCACAGTGTTTGGCTACCCTGTGAATCACATAAAACACAAAGTAGAAAGTTTGTGAGCTCAGTTCTGCCCTCATACTCTAGACAGTTCTGATTCATCTCCACTATGGTGGGATCTCATCTGTTTTTTAATATTTTTTTAATAAAGCTGAAGAATTCATAAGTGATGAAGTTTCATCCTGGCAAAATATACAAAATATGTACCTGTCATAAACTAACAGTGTAATAAAAAAAATCATGCATGTCTGAATACACCATGAATAGAATACATGATCATGTCAAAGACAAATGTAGCTGATATTTAGTGCATACTTCAACTCAAATTTCCCTTCAGATGAAACTTCTGCTGTTTATGAAGCTAGAAAAATAAAAACTTAAGCAGTGGGTGTTATGAAAGTCTGGTTCTTATTTCTTTATGTCAGCTTTTCCGCATTAATCAATTGTCCAGACTTGTTTCCACTGCATTTCCTTGGAGGATTCTTCCAATTCTGGGCTTGTCTCCACTTCTGATTAGCACATATATAACTGAAATAAACTGACTTCTTTTTAAGTATCTCAGTTCAGACTGAGGAAAGTAACTGCAGGCATCTGAGCTTGAAAAAGATTGGCCTAGAGGCTGAAGCATTTCTGGGTTTGTTTAAGGAAATCAGTCTGTTCACGATGCAGAAATAGCTGCAGAAAACCTGTCTGATCACTTCAGGAGTGCTGAAAGGGAGTTTCTCCCAGACTGGGCCAAAAAAGGTAATGAAAAGATTCCTGGATCCTTCCCACTCTGTGTCAGGAATTATCTAGTTAACTCATTTACCCTAACGGGTAATTGAGTTGAAGCTTCCCTTGTGCACCGGCTGCGCACTGGGGCTGGTACTCACACCACCCCAGGGTAGAACGGCTTGATGAAGAGTCCCCAGTTTGCTCCATGGACCTGGCAGGGACACCACAGTGGTCACTGGAGCTGTGGAGGACATCCAGAGACAGGATTATCTGACACCCCTCTTCCTGTTCCCCTCTCCCCTGCCGTGGTTTCAGCCTCGTTCCGCCTCCCAGTGAAACACCCTGGGGAGTCACTATAGCACCATGGGAAGGTGAGACATGGATCCAGGAAACGACTCCAAGCCCCTAGTCCTACCATGCCCCTTTTCCTTTCTTATCCATTATAAGCTTCCTGTGAAAGAGAAAGAGAGAAGCTGAGCTGAAATATCTGGTCCTAAGCCCATCTATCATCAGAACATATTTCTACTGTTCAGTCATGCCTAGATCTGAATGTCAGGAAGGTGAAACACCGAGGCATTTACTCCCCATGAAAGCCTGGGAGTGAGGGATTAAGCAGAGAATAAATTTGACGCTGTCAGAATAATCTCCACTAAAAATGTTGGTAGATAATAATGAAAATGTTTAATATTGCCACGAAAATGACAAGTTTTTACAATGGACTATGAAATGAAATTCTACAGCAGTGGTCCAACTCAATAGCCGTGAGACTGCAGCATACTAAATGTTTGAAAGAAAACACTACAGGCATGGTAGTACCCCCACTAAAAGTGCTTAAGGGAGAGTGTTGGACTTCTAGGTTCTTCCCCACTAGAAAAGAGCACCTGGTGGGTCAGAAGGAAATCAGTGTGAGCAAAGCATTACCTGCTCTGTTTGGGTCAGCCATGGGCTGAGAAAAGTGCTCAGACTCTGAAACAATGCAGTGGGTTCTCCTGTTACTACTATAAATTAATAATTTATATTCACCTGTCCATATCCTTGATTAGGCTCTGTTTTGACCCAGTTCTGCATATTTATTGTGTCAGTGACTCAAACCGATATTCTCACATCAGTGGTAACAGGTAAGCTGTTCCTATAGCTATCATAAAGATGCTGTATGCTTGTGACTGGGAGAAGGACCCTGAAACCATGTCTTTATGATAAATGATGAAAATTTTTCGTGGTAAATGATAGATAATATTCTGGAAATGGAGTGGTAAGCAAGGAGAAAAATAATTATCCACCTATTCTTACTCCTCCCGTTTCACAAGCAGCTCAACTTTCCAATACGAAGTCAAGCACCATATTATCTAGAGGGCATCAGGAGTTTGGTTCTCCACACCATTTCTGGAGCTGCAGCTAGGCTTGTGCAAACCTTACAGTTAGTGCTGACAAGGAACTGTTATATATTTGCCTATATGTAATACTAGTGTCATCATTTAGGTCATCCCTGGAGGAACCAGTTATGTTTACAGGCTCCCTTACTAAACTCTGTACAGGTGCGCACTATATATTAGCCATTTCCACACAGATCTGCCTTGCTAAGAAATACATCTATGGCACACTATGGCACCTTCCTTTCAAGCAAATGTGCTTAACATGGTTACTGTGTTTGCTTACCTCAGTAATCTCTGTGTGTATGTATTCAAATAATCCTGTAAGGATGAGGGTCATGCCTGTGAATGGTTGACATCCTCTTTAATCTTATTTCAGGGATGATGGAGAATTTGGATGGTGCCTGGGATTTGTGTAGTCACACAGTAAAGTGAAAAATTTCACCCTAAAGGAATTACCTAGTATTATTTACACAGTTCATTCAGTGAATCAATTTACCCTGAATATGTATGCAGCACGCTTTATCCAATGCAGATAGGTAAGAGCTTTAAAAGTGTTTTCAGTTATTTTTGAAGACCAATTTGGTTTTGCATATTTGCAATTCACCATGTCAGTTAGGCAGTTAGCCAGAAAAGCCCCTATTTTTGTACTCAATTTGTTTGTATTACTGGAGTTTATTTTGTGTCTTGTGACCTTGCTCTTCCCTATGAGAGTACTTATTTTGATTAGTGTAATGGCACTTCCTTGCCTATTTTCTACTGTGTGTTAAATATTTTTTCCTTTTTATTCTTTTTCTGCTCACTCTCAGTGTGAAAAAAATACAGTACTTGCACGACAACAGTCTGAGCTACAATTTACTCTCATGAACAGTGCGTCCCTCACGTCTGGGTGCAGGTGCTCCCAACATTCCTTCAGTAACGTCTTGGAACTACAGTTCTGTTTCTCAGTTTTGTGTTTCTTTTTTCACCACTCTCACCATGACCATCATCACCACTCTGATATCAACAGATCAAATGGGGCAACAGCTGGCTTTTTCCTAGGAGTAATTTTTTCTGATTAGAAAAATAACAGCTATAAACAGAAAAGCATTCCCACACCTGGTAGCTGCTGTTTCCCTTCACTTAAACAGGGGTTAGTTCCTCTTTACTTTCCTTCAGAAGCGATTTTCTCTTCAACAAGTTTGGTTTTTTCACTACCATCCTGGTCTGAATCCTTGTGTTTCAACCAGCAATCCATAAATCTTTATTACCTCAGGCACTTCTCTTTCTGCTTTCATCAAGTATTTATTTCTATGATAATACTTCAATACCTTAAATCACTGCTAAGACATTTATCCTAATAAATGGCATTTCTTTAACGTTATGTCCCTGTTCTCCCACCTTATCTCCAGTTTGTTTGTACAGATTGTAAGCTCTTAGATATTGCAGCCAGAATTTCCAAGAGAGAACAGTTATTTTTGTGCTTTTTAACCTGAAGAGGGCTCAACATACAGGTTTGCAATGAGCTATAGGACAGCCCTACCATTATGCTACATCAGGCTGTGTGAAAAGCGGTTTAAAACACAGAAGTACCTCAGTAAGGGTGCAGCTTCTCCCCATCTCCTCCTACAAAGGAAGGAGAGTGAAAGAGCAGAGTGACTGAGAAAATCTTATGAATTATCTGCATTATATTCTCACTTTCAAGGACAGTATCCGCAAGAGCATACCAGTTTATCAAGTGTTGTCAGTAACTGCCAGGGATAGGTGCAACTCGGTAAAAGATCATTCCTTAAAACTAACTGACATTATTGAACTTGTGTCCGTCACTTCCCCATTTGGAATATTTGATGAGGAACTTCCTTGCCTGGGATGACTGGCAGTGATGCTGCCCTGAATACAAGGGAATGGCACAGGGAGAAGATTATCAGGAAATATGGGAAGTTCATGATCATTTAGACAAAATACAACAACCTACCCACAGCAGAAACTAACAAAATGTATTTTTTCCCTTCCCTTTCCTCCGCATTTGCAGCCACTACAACCTGCTCCCTCCCTGCCCACCAGCAAAAGCATCTCACCAATAAATCCACTCTTATCGCATCACCTTCCCTATCCACTACATCTTCTCAGTTTGTCATCAGTGGGTGGCAACTTTCCCAGGCCCTAAGGAGCATTTGGGCAGGGCTGTTCTCAGTCTCTGGAGAGGCTCCCTGCTCCTAGTCTTCAACTCCACCACTAAATTCAGCTACAGATACTTCAGTTTAATGAGTGATATTAGAAAGAAGAGTGTGGCAAGAGCTGATTCACCACTGCTGCTAATCTCTGTCATTCCTGAGGCTCCACTTCTCCCCAAAAACATTGTCTGTACCAACATTGAAAGTTGTGGCTGAGGTGACGTCTGCTTGGACAACCATGTTGCCCTGGCTGCAACAATCCTGACTGTGATGGCAAAACTCATCTGTGGGATTTGTCGCCTTCCATAGCCAAATGTGTGGGCCTGATGAGCCACCACTGGAAAGGGTCAGAGTGAGAACCAAAATGAGTTACCAGGGAACAGGGTCATGAGCCACAGTCTGACATGACAACAGAGCTATTACTCCTCTCCCACAGACACAGGCTTTGGGGGAGGAAGGGAAGGGAGGACGGAGAGACATGGGAAGCCTCCAGCACAGTGCTCAACCTCAGCAGCGGCAAGTTCTCACTCTTATCCAAGACCCTTTTTTCAACCACTGGGCTTCGTTGGCAAGTCAGTTCGACACTGAGGGAGCACTTCCAGTTGGTTCCACATACATTGTGACAAGAACACAGGAGAGCATCCATGAATGCATCTCCTTGGTCCTTACCTGTATTTTTGGTCACTCCCCAAATGGGACAGAGAGATCTCTCCCCTCAGGAGCTGCAGGATACAGGACTTACATATTTACATGTTTTTTCTCCTCTTTAGCGTGAGAGTTTGTTTGCCATGTAACTATATATATAATAAAGATCATGTTGATTAAAGCGTGTCTGGACCTGGACTAGTACGTCATTGCAACCCCTTGGAATTGGCAGCATTAGACAATCCTCCACACCCGAGCTGGATCTTCTCTTATTGGCCTAATTACATCTACCTTGCTATCCACTGCACTGACATGAATCATAAATGTCTTTATAGGCATACATGCTGATGTACTGCATAATTGCATAGACACTGCTCCTCACAGGCCAGATTTTCCCTGGTGAACAGTGCTGGCAGCTCCTGTTGCTTACAGAGAAAGCAGAATGTGGCAGTCCTGCTCTGCTGCAGTAAGGGACATCGAGTAGGCAATGGCACTGCTGTCACTTGCATACTGAGTAAGGAGAGGTCATTCAGATGGCCGCATCCCACCCTCTCCTGCGGGAAGGATTCCATCTTGAAAAATCAACAGGGTTTCAAGATGTTAGAGCCCTAATTTCAGCCCCGTAGCATATGAAAGGGGCTGATGGGCAACACTTGAAGACAATCCCAAGCACCTAGACAAACTTCAACTACTGCTTGTTGGCAATTGTCAACAAGGGACAACAATCTCCTGAGACTCAAAATCCCTCGGTGAACATCCCCAAAGGGCCAAAACAGCTGGACAGCTCTTCTGTGGACTAAGAGCCTGAAGACAGGGCTGCTCTTCATCTTTCCTGAGCAGCTAGACCATATAGCCACATGGTTTAGCAACTGGATTTCTTATTTTCTTTAAGGGGGTGGAGGAAGCTAACCAATATCTATCAGTTGTCAAAGGCTTATGTTCCAAGATCTGGGCACACTTTGGTTGAAGTCCAGCCCTGGGGGACAGAAGGGAAAGGAACTCTTTACATGAACTTTGCAGTATTTCAGGAGACTGAGGGTTAAAAATGCCAACACTTTTCTCTCTCAGTCAAAATTTGGATTCTCAGCAGTGACTTCAATGTGAAAATAACTGGGGCCTATTACTTCTTTCCTAAATATCCAATACCTGTTTATAAACACTGTGATTCAACATTGTTCCCAAATGTGAATACCCAGCAAATCCTGGTATGCAAAGAACTGTGTCCACCTGAATAAGCCCAGACATTTATGTGCAGAGAAGAGTCTCTAAAAATCCCAACCCCAGGGGCTTCCAGAAACAGGGAAATTAATGTAATCACTAAAAGAAAAGAAGATGCAAGTGTCCTTCCCAAAATCTTAAAATACTTAAATTTGGTCTCTATAGATTTATCCAGCTGACTTATAAAGATAAAAATTAATGAGACTTTAAAAATAAGAAATATTTTAAACGAACTTTTAAAAATCTTTCTTCTCTCCTCTCCCTCTCTGACATAAATATTACATTCATAAATCTAGCCTGCAATAAAATCCTCTCCTAATTTATAGGATCGAGTCCCAGAAGGCACCATTGCCTGTGAAGTTCTGCCAACTATCTATCTAAGCCTGGTACCACGAGCATTTCACACCACTTCTTGTGCATTGCTCCATTCGTAAATGAGTTTTAAAGTGTTGTGCCTCTGGTGGTTTTTCATGAGCCTTCCTCAGGCACAGCTTCCACAGGGTTTTATTTAAAAAAAAAAAAAAAGGGCATTTAATGCTGTTTACATTGAGGCAATTTACCAGACTCTAAAGAGAGGCATTTCCCATAACATCCCGCCCTATTTAGCCAACCTTTTTATCACCTTGATATTGAAAGCAAACAGAAGGATGTATAATGGGAATAACTTTTAACAAGCTGCCCTTACGGTGAGTGGGTTTGACTCAAACCCACAATTCTTCTGCGCTTTTGCACAACTGACAAGCCTGGAATCTGAACTGAGACCAATAAATATTATAAGACAATTCCCAGATCCAAGGACCCTGGGCAAGACAGACTTCAGGACTGAGATCCATCACAAGCTATGTATAAATTCTGCACTCCACTTTGCTCAGAACACAGGCTACTTCCTAGTTTCCCTTGCTCATTTCAACTTTCTGTCATTTAAACTTACTTTTAAAAATTACATTGTTCTTACTGTTAAATTATGAATAAATAATATGACTTCTCCTGCCCTTTTTCCTGTATATAACTTCCTTAAAAGAGCATTGACATATTATTATGGAAAAAATGTACTGACAATTTATAGTCAATTTGAGTCTGATCATTACCTATAAATTTTCTGACCTGACTTTCCTGTATATGACTCTCCCATTAGTTCAGCCAACACTTCAAGCAGCCTGCCTGAGCAGGCTACTTCAGATTTCACATCTGACTTTTTAATTTTTCTTCTTCTTTTCTGCCATACATCTCAACTTTATACTCTCAGTAACTAGTCCCTAATCAGCAGGCTGAATAACTTTCACTGAAGGCCTAGTGTCCCTTTACACATCTGTAGACACATCCGTATTCCCCTATGGACCTCCCAGCTAAACCAAACTGCAGTCTTTTGGCAACTATATGCTTCCTAACTTTCAAAGACCTTTTCTTCAGACAGCATATCTCCAACCCCTCATGATGCTGAATGATGCTGACTGATATGTCCCTCTGAAAACCAGACAAAGCAGTATTTATCATGTTATTCCCCCAGCTGGTTATTGAGTTGAAAGGGATGAAAAGAAATCTTGGAAAGCTCTACAGTTAGATTTTCCCCATGTGCTATCTGTTCCCACTTTAATGGAGTCACATCAGAAATGAAGTGGCAAGAATACTGTATTCGGTTTCAGAATTTACTGTGTTCAATTTTGGGCCCCTCACTATAAGAAAGACATTGAGGTGTTGGAACGTGTTCAAAGGGCAACAACGCTGGTGAAGGGTGTAGACAACAAGGCTTATGAGGAGCAGCTGAGGGAAGTGGGGTTGTTTAGTCTGGATGAAAGGAGGCGGAGGGGAGACTTCATCTGTACCTGAAAGCAGGTTGTAGCGCAGTGGGGGTTAGTATCTTCTCCCAAGTAACAGGCGATAGGACAAGAACAAATGGGGTCAAGTTGCACCAGAGGAGGTTCAGATGGGATGTTAGGAAAAATTTCTTCATCGGAAGGGTTGTCAAGCATTGGAAAAGGCTGCCCAGGGAAGTGGTTGAGTCACCATCCCTGGAGGTATTTAAAAAACGTGTAGATGTGGTGCTTGGCAATATGGTTTAGTGCGGGACTTGACAGTGCTAGATTAACAGTTGGACTTGATGATCTTAAAGATCTTTTCCAAAATAATGATCCTATGGATGCATGTGATTTTAAGCCTGGTGTGAGGCTGACCTGCACAAGAGTTTAGTTGGTGCAGACCATGTTCTACACCACCCCTGACTGATAAAGATAAGGAGAAAAAAAAAGAGATATCATGCATTAAGAACCAGGTTTTAAGAAAGTGTTAAACATGACCCAAAGTACCAGACCACATGGACAGATTATGTTAAAAATATCTCTTTATGTCTTTATCCATTGTCATTAATCCTGTAGGACCTTTTTCACAGTGACTAAGTCTGCTCCCTACAGTATTCACAGCAAAGGTGGCACACAGGTCACTTAAAATACTGCTAGCCCAGGGCTAGGAGCCAGTGGCCATGTCATCCTTCAATATGCACTGACATGAGTGAGTTCACACTGAGCGGGAGGTGGGAGGTTAAGTCTTGCACAGAAGCAAGCCACTTACAAGCAGCTGAGATGGGAGTCTTGTTTTGTGGAAGACCAGCATCTCCAGAGTCCCTCTGAGTTCCTATATGTACACATAACCACTAATCTGGAGAAAAAATATAGTCCCTTATACCACCCTTAAAACCTTTAAAAGCAACTTTATATATGTCAAATACAAGAAAAACACAGCATGTATATATACATGCTGGAATATAATGTTGATTATATATACACAGGAATATAATGTTGATTATCAAGTTATTACAATCCAAACTCTGTTTTCTCATCTCTTACTTCTTTAGAAATGAACATGATAGTGTTACTGAGGTCCAATTTTTTCCCCGCTGAAGCCATAAGTAGAAAAACTCCTGCTGTTTTCGGCTGAAAGGACAGTGTACTCACATGGCTGATGAATAAAGCTACACTGATAGTCTCAAACTTCCAGCATTGTCTACTCTTGCATCTCCGACACAAATCTCAGTATATTTACGAAAGAAAGCTTAAGCTCTTAGACTCACGTGATTGGAAGAGGACATCAGGTTTTGTTTAAAAATTGAACAGAAAAGGAAGCTTGGTTTTCCATCTTGCGGAGGAAAGCTTGGAAACATGAAACACCAAACTTGGTGACAAAAGTCTTAAATTGTCCTATGCTTCAGCTGTCTTGATTTGTAGCTCAGTCTCATTAAGAGCCCACACGTAGAACTACAAAACTGTGTTCTTAATGAATGTGCGTGTGGCAGACAATCAGTGAATAGTTTTCCCAATAAAAAGCAGATTTTGGAAGCATGACAAGAGCACCCTAATCACTGCTACCCAATTCAGTTTATGAGTGGTGGCCCAGTACTCCAGCACGACTGAAAATTCAGGCAGACCTTAGGAGGGTTTGGATGTTAGTTAGCAGCAATTACCCAACATATCTGGATACAGTCAGTCTGTGTTCATTATACAGCAATGATATTAATTCCCTAAAATCCCACTGCCTTTATAAAATATTGAGCACATAGGGGTAGGAAAACTGTTCCTATTAACTGCTTTGTCCAGTCTGATTTTTACTGCCCTTTTATGCTAGGCCCTCTTTAGACCACTTTGGCAGTAAATATCCTCCTAAAGACTTTTTATACTGCCACTGGAAGTGTAAAGAAGTCTGGCTGTAAATGAGAATCAGGTCCAGTGAGTCCAAACAGAGAGGGAAAAAGAAACCAAATTCTTTCAAGGTTTAATCACCTTTAGCATAAATCTACCCCATACAGGAACTGTAACAGCATGTTTCCAGCCATCCAACACTGGATTGTTTCTCCAATTGTCCCCTTTAATTAGCCTTTCTGTCCCCTGGTGCTCTTGGTTTATTACTTCAGTTGCAAGCAGGACATTATTCAAGACTATTTCAGGCTAATTGCACTACAAATATTAAGAGTCTGGCTGTTAAGTGGTCATAAATGAGTCTTTGTAACTACTGAATGGTTAGTAAAAATAATGAAATGCAATTGTTGCATGTACACACAAGTGAGCAGTGTAATATTTTATAATGATGACTATTTAATTGAAATTTAGGTCGAATACTTCTGGATTTCTGACAATATGGCCGTATTTGTAGCAACTGGCCTTGAAAGCCAATTCTGTTTTTCTTGCTCCCAAGGAATCCTGTGTTAGATTTAACCCCAGGTACACAAACTGAATGCACCTAGACCACCAATTGCCTTGTGAAACTCAGTCTTGGCTCCTCGGCATAAGCGCCTTACGTGGGTGAACCTGGGCCTCAAATGTAATGAGCACCCTCAGAAACTGCAAGATCTGCATCTTGGCATCTCTGAGAAGGGATAAGCCTGCTCTGTAACGCAGAGATAGATCCCAGCCTTGGTTAAGGGACAGTAGTCCAGAGAAGTTTCTGAGTAAGTTCTGGAGCAGGACAAGGGAGAAATGCTAAAGCTGAACTAATCCTGTGACCTCAGGTATAGTCCAACCTGTTGTCACAGTGCAGGTATGACCAGGTCTGCTTAACCCACCTCCATCAGCTTTCATCTGACTGTTCTTTGGAATACTGTTACATGGTCAACACAGGCTATGCTTTTTCCTGGCAGAATTTGGTGTGTTACTCAGTAACACAGTGCAGCATAGACCAACGGCTGTGTCAGATGTCCTAGGCAGCAATGTATACATCCAGAGCCACAGAGTAATGAGGATGTTTATGTGGTTTATAAAGTTCATTAGCATGTACTCCAAGGAAAAATGTAAATACCAGCAGTGGAATAACACAAACAGTAAAATACACGTTTTGGTAACTATCACTAGTGAAAATTTTCTTCATGTGACCCTGCCTTAAAACAAACTAGTTGACAACTAATTATGCAGTACAGCTCTTGAGCTCATATAATCCCTGTCAAATTGCACCAAGTGAGGAGTGAGGACCTGTCCCACAAGTCATTACATAAACAAACAATTTAACACGTTGTTCTATTGTATTTAACCCAATGCTACTGCAAGCAGAATACTTCAGTGAGTAATCTCAAGTATTTTAAACCAGAAACAAGATAGCTCGAAGGGCTAGATAAATCCCCAATACAAACATTTCTATTTCTGTCTCCATTTATGAAGTGACTTGTTATAATGCTGACTAATTGGTTTGTAAATTTTGCTGTGGGTTCTTTTTCTTATCTCACCTACTTTTTGTTGGCAAAATCTAACAAGCATTAAGCTCCTCATGTCATCAACTAGTTGCTACAACAATCTGTGACCCTTTAAACTCCATAATCCTTAGGGGAGTAGCAAACTCCTCTGCTGCATTATCTCATAAGGTCTCTTTCTTAATTAGAAATTTATTGAATGGACTAAAAATCCTGATCTCAGCTTCCAGTTACTATTCCCATTGATTCCCATATCAGAAAGGGCATGGGAGCTACAGAAAAGAATTGGCCCATTCCCTCTGCCTGGAGGACAGATGATCCCAGGAGGTTGGACTAGATGATCTCCAGAGGTCCCTTCCAACCCCATATCATTCTGTGATTGTGTGGAGGAGGAGGGTGTTTGCTTGACACCTGGCCAAAGGTCTGATACCCAGCAGGGTGCAAAGCTAAACTCATTCCCACAAGCTACTACAAAGTGAAACAAAGTGTGCTCATGAGGCCAGAGGTGCTTGTGTTACGTTTCTTTCAGGACTTCTTAAATAATCACCAAGCAATTTTTCAGATAGCTGTGCTCACAAACCCTTCTGAAAGCAGAAATTGTCACAGGGAGAGACGAAGCATCAGATCACTAGAGGTTCCTGACTTGCGTGATTTTCCACAGGAGTAAGATGAAACACCTCTAATCGCCTGGGTCCAAGTGGTTTGATCACACAAGGAGGCTTTGTCAGGAGTGGGAATTATGACCACTCGTCTCCAGTCCCAAGCTAATGGCATAACCCACTAATTGTCTTTCCTTATCCAGAGCTTGCCTTTGAATTCAAGCTTTGGTATTACTGTGGCAAATACAGTTAATAACTTTAAAATAAATTAATAAAGAACAGAATCTCCTGCAGAGTTCTCGTCTCTAATAAAGTGGTGGCAAGGGAAGCATGTAGTGCAATAAGAAATAATTGAAACAAAGAACCTTTCTTTTTTGTCAAGCTATTTAGCATTTTGGCATCCTTCCAAATACATTTCCTATAATTGGAAACATTAAATTGCCTGATTTAAATCTGCAACCCCCTCCCAAGCACACGGTCACACTGAGGATATAGCATTGTTCTTGAGTCAGGCTCTAACAGGAGAGCAAGTTGGAGGGACATAATACTCTTATGTTCCACTGAAACAGCTAGGTGAGGAGGTTTTCTGCAGATAAAAGTCTTCTGAAAAATATTGGTTTGGGGATATTCATACATAATGTAAGCAAAACATTAAAAAAAAGGAGCCTGAGAAGAACTGGGAAAAAAATCTGAACAATTTATCTTGACTTATCCATTCCAAAAGTGCAAAGCCATGTAACATTTTATAGAGAATAGGAGAAGTATTTTCCTTTCTACCCTTTAATCTCCAAGCCTAAGCACTATTAAAAAATGTATTATTTATGAATGAATGTTGGTCCTGCATGTGTATTTTCCTTTTTGCTTTCTTTTCAATTCCCCAAGAAAACTAAACATGTTTTGTTTTCAGGTAATTATAAATTGTTTTTCTCGTCTTTTTTTTTTTTGTTCAGTCAGGTCAGGCAAAAAAAGACAATCACTATCCAGTTCTACTAATGCCTCAGGTGCGGTAATGCACTGAAAAGTTTTTGTGTAAACATGGTGCTGTGGTATACAAGGAATGTCTCCAGTGTCTGTTCAGTCTATATTTAGTACCTTATTCCTTTGACTCATATTCTAAGGTTTGTATCATGTACCATAATTCCTTTGGCTTTCTACCCTACCAGGGGTAACAGCGTCAGCAAACTCTGATCTCACAACTAATTTCACCCCTCTGTACTCTTCATGAACTGATCAGCAGCACAAGCTCACAGAGTGGCACAGGATCAGGTGTGCCATTACCATGAGATGTGGGGAAAAACATCCCAGGAAGAGATTAAAAGGAGGGGGACAGGAGCCAAAGCTGAAAAAGAAAAGCACTGAGGATTAATAGAGACAAGCTATAAGTGCCAGCCATATGAAGAGCTAAAAAGAAGTCAGGGAAGTGTTTGTAAGTAAATATGGAAAGAGGAGTGGGAAGAGTGAGGACAGAAACAGCAAGCAGAAAGGCACGCACCCTTTCAGACAGATGGCCATAGCTTTGGCTAGTTAAACTTCAAGATGGATATTCTCTGCTCTGAAAGGAAAGAAAGAGATGGATGTAAGGGAAATACACGCTCCCTGTTTCTCCAGAATAACCCAGTGGTCATAGCCTCCTCAAGCACATTGCAGATGCTGCTTATTTGATTAAAATTTTGCAGGAAAATGAAGAGGTATTCCTGCGAATGTGCACGACAAGAGGCTGGTTTTGTTGCTAATTCACAGACTGTATTGAGAATTATGCTGCTTGTCCAAAAGCTTGGTTTTAATGCTTATGAAATATTGCTAGGTTTTAACACTAAAAACATCTCTAACCTAAAAGCATGGTTAATGATTACTTATTATATCTCAAACAAATAGAAGAACTCCCCAAGACTCTTATATTTCTTATGAGATGGGGAAGCATAGCAAGAAAGAAGTTTGTGAAGGAAGCACTCAGGGAAGAGATATGAGCTTCTGTACATAAGCAAATTAGGCCAGATGTAGGTTTGGGCATAAATTAAATTTAGAGTAAAGAAAAGAAAAATCAACTGTTTTCCTATAGAAAATCTTTGCAGGCTTGAGGTGGAAGAAATTTGCTTTGTGGTTACCCTCACTAGTCAACTTCAGAGATTGCTCTCTCCAAGACCTATTTTCCTTACTCCTACACAAACACTTGTTTTCAGGAAGAGATTTTTAATTTAAAAACTGTCATTGAGTAGCATATACTTGCTCAAAATATTAAGACTTTTTATATAGCTCCTTGAGTAAGGACATTGAGAATGTGTTGCTTTGGATCCTGAAAGTCAAGGTCTGTACTATGACCTTGTTCCCCTAATGTTTTTCTGCAGAATTTCATTATCCCATGGGCTGTACCTCACTCATGTATCAGCTGTTCCTCTGTGGTACTCAGAGAAGGATGCTGCCTTCCACATGTCTTGATAGGTAAGGACTGATGCTTGGTCTTCTGCCCCCAAGGGCCCCTGTCCCTTTCAGACAGACTCATGAGTAACTCTGGGAAGAAACATTAAACAGATTCACATCACCTCAACATGCAACTACTGGGTAATTGCTAACTAATTAAGAGATTTGTTAAAAGGAAAAATGTTGCTACCTGGAGAAACAACTGCTAAGTTTGTAGGACCCTGAGTCCCTACTTGAGAGCAAGGCCAGTACCAGGTACACTGCACAGGGACCAAACTTCCCTGCTGTAGCACATGGTGCTTTTTGTTTGTTACATGAGTAGTCTGCTTCTCTGTGACATTTTTAACATGCCACCGTGGAGTTCCTGCAATATTTAGAAACAACTGTTATGAAACTGTATATTCTACAGCTGAAGAAGAAAAGGTGCTTTATTTACTGTTACTCTTGCTTTCATCTTCCTACGTTGCGTTAAAATAAAATGTCAGAGGCAGTTTTTCCTAAAATGAACCTGCAATGCCCACATTTGTCAGATCCTTTGAATTTCAAAGAGCAACCTCAAAGGACACCACCAAGAAAAGTTGATAGAGTTAAATTGTTAATACAGAAATGTTTATAATTCCATGTTTACGCGTACATATTAATACATTTCAAATCATGAGCTACATTTTTAGCTGAGGTTAAAAAAAAGAGAATGGCTGAGGGAAAGATTTGGACAGTGTCTTTTTTTCTGTTCAAAGCTCATGAGAAGAAAAAGACATTGGGCTTGGGAAGACTCCTAAGAACTTTTATTAAGTTCTGTTTTAAAAAAAAATCTGTTCTTCACCTTGTCACTTCTGTATCACAGTATTTTCCAATGTACACTTTTAAACCAACATTTGTTGTTTTCTAAGCTAATCATACCCAGGCAAAGGAAAAGCAATTTAAAACCTGTGCTTAAACGTATGTCAGAGGAATATTTAGAGTTTCATCTATGACCAAGAAAGCAATCAACTTACTCCACCTGTCCAGAGCATCATTAATGACCTGTGGATGGTAAAACAAGAGCTCACAGCTGTAGTGAGAGGACTGGGCTGTGCTGTGGGTTGCCTGAAACATCACACCAACTCTGAGCCTCAAACAGGGCTATGGCAGGCACCATGAAAGACATCACTAATGGGAGTTCCTTGTAAAGAGGGCAGATGGATCCAAAATGTGCCTGTAACTGTAGACTCTGGCCTTTCAAATGGTAGCAAGTTAAAGGTTAAATTCTGTTTAAAAAAAAAAAAGCAACAACCAAAACCAGAGCAGAAACTGACCTTGAGTAAAAGTCTTAAATAAAAATTCCTTATATCTGAAAAAAGTAGAACAACAGTTTTTCTACTTCCCATACATAAACCTGTTTACTTTAACCACTCCCAAAAACGACATCCTAGGGACACTACTAGAATTTTCTGCTGGAAGTTATAAACGAATATATGGCCTCCTCCTTTAACAGAGGCTGGGTTCATGGTTAGTCTGGATACCAGAATACAGGTGAATGTCAATGCCAGGAGTTGTTTCATTTGTTCAATACAAACCCACCATCTATCATCATTTATCTTTTGTTAAAAGCCCATGCAGCTAAAAACACCCAAACACAAATAAGCACACTTATTGAAACAAGGAAAGCAGTTAACTTTTAGAGCAGAAAAATTCAGCCAAGAAAGTAAAAGTAATTCCACAGCGTCCATTAATGAAGCTAACTCTATCATAGGAACTATATTGTCATACATGTATCAGTACATCAAAGTTTAATTGCCACTGTGTGATTCAGACATTCAGAGACCAATGCTGCCAAAGGGGAAAGGGATGCTGCCAAAGGGGAAAAATCATTATCCCCTTTAATAAAAATCTAATCAGATTTACTATTTGAGACATCTCATTTATTATTTAATTAGATTAGGATCAGCTGCTCTGAAATAGAAATAAATAATTTCAAGGGTTAGGCCGCTTGATACTTTTCCTCTACAAGTCCCTTGCGTTGGTACTGGGTGATATTAAATGCCAATATTAGTAGCTTCATTATTCAGAAAATCATGTATGAACACCACCTTGACTGCTGGCACCTGAAGACTAGTTTACGTTAAAAAGGTATGGTCACTTGCTAGTGCGGTTTGGAGGCATGCCAAATCACAAAATGCTCCCTTTGTTTCTAGTTGCTATTCTGTATGCAGAACAGCTAGATAAAGAGTTGCTGGCAGTTGGAGAGATGCCTGTTGCACTGTGTATTTTGGAAGCTAGGAACATCACCAACAAGCGTATACCATCTGACTCAATTACTCAGTTGAACAAAGGCACTTTCTTACGACAATTTGCTTCTTCTGATTTTACTTAGATAGGTTAACCACTTTAAAAATGTCTTTGCATACACAGCTGTTTTCTTTGAGGTTTATAAGTGAAACAGAGAAGCACTCTCAATAGAAATAATATATTTTAAACTAGTGGATAATATTTAATATACTTGCCTATTCAGCAGAACCGTATCTTCATGACTGTGCCTTGTAAGAAAACATCATTATAAAGGCGGTTGTGGGAGGCAAAATGAAAAGGTCAATTTCTCTCTAAAAGCAACCTCTGCTGGGTTTACTGCAGGCTTCAGAAAAGAAATGCCTTTGTGGTGTACACAGACATGGATGGGGGCAGGCACAAGTCCCTTGCTCAGCTGTTGGCGTTGATGGAATACGCCACTTTCTCCAGTTGACAAAAAGGTACGCTTTTCTATATTTGGAAACTTGAGAATTAAGCTCAGATCTTTTCATCTCACTTCTATGAGGAGCATACTTTGCTCCCACAACAAGCTCTGGGGTAATGTTCCTTAGATGTCATTGCCAAGAGAAAGAGGAATGACAGAAGGAAAGCGTTTTAGCCTTTTTGTAGAATTTCACAAATGCTTTGGTAGGTGTAATAAGTGTAGCACGTGCAGCTGCTGGCAGTCATTGCACTTCTTTGTATAGGCCAAATCAGCTTAGAAAATGGATGTGTGGATGCCGCAGCAGGAGCAGCACAAGCTCTACTTATTCGATGTTACTGGGCTTTTGTTTTGTTTCTTAAGAAATACAAAAGGCACGCTCCACTTTTACAGTGTGCCTTCATTTTAAATTAATTTCAGAGGATTAAAGACACTTATGAGGTGAGGGTACAAGCAGGTATAACACCCTGATTCACAAAGGAATCCTGGGTAGGGCCAAGAGCCTGAAACCTCAGCTGGCAACACTAAACTGCAGTGCTAAGGACTATATTGGGAAGATTAGCAGAGAAGCAAAAAACCACCTAGCTAAGATGCAGTTCACACTGAGTCAGAAAAGGGAGTTCAGATCTTCAACAAAGAGCAACAAGGACAGAAGTCAACAGGAGAGGTGCCGGATGACTGGAGGTGGCCAATGTGACGCCCATTTATAAGAAGGGCCGGAAGGAGGATCCCGGAAACTATAGGCCTGTCAGCCTGACCTCGGTACCGGGAAAGATCATGGA
>JAOQGH010000023.1:45298056-45316757 GCA_025769975.1 Gallinago jamesoni
TAATGTGGTTGGACTCGATGATCTCAAAGGTCCCTTCCAACCACTAAGATTCTGTGATTCTGTGATTCTGTGATTATATACCTCACTTTAAAATACAGACAAAAGACTAATCTACAAGAGGTCTTCTCTGGTTCTTGTACCCCACTTTCCCACTGAAATCAACACAGACACCTGCCTAAAGAAGCCTGCAGTTGCTTGGGAGAGTCATCGGAAACCAGTGCTCGTGTCCATGTGATGAATTTGTTAAGTCCCTGTTGCAGATACACCCAGAGTGAACTTCTACAAACCAGAAGAGTGGAAAATATCACACAATAACACACATCCCAAAGATCATCCGCTGCAAAAGGCTAGAAGACAAACACAAGAGCAATGACTTTAAAGTTAACTTCAGTGGATCTGAGACTCAAGAAGTCCCTGTCAACACACTATAATCTTCTCTCTAGAGACGCATCAGAAATTCTAGAAAAGGAAAGTAGGATAGGTCTGGATAAGCATGGGTATTTGTGACTGCGTGGGACAGAGCAAACTTTTTGTTTCTTGACAAAACAGAAGGAATTAACCCAAAGGCAACAATACAGTTGCAGGTAAACAGAGCTTTCTTTATTCCAGTTCTGGGCAACAGACATTAACAACTTTTCATACAGGTGTGCTTTCCCATATGGGTGAGATCATTCACTTCCTCATTTAATGTCCTTTAGAGGCATTCTGTAGAGGCATGCAAGACCAAGTCTGCAGACCTCACCAGGACAGCTTGGGTGCTGAGAAGCTAAATAAAGTACTTCATTGGGAGGAAGGGGACATGGTAGTTATCTGTGCCAAAAAGAATTCATTTGTTCAATTAACGTATATAAAAACTTTCATTGAATTTGATGACAATACTCCCATTATCTCAAGCAGAAACAAGATTGTGCTTATTACAAGCTTTACAAGAAACACAATGTTGATTTAACTGAGTCAGTCAAGAAGATATTATATTGGAGACCTACAATCTTCCCAGTGCAATTGCTCAAAGCGTTTATAGAGCTGAAGGACATATAATGCACTTGGAACACAAACAGTATAAAGACATTTTCTCCTACCAAAACACAAGAGCTATTTGGGATTAATAAACATATTCACAAATACCCATCTCTTGTCCAAACTCTCATAAATATCATCAGCCCAACCAGAATAAGAATAGCGTCTGTCTGAATGGTATGCTTTTACTTACAATAATCTTTGTGAATGTTTCTTTTTATTGTAACCATATGTAGTCCCTGCATCTGATAATTTAGCTTTCAAAGGATGGTGGTTCTTGAAGCCAAGGCCAACATTTGCTGTTCAATTCAAAGATCCTAAAATGAAGGTATTAAAATTGTTTATGAGAGACGTGTTCATGCAGTTTGTTGAATGTCTTCAACTTCTCGTAAATAGGCAACTGCTGAAAGTGATACAAACTCTTTTTCCAAAGAGTGAAAGAGGCTTTTGTGAAAAGAATGCCAAAGTCTCCAGTGTAAAATACAGGATGTTCTTTATCCAGAAAGGATGCACTTTAGGCCTCACACATTCCTTAAATTTCAGTGAAAATACAGAAAAGCAGCAAAACGCAGCAAATTTCAACCTTGAAAAGTGACTATTCTAATTTTATGGTTTGACTTGTTAAGAGTAAGACATTCAGAACTAGCCCCTCAGTTTTTCAGCAGAACACAAAAGTCCCCAAAGTGGACCAAGAATATTCAATTCTTCCAACTTGCACATAGTTGGGTTATCTAGTGCTAAACCACAAAATGAAATACCTATATTACCCCCAGTCTGAAAACAGCCCCAGGGAATCCAGTAGAGAGAAGAACCATTTTTAGTGCATCAAACATAACAGCATATGGTGCATATTCCTTTCATTCTTAACGCACCCAGTTTAGTCTTTCATTAATAGAAACCATATTTGTCAACAAAGTTGAGTTTCTGAAGTATAACCAATTCATTTTTAAAATATCTTTCTCAGAAAATAAAGTGTTGTTTCAAAATTTAATTACAAAGCATGTACTTGACGCAAGCTAACGCACTAATTTAAACATGATATACCAAAATTAAAGCAAAACAGACCTTGACTATTCTACGTTAGCTGCATTTTTGTAAGACTTTTTTGGACCTGCTCCAAGAAAGCACTAAAACATGTGTTTTCTCTTCTTTACTTGTGTGGGATTTCACATTACCTTGCCCAGTCTAACTTTGTTGTTTCTTCTTTCCACTCTTCCGTCATTTGCTGATGCCTCCCATCCGCTCTTCTGGGAAGAGTAACTATCCTGCATTCTGTCAAGAAAGGCTCCTCAGTGCCCTTGGTCTTTTGCACCCATTGACTTGAGCTTGACGCTTTATCTCGGGATTCATGGCTTCATATCTAGGGTAGAAAGTAGACCCAGTATCTCCTTTGGAATCTGGCAGAGGTTAGTCACACTGGTAATTTCTCTGCTGTCATCATGCAGATGGGACAAGACTTCAGCACATACTTAGATGTGAAACACAGGAGAGAACTGTTAAATGCAAATCTGTGTTCCTATGTCACGAAGGTGGTCTGATAAATCTCATCCCACTCATTCAAATGATTTCATGAACAGCATAGTTTCCAAAATGGAAATCCTTACAGCAGTATAGGGAAACAACTACTCAAGAAGTGGGGTAATTTCAAGAAACGTAAAGATTTGTTTTTGAAGGGATGATTATCTGGTGAAAAAGAGAATTTCCAAGTGAAAAACTGGGACACTTGGTACAATCTTATCTGTGCTGCCACCCGCTTCCTTACTACATACAGGGAGTGTTCAAAGGCAGCAACCATTCTCTAAATAACTTCAAAAATTATTACCTTTAAATAGAAGCTGGCACAGTATCTTCTGTCTTTCTAGCAAGCAGATAATCTTGCTCACCACCACCTGCCATGGAAACCCTGCGGCACCAACAGACCTGTGTTCCCAGGCTCCAGTTTGTAGGAAGGCAGCCCTGGACCACGCTCTGGGATGTTATGGGTTACATTCTGCCTTTAAGCTGCATCGTGGGCACCTCTGCTATTTTGAGTTGTTTCTGAGGTTGCTGGGAGGTAATGTTTCCAGCATCTGTTTTAGAGGATCTCTCACTGTTGAAGCGATTTTTTCCAGCCAGTGCGTGGAAGCAGCAGCTCCTAATCCTTCAAAAGTAAATGACATTTTGGCTGTAGTGGAGAACCGAGGAAGGTAGCCAAGGAGGACATGGAGGACAGGTGTTTATGAGAGAGGAGCCTCTAGAAATGATATATTGCCAAATTAGCTCTAAAATTCCCTTGTGCATCCAGAAGGATTTTAGCGGCTTTCCAGACCTGCCTTACAGATGTAGTCCAAAGTGTTCCCTTTTTTAGTTTACTAGCACACAAATGAAGGCACCAAAGCACAGAGGTTTCATGGAGACAGTCCCACTTAAGCGGAACACCTCCAGGGGGACACAGGCTCAGCTCCCCAGTGACATGCCCCGTGCTGGGCTCACAGTCCCCCCACAGCTCATTGGCATACCATGTCCCCAGCTCCCTGAGCTCCCTGGAGTCTGTGGGTCCAGTGTAATGGAGCAGCCCAGGATCTGCATGTAGGGGACTTCAAACATCCTGGAGGGTTTTCAAAAGGAAAGCAAAACCTGAACCCAACAGGGCTGAAGCTGCTTAGGTTAGTTACCAGAAATTCAAAGGAAGAGGGCTTGGCATAAGCTTTGTGGTTTTGAAGGGAATTATGTCTTGTCTTTATAAAGTATTTAGGTGTTCAACAACTTCAATGGGGAGCCATGAGACCTCAAATTGCTCAAAAACTCTTTGCCAGGATTTTCTGCCATGAGGTGGAAAATGCAGGTTTAAGTCCTGTAAGATTTAGGAGGCAGTTGAACCTGGGTTTATAGTCCTGTGACAGGGTGCTTTTCCTCCTGGTGCCACTGTCTGCCCCACCACAGCTTGTCCCTTACCAAAGGGACACCGGGTAGCACTCACAACGCTCAGCTGTTCTCTGTGCCCTGCTGTTCTGTGCAGCCATTCCCTAAGCTTTTCTGACCCAAATCTATACTCTGCACAGAGAGCAGAAGCAGCTTATGTGATATTTTCCCTAGAACATTCACTCCAGGTCTCATACAGTTACTTGAGATGGTGCAGCTCAAGCCTTCCAAATCTCAGGGGAAAATAAAATAAAATAAAATAAAATAAAATAAAATAAAATAAAATAAAATAAAATAAAATATATAAAGCTTTAAGGGGAGAAAACAGACTTAAAGACTTCTGAAGTTGTGTGAAAAAATAACTTTATGATGCATAAGCAAGTCTACAGGGTACTTCTTTAATATTCCTCCTCTCGCCACAGGCTGTGCAGGGACACCCCATCCCATACATCAGCGGGTGATCCTGCACCGATAAACCCCAGGCTCTGAACTTCCCTGGGCTGCAGAAGAGAGAGCTCCTCAATGCACTCAATGAATGAGGAGTGGCAGTCCCCTGTTTAGCTACCTTTGCCCATTCAAACCCCCACAGGCAGAGACTTCCTCCTCCTATTCATTTGACTGAAAGCACTTATAAAATGATCAGGCAACCAAATAAAAGCGGGCTGGTCCTGCGTGCTTCAGGGTTTCCGAAACTTCCCCCAGTTTGTAAAAAACACAAATGTGTCTTACCAATGACCGGAGCAACGCCTTTCCCTGGCTGTATGCGAGGGTGTGCTAAGCAATTACTGGAGAACATTGCAAGGCCCTTTTCAGAAGCAGGGAGACCAGCTGGTTCTCTGAATGAGAAGGGAAGAAGCTGACAAAAAGGGATCTACACCAGAACAAAAGAAAAGGCAGCTGAGAAAAAAAAGTCAGAGACAATGTTAATGAACTGATTTTCAGGCCTGATGTGGAATACTGTCCCCTTCTTTGTGTGTCAGCACAAATAGCTCAAGCAATGGACACCAACCTTGTCCCCTTCCTGAAGTGCTCTGGGTACAATAAGCAGTGAATTAAGGCTTTTTCAAAACACCTTAGACAGTAACTTGGAAACAAAGTGGTCATAACTATGGCCAGTTTGTTTGAGTCCCATGAGAGTTTTCAGTTATGATCTCTGAGATGGGAAAATTTGAAAAATATTTGAATTTTTTTTTCCACCTACTTTGAACTGGCTCCCTTGAGAATGAGGGCAGAGGGGCGATGCCTCTGGTGGTATCAGGCTAACCTGGCTGGGCAGGTTGTTTCAAAACAGCATTCAAGCTAGGGAAACTATTGGCTTTTGACATCATTGATAGAAATTTCTTTCCCTTGTCTCTGTCAAATCGCTGAGCAGCTCAGCCATGCCCTCCGATTAATCTGACACAATCACTGCATGGCTTGGAGCAGCTCTGGGTACGGAGTCCCCTGTCAGGAGGGTAATATAAAGGTGTCAGCTGTAAATCATGTGTGCTGCCCGGGAGTAAAGTTCAGCTTGTGCCCGATGAACCATGCCAGAGTCAGAGCGTGTACTGGAACAACAACCCAGGGCTCTTGACAAAGAGAGACTTAACACTGCATACTTGTTGTTCCAGTCCTGACAGTGTTATCCTGTCCACGCAGCTGCTCTACAGCCAAAGTATGAGACAGCCATCACCACTAAAGCCCTCTGGCACGGAGGAGGAGGGAGAGGGGAGAAAGCCAGCCTCAGCTGGAGACCCAGGGGCAGGAGAGAGAACTGCAGAAAAATTTGAGGATTCTCATCTCTCTGTGCAGCTTTGCCATTCACCCCATTCTACCGCTGGTTTGTTAGCTGAAAACACAACTCTGAGAAGAACCAGGGCCCATCAGATGGCATCTGCCTGAACTTACCATCTGCTGCAAGCTCTGTGGCCAGCTGCCCTGCCTACATGCTGGGCACAACCACACTTAGTCTGTGGTTGGAAACTCACTGCACTACGTAACTTTTATTTTGGATAGGGCTATAAAGATTAACAGTGGAAAGCTATTATATTTACCCAGAGGCCAGCACAAATTGCCTTGTTTTTTTAACTTGAGCCGAACAAGTAGGCTTTTCCCTTAACAGGCAGTGCTGTTTTCTTTATCTGCATGATTTTGCAACTACTGAATGAGATGCTGGGCTTAGTATGTAGAACAAGGATTCCCTCTCTGTGACATGCATGGAACCATCTTCTCTCTTTTTTTCAGAGCTTGAAAGACAGAGTGAATTGTGCTGAAAATGAGCATAACAGCTTTTTTTTTTTTCCTTAAAAATAAGCAACACAAACTCACTTTCAGAGCATACTTAATAAAAGAAAACCCCCAGGGAGGGAGGAGGGGGCAGCAAAGCTCAGCTAGAAGAATGGAGTTGGCATCACCTATTGCTCAGTTTTCTAGGTGGCTGAGGAACAATGAGTGGAATAGAAGCGTCCAGAGAAAAGAAAGCCTAAACTGAAATCTCTGTCCTTCATCTGCACTTTCCTAAAGCTTGTGGTTGTTTGAACCTGGGTCAGTCTCAAGTCAAGGAGGACAGTTTCTTAAATAAACTGCAGAGCACAGACAGTATGTTTTCCATGAATACCAGTCACAGGCTTGGTATCTTGTAAATAAGACACACTCCTGGAATAGCTTTAAAACCCCATCCTGGAAAGGCACGGTGTCAGTAACTACTGCTGGTAAAGTCTGCATGGACAGCACGACCCTGCCATCTCCTGGTGCAAAGCCCAATAACAGTGTGTCCTGGTCTGAGGTAGAACAGAACTGGTCTACGTAAATGTGATAACTGCCAAGAGTTACCTGCCTTTTCACTGCTGGCTATTCGTGTTTCATTAATTCCTGGTAGTCACAAGTCCAGGGTGCCGAGCAAGCTGCCCCAGCCCTGCAAAGTCTCACAAAGTAATTGTGTGACTGTGCTTTTGGGGAGGGTCCAGTCCATGAAAGCCCATGTCACATTTGGAAAGGAGGAGAGCGATGCCTCCATAAACACAATGATGGGGAAAATTGACTTATTGTTGTCTAAAGAAAAAGTGCCTGTCAGCTGTCAATCAGGCTTTGAAAAATATTCATGAAGCGCAAAATCATTCAGCATCTGCCAAACCTTGTCAGCAATGTGCAGTTCAGTGAAAACGCCTGCAGTGATCTGTTAGCAGGAAAGGAAGCCTAATCTTCTAATTTACTGATTTATGTGCGAGTTCTTAAAATTCATTAATCAACCAAAGTGGCGCAGATGCTTGACTTCCCTTTCAAACACATCAGGCTGCTTCTATTACCCAGTCAATACACATATTTGTACTTCATCTCTACCTTGAATATGAGAGTGTAAAGAATGTTTCAGTAGGACTGCATCAGGATTCAGTCCTAGTCTTGACTAAATTAATGTCAAAACTCCTGTTTGATTTCACTAATGCCAGGATTTCATACTTCAGTAGGATCAGAGTCTTATATCTGTTAACTATCACAGTATGAATCGTGATGTGCAACTGTGCTATTGTGAATGTGCAAAGATTTGCAAAGTCAATTACTTGAAGAAATCCAATGAATAATTCTGAATCGCAAATACACTGGAAGAACTCCAGATCTATTTGTTGTCTCACTATGAACAGAAATAAAAGAATAACTTAATGGCTATTTTAGCTCTCATTCAGGGGCATCAGAGCTCACCTTAGCTACCTATGTGCTCACTAGTTACTGTTGAAAATACCCATAAACCTACTGCTGAGGCTTTTTGATTGTTAAACAAAATCCTGTTTCAGCCAGGACTTTAGAGATTCTCTTGCCAGGAGCTGCACTGCAAAGGGGAACTTGTCACTCTCACGTGTTACCATCCTCAGTTACCTGCTGTGACTGGCAAACCTAATGAGGAGGTATTCCAACACCACTCCCAAGCCACAGAGATCTCAATGCCTTTTAATGGGAAAAGCCCACCTCCACATCTGTTGTCAGCTATGAGTGCAAGACCCTGCATTAGTTTCTTCTCCTCACTGCCACCCCACAGGGTAGCTCTCTCCTGCCTTTGCAGAGGACCACTAGTGCCTGCCCCACTGCAGCACCCGCATGCCAGCACAGATGGCCACCCCAGATGCAGAGCCCCAAAGCAGGAGGGAGGTGTTACACTTCAATAGCAGCTCCCTGACTTGAGAAGACATCTTCCCCTGGAGCAGGTCCCACTGCATCTGAGGACTCAGCCATCGTCAGGATGAACCATCACATCACTCCTCACTGGAAAGTAACTGTCTTTTCCCTGGCCCCATTACCCAGCCTGAGTCCTCCAGGTTTCTGATAACTTGAGAGAGCTTCAAATATTCCCTGTCTGCTACTCAATGGAACACCCCTGTACTTGGAAAAGCAACACAGACATTGACAGGAAAATCATGCGTATACAGAGAGAAATAAGGGGGTTTTTCTTCCACCTCTCCTTGAGACAGCAGAGTAGCAGCCCTGGCAAAGCACCGTCCCCCATACCATATAGACTACACCACCATGGGCCATCTTTTTTCACTCACTGTGGGGAAAACAAGCAAACTGCTCTGACAGCCTCTGATCTATGGTGGACCTAATTATAGATGAAGCACTGAAGTCCTTACCGCCCTCATTAGGTGGAGGGCTATTAACTCCACTGAAGTTTAGCTTGAGATAGGATTGAGAAAAAGTGTGACACCTAACTCTGTTGGTCTCACACTGAAAAGCCAGCTATTCCCCAATGAGAACTGCAAACACCCTGCCAGTGGGGCTGCAATACCCCATAAGAAAGGCCAGAACATCAGTCCTTTAGCAGGAGGCTTTCAGGATAAGACTGGTAAGGTGGCATTCTCATTAATTCCGATTTCTCATGCCAGATTTGTCTCATGAAGGGACTGATGCCAGGTAAGTTAGAGGGAATGTGTTGGGGAGAGCACACAGAACGTTGCTCCCCATGCCAGAAGCCTGTCAGCTGGCTGCTCTGTTGGAGAAAAAGTTGGAGGCTACAGTACACTGCTAGTCCTCCATGTACCCTCAGTCTTTTCCAGACATCAGGGAAGAGTTTTTCAAAGTTATTTAGATGGGTCAAAGCAGCAAGAGATGACTGTCAAAATCGTCACGATCTCCTAAAGCAGGCAACAAAGGTTAGGAACCAAATCTACTTATGAGCTCATACAAATTCCACATCTTCTGACACTTATGCACCTTTGACAATCTAACCCACTATAGCTACGCATAAGAAACCCCATGGCAACTTTGCACAGCAGCTGAAATTTTGGCTAATTATAGATCTATAATTTCTATATATGTATTCATTTAATTGATTATATTTTACATATAACCCAGCATTCACTAGGCCTATTTGGAGGCCTTTTTGGAGAAAGAAGGAACTATTCTCTCTTCTCCTTCACTGCTCATCAGCCCAGAAGGGCTGAGGGGAACCTTGCCCTCATAGCTAGAGGGATAATTGCTTCCTGATGACAACAGCTGCTGCACTGTTGTACCTTGTGGTATGGATACACATCACCGCTTAGACCACAGACAGATGGAAGAAAAGGTTTATTAAAAAAAACCCACCAAACAACTGTGCGAGTTTTGTATTCATTTACTCAGGTTTTTTTGTGCGCTGTTTTGTTTTTGAAATCAGGCTTCTTGGTATAAATCAAATAGGTGATTCCACCAAACGACAGCGATGATGGTGCCCCTTCCTGAGGATGTAAGAGCCAAGGGTCACTGAGATCACAGGACAACAGGGGAACTGCTTTTGCTGCACAAACCAGTTTTAATTTACCCCATCTGTAAAGGTCTAGACTCCAAATGTTTCAGGCTGTTAAGGGCACCAGGACTCTCTTGCTGGACAGATGTCCTACTGTAATGGGAACCCTCTCAGGAGAAAAAATCCACAACAAGAAACAGCAGCTTGGGCTGCCATTTGCTTTCATTTGCAACTTTAAAAATGCCACAGGATTTAAAAAAAAAATAAAAATCAGGCCAAGAAGAGAAAGCAGCTGCCCCCTTGTTTTCGTATGCATGAGTTCATGTGCTTTACGCCAAAGCATAGCTCAAAGCCAGCACCCACAGGAAGTTAAAATTTGTGGAGCACAAGCTTCAGCTGGTATTTAACTCACAAGAAAGTCAGTCGAGGAGGAAGAAGAGACATTCAGTACTCCTTGCAGGCAGGTCATACAGGGTGTTTAGGTTCTGAAACAGCAAAAGTAGGTGTCGCTTGCAGTAATGATGTTATCATTAACACTTGGTAATGATAACAAGGTATTATTACTCTACTTCATCTGCTTTTAACTACACCTCAAAGCATTTTACAAATGTGAGTAATTATTAGCAAAAAAAAAAAAGGATTTCAAGCATCAAAATACACAGCAGCTGTGCATCAGAGCTATTTCCTACTAACTTGATGATTGACAGTAGCTCCATGAGTGGTTTTTGGTATTTCATGCAATTTGAATGTTTATTCTTTTATTTCAGTTGTTGATGTGTGAAAATTATTTTACAATTTCATTTTTCCTTCTGTAAATAGGTGTGTTGGGAAAAACTTCAAAGCTTCTGAATGACTTGGAGACTTAGTTATTTTCAAAATATAGGCTCCTAGGTTCTATAGTTTGAAAGTAGCACCACAAGCTATAGAATACAGTGGTTCATAAAGTATGCAAAAGCAAGTGTTGTGCCTGGCTCTGCAAAAACATGCAATCTCAGTGTACTATGGAGTTTTTAACACATCTGAGAGAAAAAGAATTCAAAATGGGAAATGAAAACATTTCTCTCATAGCAATGTACCATAACCAGAATATTTTTTAGTGTTATTAAACAAAATTCCAGCAGATACTGATCCATCCACTGGAAGGTAAGAAGTGATATACAAGCACATGCTAATACTCTTATTATTATGCGACTACAAATGCCCAACAGTCTTAGCTCCTGTAATTGTGATCTGACTTTTCAAAACTGTTATTTTACTTTTTATTTCAAACCAATTTCCTTACACAATGTATCTGAACTACTTTCTTGCTCAATAAAGATAAAATAATCTTGAAAACTACACAAAAGCATTTATTTGCTTTCAATTTTTTTTCAAGTCAGCTCAATTTAAGTTGTTCGTTTTCCTGGTTCAGATTTTTTTTTTTTTTCAGCACAGCCAGTAAACTGCAAATCACCTATTTGTTCAGTTTTACTGCAGACTTAGCACCTCAAGATTTCTAAGCCCTCCTATTCCAAACACAGCAGTTGTGTGGTGTAAAATGCTGGGATCCTTTCAATATCCCTTTGGCTAACAAGGAAGGCCACTCTGCAGTTATTATTACCGTCTCACCTTTCCAATATCTTGCTAAAAGCTACTGAGCTGTTTCAAAGAATGCATTTTGCCCTTATGGTGATTAAGAGAGTCACACTCACAGAGCCCTAAGAAAACTTAGCAGCTGAGAAGCTATTGACTAATACTAAGCACATAACATTTGAAGCACGTACCAAGGTCAGTAGAGAGCTGTCTGTGCAACCTCACAGATGGACCTTTATATCAGCACAGAGGTTGTGATGAGACAAAGTGGCCAATTTGCCTTGGGGTAAGGCTTTAAAAAGTGCCTTGATCTGTTTAAAAAACTCTCTGAGCTCTGGCATCAGTAGAGGCAGTGACAAGAGATAATAAAGGTCTCATTAAACCTCACTGGAACCAAATACAAATTCCCCTTGTTGCTGGTCTCCCCAGCTTCAAACAGTCACTTAGTTGCTGGAGGAGAGCCCCAGGAAGAGGTGGGAGCTGAGGCCAGCAAAGGTCACAGCTGAACCTCTGTTTCACTACAAGAAAATAAAGACCTCCTTATAGGTAGAGGGGGGCTGCATTTATACACTCAGCTCAAGCCTGGTAAAGGGCTCTAATATAAATAGGTCTTTGAACCAAAAAGATGTCCTAGTGCAGCAGAGTGTAATAGTACCAGATACTTAATCTTGCAGTGGTTCTTTAGTTTACATGCCCATTAACGACAGGGTATTTCTCCAGCTATCAAATTTCTGCTCGTGCTTTGGTGAAGCTCTCGTGCACAAGGCTTCTATGTCCAGGCTCTGGCAAGCTCCCTTATTTTACGATGCAATGTCAGACTTGGCTGCTTTTCCTAAATGTTCAGACAGTTAGCTTAATGCCCTGAAGGGTCAATTAAATATATACCCAGCAATATCATTAGTTTAATCAAAAAAAAAAAAAAAAGAAAAAAAAATAAGCTAAAGAACCATTAGAATACAAATGCCTGAAAGTGCAGATGTATAAATGCCAGAATGAAAGTCTGCTGGATATCTTCCAGAAGGCTTTAGAGAATGGAAAAGTTAGTTTGATTGCCTGTTAGTATGAAATGCTCTTGTATACTTCGAACAATTTTTATGCTGTTTATCATATTATTACTTCTTGTCTGAGCAAATGTTACAGTGAAAACAAGGATGTTGTCAAGAACTCTCAGAATTAACTAATAGGAGCTAGTTCAGCAGGAGAGAGGGCCCTCAGCTGCAAACATTTCCTTCCTTCACCTGCTGTCAGCCTGAAGAACCAACTCTACCCAAATCCATGTTATGGCAGAATGACCACTTTGCTACCTCTGTAGCTTTCCTCCCTTTTTTCTTCTTTAGGACTTGTAGAAGGTTTCAAATAAATAAGCACATCCCTTTCCAAAGCACTTGGAAATGGTACTGGCAACTTCTGTCTGAGCTGCTATGCAGACTTGTGGGAGATGTACAGCGGCTGAAAGTCACATATTATCCTAACTACTATTTTCTGTGCTGACACAGACGCAGAAAAAGCCTCCATTTCGTGTCTGTGAGGTTGTCCAGAGACTGGAGTGAAACCATCATTTCACCTAACAGAGGCAAATGAAATATTAAGAATACATGCTGGTCTACACTTGTGAGATTCAGCTATGCCAACATCTGGATCGAAAGCAGCAACCTTAGGGAAAAAAAGGTATCTAGTCTCTTATCTGTCTTCCCAGCTGCTGAGGTCTTGACAACCTGTTATGCATATGTCATCTGGAGTTCTCTTTGCAGTGAAGTCTTAGTTAGAACTTGTCAAGTTTCCCAAATAATGAGGTTGGTCATTCACAAGGAAGATCTAGTTAAGATGTGCTATTTTAAGTCAATTTCATCCTCCGCTTACCACACTTAGAAAATAATCACCTTTCTTTTCTGATTACTTTTTCATACTTTTACTCAGTGGTGTTCTCAGGGGTTCTCACCCATCTGTAACATACATGAAAGGATGAGAGGAACAGCTGAAAAAACAATGCAGTCACCCATTCTGGTAGGGACAGACAGTTGGGTTTTGCTTGGCCACAATGAAAAATAGCAGCTGTGCTCTGCTCTGTGATCCACAAAGGATCCCATAGGATCAAGGAAAGTGCCAGCAACAGGTTTAGGGGAATCCTGCTGGCATTGTGCACTCCCTGCTGTGACCCGTGGCCTTTGTCTGCTCCCTCCCATCCCTCATGACTCCCTTCGTCCCTATGTCTGCGATCTACTGTTCCAGTCACCTAAAATATTTCAGCTTTGAGTCAAAGTGTTGCTGAGGGAGAAGTTCATGAGCCTGAGTATTGAATCCATAACTATCAAAACAACCCTTGCTCGAAGTAGTCGTGTTCAAGGCTGTTATCTCCAGCACATTGATTCAGAGCAGCCTTTTGGAAATAAAAGGCTTTGGCAGGTATGGCTAGCCTTATTAGATTCTCTGAACTGAGATGTAACCCAGCCCATTGAACCAGTTCAGTCCCTGAGAGTGCCAAAAGGCAGATTAGAATTCTCTGCAAATGAGCAAACTGGAACATCTATTTTCCATTCTGTTGGTGTTTCCTACCCACCATGGGCATGCCCATATGACAGAGTTGCTTACTGTCTTCATTTCATCTGTCCTGCAGTATGCACATGGCATAAGATCAGTGGCTTAATACACAACAGAACAACTGTGACCTCCATTCAGCAGATTCTGTTGACTTCCATGAAAATCGCATGAATGTCGGGTCCCAGCACTGAGCATTAAGGCAAAGAATCATTTCTCAGCTCTATCTGAAGGCTGATTAAAGAGTAGTATTGTAGGTTTGCAAAGTATTGTGGGAGGCAAGCTCCTTGTGTCTTTCCATCTTTCTAGTATCTGCTGCTCTCCTACAAGATAGGTCTGTCAAAGACTTAACTAGACAGAAAATGTAACTTCTACCCAGTGTGTCCTTTGAGAAGGGATAACCACACACTGTCAGCTGTCTTCGGTTTATGGAGTCACAGACGACCCTCCTGTCCATGTTAGACCACATTTCCCTAGGAAATGCTTGAGGAATTGACTCGGGGCCAAAGCTAAATCTTGATAGGAAGGACTGAGATTCATTCTGTGCAAAGAAGGAAGCCCTGTGAAGGCAGGATGATTTAAGCTCCCTTTTCCTGCAGAAGCCTTGATGAATGTGCCCTGCTGCATACAAATGAACACACCATATGATGTGTGTGAGTCTAAGGCAAATGACCTGAAGAAGTCTGGATGATGTAGATGACTGATGGCAACTTCCAGCCATGACTCAGATTAGTGCAGATCACCACTCTGAGGTTTATAGGTTTTAAGTGGTCAGCTCAGCCAAGCAGTCACAGTTTAGAGGTCGTGTAGCCAGTTATCTGGCATTATAAAATTGGCATTAAAGAATTTTAATGTGTTTGCCTAAATGAGTCATATGATTGAGCAGTTCATTACCAAAAGCACAGCACTTAAACTCTGGAAGGGGGGTGAGGGGTGGTTTAGTAAAAGACTGTATTGCACTGCTACATAAATACATAGACCAATGTGTCACACAGTATTAAATCAACAACATCAACCATTTGCTAACAGCATTCTAGCTCCATTTTATTTTTTATTTCAGTACAAATACTGCATCTTCCATTTCCCCCCACCTCCACTAAAGTCTGTTCAACTTATCCCTTCTTTGTTTTAATTTCTTTGGATCTACTTCTTCCCTTTTTCCCTAAACCATTCTTTTTCTTTCCCCAATCTGTTGTTCAGGATCATCCTACACTTAGCAATACCATTATGAAGCGTCAAGGCTTTAGAAATAATTTCTCCAGAGGTTTTTATGACTCACAAGCACAGAAATAAGAATTGAGCAACATGACTCGTTATATATGAACACCAATAAAATGTATATCCTTCACCACCACTTATCGCATTTGACTTGTGCACACCAGTGCCTCAAGTGGCAGAAAGTATTTTACAGTATTTTCAATGTCTCATTATCATCAAACCATTTTTTAAATCCCCCTTATCAATGGGAGGATCAATCACCTCCAGCACCCAGCAGAACCTAGAGTGAGGTTCTCAAAGAATAACATGCTCCATCAAATAAAGCACCAAGTCCAGTCATTGAACAGGAGCTTCACCAACAATGCCTCACCAGCATGCTAGTTTTTGGAAACTGGCTACAAAGAAGACCAGGTTCTCCATCCCATTACTCATAATCCTCATGGGAAGGAGATGGCAACAGTTGCTCAAGCACTCCCTCCCCTTTGCAGAGCACAACCTGGGACATTAAGCAATTACTAGTGTCATTTATCCAACAGAGGCAGCAAGAGATATGACGAATTTCCAACATAATATCAACTTGTATTAGAAATGGAGTGACCAGCAGAAATAGGGAGGTGATTGTCCACCTCTGCTCAGCACTGGTGAGGCCACACCATGAGTATTGTGTTCAGTTCTGGGCACCTCAATACAAGAGAGACATTGAGGTGCAGGAGTGAGTGCAGAGAAGGGCAACGAAGCTGGTGAAGGACCCGGACCATAAATTGTATGAAGAGCAGTTGAAGGAGCTGTGGCAGTTTAGTTTGAGGAAGAGGAGGCTGAGGGGAGACCTTATCACTCTCTATAACTACTTGAAAGGACACTGTAGAGAGGTTGGTGCTGCTCTCTTCTTGCAGGTAATTAGTGACAGAATGAGAGGGAATGGCTTCAACCTCCAACAGGGTAGGTTTAGATTGAACATTAGGAAAGATTTTTTCACAGGAAGAGTGGTCGGGCATTGGAATAGGCTGCTCAGGGAGGTGGTTGAGTCACCATCCCTGGACGTGTTTAAGAGTCGTTTAGACGTGGTGTTGGGGGATATGGTGTAGAGGACAACTTTGTAGAGTAGGGTTGATGTTTGGACTTGATGATCCCAAGGGTCTTTTCCAAACAAAATGATTCTATGATTCTATAAACTTTTGTTTCCTATTTGCAAATTTTATGAAATCTGAATACACTAGTTAGGCAGGACAGTGTTCTGACCCCAGCAGGACTAGTTTCTATCACCAATGTTAATCTAACTACACTTACACAACCAAAGTGATCCAGCTTTCCCTTGCGCAGCCATCCATCACCCACCACACTCACAGATAGAGCTTGGACAGAGTTACATGTTATTTTGCTAAATATACTTTACAATGAAGTTTTAATCCTCACCCAGGAGAAAAAATTACAGTATTCTAGCTATGAAGGATATAGAAGTATGTAGGATCCCTACATATATTCTGGCTACAAACCTGGGAGAAGAAGGTGGGCTTAGAGATGAATCTGGCCAGAACTCACTCATATTCCTGCACACTAAAAAATTGCACAATAATAATTAATCCTGGCCGCTAAAATACTTAAAATGTATTACCTTTATCTTGCTAAAGCTGTATCAAGGTGTAGGCTTTTACTCATCTAAGCATTTGGGGTTTATTTTAGCAAATAGACCTTTAATCAAAATATTTTCACTAGTCAACCTCTGAGATGTGGAGCAAGCCCCAGGGTTGGAAAATGCAGCGTGTGGAAATTCCACTGAGGCTGGTTTTTATGGATTTAAAATGCTGACACAGTGAGACTTGGATTATCAGAAACGCTGTCCTCAAAAACATATTCCACTTATGATGACTGGTAAGTGCACATGCATGTGCGCATACTTATAGATATATATATGTTTTATACACACGAGTATAGCAGTTGTGTTCAGATACTTTTCAGGTGTTCTGATTACATTTGCTAGAAATGCTGGCAATGACATATAAAGTGATTTTGTGGGGCAGATAAAGGAACAAGGAGTAGCCATTGTCAACATTTCTGTGAAGCATTCAGAATTTGAACTCTATGTAGCAATTGGACTGTTGGGTTTTTTTGTTTGTTTCAGGAAAAGGACTCTATGGCAAGGCCATTATAGTATGTATAAAAGTGACATTAAAAAGATATTAGCTTTCAAAACTCACAGTTAGAAAAATGTAGGAACCCTCAAGCCAGCTCAGGAACCCTCAAGGGGAGGCTTGCAGAAATTCAAACATCTTCAAACCCAGTTCAAAGTCTGAGACATCCCAAGCAGAGCTCTGGCCTAAACTGATTCAATATGAAACATCTCAGTTTTAGAAGATTTTATCCAGAAACACAAGAAAGATTTTGTCTTTGAATTTTCAGTTTAGTTGAGGACAGCACTCAAAGCGTCCTGCAGGAGGCATTGCTGCACACGTAGAATCCTAGAATCGTTTTTGTTGGAAGAGGCCAAGTCCAACCACGCATACTGGTAGCAATCAGACTCCCAGTCCCCAGTGAACCACCTTGTAGAGCTTGTGCTTCCTAGAAAGATGCAGTGATGAGAGAAATCGGTGCCCAGTACTGGTATTCAGTAGTCTTATGCTTGGGATACATTTTAAATGAAAGAGAGAGGATGTGTCAATTTACAGCATAGAAATCCATGACCCTAAATAATGAAGTTTACCATATCATCTGGTGTGATAAAACCTAAACAATGTAGAGCAAATCTCAAGGAAGGATGAGATTTCAAAACATGTATTTCTCAAACCAGCTGGGAGGGGGTGGGAGGGTTGTGTATTTTGTTCAAAAATTATCCTGCACTGTTGAAATGATTTGACAAAAATCAGTCAGTGGAATTCAGCGTGTTCAGTAGAAGCAAATAAATCAAAACTCACAACTCTGGGAAAATAAATTCCCCAGGTCATCAGTCTACTCAGTTTTGAAATATTGCTTTTGCAGGGGCATTTACCCTAAGCACTGATTTTCCAGGCCTCTCTGAACACATGGGTAAAGAAAAGCAATTACATGGTCACAGCTGCCTGCAGTTGCAGGAGACCAGACCTGTATCCACACAAGGTCCAGCCCAGGGATAAGCCAGGCTGCAATAAATGTGTCTGAACAGAGAATTGGGTAGTGACCTGGAGCACTTTCCCAAGTGGACTGACATGTACGTCTTAAATAATAATGGAAACAGGGAATTACTGAAAGCAGGATATTAAAGAAAATATAAAATTCCAGCTCCAGCACACTAACATAATTTATGAAGCACTCTGGATCATTAAGATTATGAATGCCTAACTTATGGGTGAGGACCCTCCTTCTGTCTTACTAGGATCTCATTGGTCCTGAAAGGTAGAACACCAGCTATGTCCAAACCCAGGGTTAACAGGGAATTGCTACAGCTGGATGAAGTTCAGCAAGCAAAAATGGTAGATATTGGAGGAATTTGTCACACACCCCATCTTCTCTTAATCAACAAACCAAGTTCGCCTAGTATTTCCATGAACTCTATCAGAGAAACAAAAAAACATTTCCTCCAAGGAGGTGCACTATTTAAAGTAAAACAACAAGAGCATTTCAAGAAAAAAAAAGTAATTGACAGTATCATTATGGACATGCAGCACAACTTTCAGGCAGTTCTGTAATCAAATATTTACCAGGATGCATTGCCTTGGGGGTTTTTTTGCCCATCATGTTTAAAGAGATGAGAGAGAAGGAAAAGCACTGATACGGTTTGTGAAAACCGATGGTGAAG
>JAOQGH010000023.1:45316857-45352043 GCA_025769975.1 Gallinago jamesoni
TTTTTTTGCCCATCATGTTTAAAGAGATGAGAGAGAAGGAAAAGCACTGATACGGTTTGTGAAAACCGATGGTGAAGAAAGCCCACGCCAGGAGATGGCACTGTGGCTCTGCTGATAGGGAGCCGGCTCCTGACCACCTCTCCCAAGACCTCGGCCACCCAAAAAAGCAGCTTTGCATGAAGTAGGAAGATCACCCATACATATTTTGAAATTACTGGGCAGCCTGTGAAGCCCTCCTCAGAGGCACACCAGAACAAAGGTGGGTCCTTTTCCTGATGATGGCAAAGCTAATGAACCCCGTTGTAAAATTATAACAAACACTTTCTGATTTTTTTCCCCAGCGGAGGCACAGATGTAAAACCCAAAAGCATCAGGTGAAGAATTTAGATTGGTGAAGAGCTTTCTTCCTATTTCTGGCAAAAGTGGAAATCGAGCAGGGCACAGATCTAGAGGTCAACACCAGGTTCGATAACAGGGCGCTGCTCTTTCCCCTGCTGATGGTGGCTATCAATATGAAAGAGTTCCAGGCAGTGAAACGTGAGTGGTTCAGTGACTCTTGCTGACATTTTATCCTCGTAGCCTCTGACCTGATGTCCAGGAACAAGCATCATGCTTCTGCATCCAAATTCCTCCTTCTCCAGCCTCTGGAGGACTTTCTTCAAGTCATATTTTCTGCGTACTACTCAAGCATTTTCTCACTCACTGTGGCAGGATTTTCCTGATATGTAACTCTTCCTGAGGACATGTCTTTCAGTGAAGTCCCACTGCAAAAGATGGGCCTCACAACGCTGGGACGCCCACTGAACGCACTTCTTGTTCTGGTGTTTTGTCTTCCAGCTGCTTTCCCTCTGTTGGGCATCTACCCATCTACCCATCTACCTTGCTTGAGGTTCTTCTCCACCAGCAGATGACTTGAAGTTCTTCATATTCTGGCCCTTTTCCAAGTTTCTGGCTATCAGACTCCACCACATTACATTGTCCCCAGACTCTTGCTATCTTGCATTATCTGTGTTTTGCTGGGGCTCCTGATTTTGTTTTTGCCTCACTGCACTGTTAGCCAGTGGGACCCTGGCCTTCTCCCTGCTCTGTGGACTCCCTCCTTTGGCTTCTCTGCTCCCATTTGCTGGGTGGCCGGGGAGTAATGTTCTCTTGGCTTCTATGTCCTGAGGACTGCAGCAGGGCAAGCTTACTAGGGGATAGCAGCATCTTGGTCACCCAGCCCATCAAAGCCTGGCACATTACAAGGAGATAGTGGATTACATGTAGCTCACAGCTATGGAACAACACTGGCAGGAAAATATCCCTGCTTTTCTTTTGCCAGGAAAATATCCCTGCTTTTCTTTTGCCATTAAACCCTTCTTTGTCTGCACTCCTGATTCAATATTATCATTACTTTGGGAGCCCTCATGGGGAAGCATCCCCATGGGGAGACTGAATTCCATGCTGCTCTTGCCATTATGAGGGCATCAGTTCATGTATAAAGCTGTATGAAGCGGTAAAGTTTCCTTCCTTACTGCGCTGCTTTGCACAACTCACATACTGTACATAACAAGCATTGTTTTTCCACAGTCAATTTGCATTGACCTCTCTCTCTTCTGCCTCTTGGTTCCTTTAGTTTGATCCTATTTATTTGTTCTTCCGCACTAGGCTGGGGTTATGGCAGTTCTTCCCAAGCTATCCTTCTTTCCTGCTGCAGTAGACTGCCTTCCAGTCAGACAGTGAGCATGGAAGAGCTTTGGAGCTCCCACCTGAATGTGGGCTATCTGCCATATGTTTGTGAAAGTGTCATCCACCATTCCGGTCAATGCCACTGACGGGTGGGGTGTAGCCTTTCCCACACACCCCCATCCCTTGCCCTGCATATCCAAACCTAGATCAGAGACTGAGCTATAAGTTTATATCCTATTTTCCCTTCCTGCTTGTTCATGAATCCATATTTTACCTTCCTGGTTGGTCATGAATCTCCTGCATAGAGTGTTCCTTCATGAAGACATTCCTCTCCCCTAATTTTCCCTATGAAAATAAACTATTTTTCTCATCATATTCTTGAAACACTCTGTAGCTACTTTATTTCAGAGAAAATGAGAAAGATTTTATGCCAAAAATGGATGGAAAGTTAATGCTTTCTACTGTACTTTGGCAGTATAAGGCCCTGTGTTTGTTGAATGAAAAATCTGGTGTAACAAAGCTGAGGTCACTGTTTAACTAGTATAATTCAGGGAAGACTTTGACTCACTAATTCCAGCTTTCAGCTGAACAATGCAAAATTCCCTTGGGTCATAGCCTTAGGAAACTAGCGCCCGTTATTTAATTGGTTCACTAAGATGGTGCCACTCAAGATCAGCCTGTCAGCAGACTAAATCTGCCCAAGCCTCACATGCCTCAACACATTTCTTCATGGCAGTGTTGCAAGTTTGCTAGACTGATACAGCTCTTAAGACATGCTTTCTAAAGCTAGCTTACCCTTTTATGCCTAAAAATAATTGCAGGTGGGGTTTATAATTGCTAGAACAAGTTGCAACTCTTACACATCAAACTACTCAACTGTCTCTGCAAGACTAACACCAGGAAATACTCCTCTACGTGCACTGCAAGAATGTTGTTAACAAGTCAAGCACTCAGAAGTAAGGAAACGAGAAAACAAAAGTAGTCTGTGCATATCTAGAAAGAGCTCCTTTCTGAATACCACATGGACACTGAAATTACTTGATCATGTAACGACATAACCTAGCATCTCAGCTGGCCCTGATTTGAGCAGAGGGTGGACCAGATGAGCTCAGAGACCAAGCTAAACTGTGCTATGATCTATAAAAAATTTTCCTATAGTTTTTGTCCTAGGGCATATGTTTTCCTTTGCACATGCAATGAATTGTGACCACTTAGGAGCAGCATTTCATAATTCTCGTCTTTTGCCAGTGGGTGTCCTCCAGGCTTGACCAGTGTAGCTTGGCATATGGAGCAACTCTTGGTGACTCTGGATATCTGAGTTCTATCACTCCCATCCAACCAATTTAGTTCTGCATAGTGAGAAAAAATATTTCCCTCCATTTCTTTTTGATTTGCTACCTGATTATTTCAGTGGGTGCCTCTTAGTGCCTACTGTAATTAGTAGGTAAATAATTGTTCTCTTTTCCATACCACTCCTGGTGTTTTACAGTGTTCTTGTATTTCTCACCAGTCCATGAGATTCACAAAGAGCTGAATGCATCACTTGTGTTACCAAGTTAGTATTGACCCTTCCCAGGTGAATTCCCATTTCACAGGTAGTTAAATTAGGATATGCATTTCCAACTCATGCAGGGTGCAATGTAGTCTTTCTTCTCTGTATTTGTCAACCCTGCCCTGGGTCTCTTAAGAGTGTTGTTCCACAGCACCTGTGGCTGATACAAATCTGCCATGATGTAACCCCCTTCTCTGTTGCTGGCTTGCTTTTGCTGTTCCTTCATCCTGAGATCACACTGTCAGTTGCCATCTGCTCAGGGATCTTAACCAGCTGCAGACTATTTGCTTTTATTTGTGGGGTTGTTTTTCAGTCTGTTCAGGTTTCCAAGCTAACCCACCAAGGGGGCAGAGAAGCACCCATGGGTTGGGCAGGGATGTACAGAGGTTGATGGGTTGGAGAGGGCAGGACTTCTGTGGTCCTCACAGACCTGCTTCTGAGAGCCTCTTGTATCACCAGGAGGGTCTGGCTTGCTGGGGACTGCTGAAACAGTTCCTGTCTTTAACATCAGCCCCAGCTCTGCTTTTGAAAGTGTCAGCTGGGCCACAAGCACTGCTCAGATACTCATGGAGCAGCTGCCAAACCACTAATTTAGAGCCTCACATCTAAAGCACTAATTCCAGGTTAACTTTAACAAGCCAAGCTAGACTATAGCAATTCTGTACATAAAAAGATCTGGGAGAAATGAAATACCCTTTCTCCATGAGCTGTCTCTATTAGTGACAATGGTGCTTCCAGGCACCCTAAAAAATAGTTTGGGCATAATTCATATACACAAGGATCTGATTTTATCAAAATTGTGTGGATTTTTGTTTCCCTAAGGAATATTAAATTACACTCGGATGTAATATTGACCAAAGCAGCAGTTGCCTCTTAATTGTGTTCATATCTTTTGCTGTATGTCGCAGGGAAAATCAGTGCTAAACAATGTGGAAAACAGACTAGAACCTGCCAGATGCCCATCATACAAAGCAAGATGTGTCCAGCCAGAATAAGATTCTCTATAAGCTCCTCATTTTTCCCCCATTTCAAGTTAAGACAGGGACTGTGCCATGCAGGGCTCAGAGCAATGTTTTATACCTTCCTTCATAGATCATCATTCTCCCTATTAGGAAGCTCCTAACATGATGAAATAGGAGAACTGGAAAAAAAAAAACATGTTTTTTCCTTTTCTTATAATATTATTTACACTGTCCCAATTGACTATCAAGCATGACTGAATCTGAGCACACACTGGAAAATGGAAATTATGAAATTGCACAAGGAATGCCATAATGCATAAAGGTGAAAGAAATGTGGCCAAGTGAATCACAGAGGGAGAGAGACAGGTAAGCACCCAGCTGGAAAAACAGGCACTCACTATATATTTTACTTAGCTCTATTTAAGTAAAAGAGTATCAGCTCAAATGTCAGCTTGCTAAAGAGAGAAGGCTTTCCAGAGCAGGATCACTCTTTTAGCCTGTGTTTATAGAGTCCCGAGGTTAAGAGGCACTTGGTTCATAGCTCCTGGGAGCTACCACAGCACTGAAAAATAAACATAAATAACATTATCAAGAGATATCTTCAAAAGCTTGCATCTCGTTGTGAAAGCCCCGCATGATGCACACTTCCCTCTGGGATTAATATTTCCATTAAATCCAAGCCTCGGCACTTGCCCTGGCAAACAGAGTATTTATTTAAAATGTCCTCCAGCCTCCAAGGCAAAACCAGCGGCGGCCCCGCTGCCTGGCTGCACACCAGCAGGCCCCGCTTCACTCCCGTGTCCCCAGCCAGGGGAGCTGTGACAGCCAGGGCGGCAGCCCCGGTTACACACTCGTTTCTGAGCACTTGGGTAGATCTCAGAAGGGAAAGGGGCCGGGATTTGCCTGGGAGGGAAAGGTGGCAGCAGCCAACCCACCAACCAGCCTGAATGTGAAACTCTGCAGCTTTGCTGCCTCGCAGAGCAGGAGATGATGTTATCTGGTGACGTTGACAGAATCTCACGCTTAGGCCTGCTCTACTTCTCGGTGTCACCCCTCCTCTTCAACTCTTTAAACTGGTTATGGGGCCAAAGCCAAGCCTGAAGGAAGCAGCTCCAGCAATTTAATAATAAAGTACAGGTACGTAGGGACTGACCAAGTAAGTCAGGCTGCAGATATAGCACCCTGCAGCACCTCAGAGAGGACCCGGGAGAGGACATCTCAAAGGAGTCTGTGGAAGGCCTCAGTAGGGAGACATGCTGCCTTCTCTTCCCCATCCAACCTGTGGATGAAGACCTGGCATCCCCTGAAGCAGATAGATGCCATATCTCTTCCAAAACACTCATTATCAATAACTATAACCTTCAACAGTCTTATTATCCATGATCAGCCCCTCCATTTTCACACAGGCTTTAATGAGACAAAAATAGCAGCTTACCTGCAATGCGGACTATTTTAAAAGTGGTTAGCAACATCTGCATCTGGCTCCCAATTGCACATAAACCCACACGCAGTACAAACTTATCTGACTAGATTAACCATTTGCTTAGTGGTCTATTATTTCACATTTCAATGTGTCAGTACTATTATTACTAACATCACTGTTGTTACATCGCTAGTTTGATTGAGGGTGCCTATCCCTGCAGAGCACACACCTACAAACAGCAGAATCTGCTTTTGTTTGTTTGAAAGAGGCCTGCAGTTTTGGTTTGAAAGCCCAGATCAAATCCCAAACTTTGGAAAAGTCTGAGTGCTACAAATTTAGCAGTTGTGTCTGTTGACTGAAGCGGGAGTAGTCCTGACAACTGGCGCTCTTAACTGGATTGTCCAGGTACAATTAGCTTTATTGACTGGCTTTACCCCATGTTGTTTGCCAGTGAGATGAATGCACACTATGCTATTTGCTGTGTTATCACTTGGTTGAGTGAGGCTATAAAATAAAAGGAAACTATAATGAATGTATGCCTTTAACCATCTTTACAGCTAAGAGTAGTCCAGCACCTGGCCACTCCTTCAGTAAATCTCTGGAGGTGCCCATATCCTGTCTCAAAGAGCACTCTTCTCACCTACACAATATGCTTCCACTGGTTATCACAAAACAAACATATTTATCATCTGACTCGTCTAATTTCCATAATGCTGTTGTATCTTCTAAATAACATACTTGGGATGTTTCTACTTTGTAAACAAAATTTTTAAAGAGCAGTAAAATGATGATAAAAAGCAAATAATTCATAATCCATTTATTTCTTTTGTGATTATTCTTTGCTGAATGTGGACAATGCATATTTGGTTAATGATCTTTCAAATGCATTAAAAGAAAGATCATCACATCCCATTGAAATTGCAGTATAATTTATATCAACATGGTGTTTAGATCCTGTTGAGGATTGAATTTCCACTAGGCAATAAAAAGCATCATGAAAAAAGTCAGGGGAAACTTTGACACTACAGCCTTTAAACCACATCTTCATCTGGTATCAGCTCCATTAATTTGAGCAAAGCTGTGTTAGCCCATGTGCAATGAGGAACTTCTGTCCCTTTGGGAAAAGGTCACTTCCAGCAGCAGAATAATTATATCACTCTGCAAATCTCTAATCTCCAACATATGGATATCGCCATGGGTTATGATGAGTCCTCCCCAACCATTCCTCCAAAAAGTAGGGCCCCCATTAATCTGGGAATAGTGAACAACATTGCTATGACAAGTACCATATTTTCGAGTCTTTTCTAGTGTGTCCTTCTGAAAAGCTTCCTGGACCAGTTTCGCTCAAGGGAGTGAAAAGGAATACATTTCTTTCTCATGCAAGCTTCCTCTCCCTAAATTCCAGAGCCTGGCAAGTAATTAGTCAGCCTAAAATATTCTTTGACCAGTGTTAATCAACTTCGGCAACCATTCTGGTGCCACAGTGTGCAATGCCAAGGCAGTTATTTTTCTTATCAGTCCCATAAGGATTTAGACCAGGATGCATAAACAAAGGAGCAGGGAATAAGGAGGTGGAGCTGGGAGACGGGTGGACCCCTAAGGACAGCGGTGTTCAAACACCATTTAGAAAGGGATTAGCAATATCAGCTCCTGGAGAGGGAAAGCTACAAAAATGCCACGCATTAAAGGTTTTGAAAAAGATTTCTTCACAGCTTTCCCTCCACCTCTCCCATTCAACCTACTGTAGACTTTGCAACTCTAATCTAGTGAGTGGCTTACCTCCAAGTCTCTTGACTGTGATCTGGCCTCTCTCTGTAAGACAGAGGATGCCATTGTTCCCCACACATTGTTGCAACCATTCTTCCTTGCCCCAACTTTTAGAAATATAAATCAGCTAGAGATAAAGGGTGTGTGAAACAATACTTGTTGTACAGTAGTGACAGCCTTTTCTTACTTACCATAATGAAATGTCAGAGAGAGTAGACTGAGAATAAAGAAACTACAGGATGAATAAATCCCAATCAAAAAGCCTGGAGAGTTTTTAAACAAGAAAATCCAGTCACAGAGGCATAAGCGAATGTTTATGAGACTCAGCCTCACTGCACAGTGCATCCATCCTTAGCAGAGTTGTAGGAAAAAACTGACAATTTGTGCAGAAAATGTATTAATATTATGGAATGTTGTGACATATTTTATGTGCCCTTTGTACCAGAATGGGAAAAAAAGACAACTAGGAGAACAAGCAAAAATGGTATGGAAGAGCAAAAATGATTAAAAGATAATAAATAACCCTTTTGATTCCCAAAGGGGCCATGTATCATGGGGAGAAAAATCTGAGAGAGAAATAATTTGCCCCACTCTGTTAATTAGCTGCTTTTATAGTCGAGGCCTGTTAGCCTTAGTTATTCTCAGCAGCATTACCAATACATGGGCAGAACTGCATAGACTACATGGCACTGTTATTGGGCTGAATTCTTCTAAACAAGGGCAATGAAAGGTAAAAAGAGAGCATAAGACAGCAGAACTGGGTGGATATTGCTGCAGTTCCCAACTGCAGAGAGGACCTAGTCAGCAGTGGATGCCCACTGTGTGTCCCCCCAAGCAATGTGCAACACGTTCTTTCTCCCATTCTCGCCACAAAGCCTCACTCCTGAAGATTTTTTAGAACTAGGAGGTAAGAACGCTGAAGGTGTCCACTAGATGTATACAATACCTTTTAACCAGTTTGCTGGCCACTAGCTGTGTTGTATTTTCCATAGCAGTATGGCCATGTGATATTTGGCCTCTGCTGATAGTTGAGGGTCTTCCCGCTGACCAGCCAATATGAACAGCTTTAGATGCAACTAAAGACATTAACCAGGAAAGGATATTTACAGCAAGTAATCCTTCCGTTTCTTAGGTTTTGTGTAAAAGTGGTGAAAGATGCCAGCTAGAAAGCTGTGGAGATTTGACTCCCCATACTCTTCTCCCTCTATGCCAGGAAATGACCAGGTGTAAAGAATAATGACTCACACTCATCCACTTTGATTTTTCTAAGGAATAGATGCAGTCAGCAGCAAAGCATTGTAATCACCTGCCCTTCCAGGGCCCCACAAAATCAGGCAAGAAAGCAAGACAGACCACTGACTACTGAGAGCCACCAGAACATGAAGATACCCAGAGCCAAAACTCCACCATTTTGGACTGATACACTCCTAAATGGCAAAATGTGCTCTCCAAGACATAATTCTGAGTGCTTCTTAGACAGGAACTAGACTCACTGAAGTGTGTTTAAGTTTGGCACCTATAACAGATATGTAAAAATGACTGAAGCCAGATTTTCTTAACATGCAGTGATGGTTGGAGAGAGCAACTCTACTCTACATAACGCTCTGCTTTCTCAGTCTGTTTTGTAACTGCTAGAAAACTTATCTTGGGGGGTTTAGCAGTGAATGGCTATGAGCAATAACCAAATACAAGCCCCCCTTCCAGTTGCAGAAGTCCACTTAGAACAATCATTTAGCACTTCTGTGAGAACATATCTTCTCCACCAAAGCCAGTTATTTATGACTTATGAATAAGAACTCTGTTTGCAAAAAAACCCAAACCAAACAAAGCCCAACAACACTAGCTTGTCTGGCAAAAAGCCTGCAATTATTCAGAGCTCCATGTGGGTGTGGTGAATCAGTGAAGCATACTCCCTGTATTTATTTAACAAATAAGTATACCTTTGGCGCATTTGGCCGCCAACTTGCAATGATAATGAAGTTTGTTATTGAATTAACTCATCTTGCCTAAGGAAGGGCAAAAAACAGATCAAACACACTTGAACCATGCCGGCCTTGCACATTATTGCTCTGAAATTTTGAGTTCTAGCTCTCATTGGGGAAGAAAGCCTCACATCATTCTGCGTGCAAAGATGTAATCTTTGAACAAATCTGTTGCTTTTAAGTCTGCCTGAGCTACTTTCACACTCATAAGCACCCTTTGGGCAGTAGCCACACAGCACTGGAAGGCACACCGTACAGATATTGCTGTTGCAACAAAATGCAGAGCATTTGCTTTTGATTTCTGGAGGCAAATAACAAGTTTCTCTGTCTTCCACAAAATTTTCAGGATTTGTCTTTCAACACATCTAATTTTAATTGCTCAGCTTCATTCAGAAGCCTGTGTCACGGGGGTGGGAGGTAATGTTTTAAGCTTCCTGATCAATGCTACTCCATAATCAATCAGAGATATATTTGTTAAGCCATAAAAAAATATTAGTAAAATATAACTACACTAAGATACAGAAAAAAGCTGCTATGTCTGTCTTATCGAGCCAGCCATGTAATTTGCATAATGTGCTCACACAGTAGCAGCAAATCTATGCGCCATGTAGACAAGTTGTACAAAAATTGAAGAAAGACAACTTGGATGGAATGAACCAGTCTTCCTACAGTGTTTATGATTATCAGGTAGGTGAATTAGAGATATGAATACAAGTATCATTTAAGCTGCTATTCTGTGTCTCAGAGCACATGCTGCTGTGGTTCATTAAACTCTGAACCCATTACATTTGATGGGGAGAGTTTCCTCACAGGTGCCAGGGACAGAACATTTCTTCAGACGGCAATGCCTACACAGGTGTGAGGAGGGGAGCGGCAAGCTGTGAAAAGTAACCAGTGCCAAGATCTTATGACATCCCACATTGTGGTGATAGCTCCTTCTGAGCAGCAAATAGAAATTTTCTGAACTTCGTATATAGTTGTAAAAGAGAACTCTATGTCTTTAAACTGTGAGTCAACTAAAGTCCCCATGCGAGCCAGCACCTGTGATACCTGATGCAGTGTTCTCATAGAAAGCTTTATGTCATTCCTGAAAAAATAGCTTCTGAGCACATATGATTTTCCTTTTTTAGGATATTTTGGGAAGAAAAGTCTTTTGAAACATTCAAAAGCCATACCTCTTGATATTTACCCATATCTCATTGAAAGCCTATGGCAAAATATGCATTGGCTGGAGTGGGACTTAAAGCTCTGATCTGCAGGCGTTGTCAGATAAAGCTGCTATAGTTCAAGAAGTAACTACTTGTAGTTGTTTCCCTGTCCTACTACTGCTGTGATCACATGTAAAAGCCAATGTTGTCCACAGTGGCTTGATGCCAGTGCTCTTTATTCAGAGTCTCTGTCAGATATGACGATACAAGCTGTCGGTGCCTGCCCCAATCTCAGAGATCAATGTTCCCACACAAGCAGGGCTGGCAGAACAGGTAGCCTGTCCTCTGCTGAACTGCCCTACTCACCACTCAAAATATTAGTGTAATGCATTAATTCAGTCAATCATTATTAAAATAGACTGAGCAATGCCAGCTAAGGAGCAAGCACAGCATCTGTCCTGCCACTGCCCTGGGAGTGGAAGGGTGCTCCCTGTCAGAAGTGGGAGCAGACAGCTGGAGCTAGGAACAGCTTCATCGGGTGTCATTGCTAGTGCTGATGGGAGTGATGGATTTGGGGTCCCGAGGTCAGAGTCAGCCCAGATCTCACAGAGGGAACTATTGGCTCCATGTGATTGGAGAAGAGATTGTTTCTCCTGGCACAGGGGTGTGCTGGCTCTCCTGTCTAATATTCTCCATTGTTCTTCTTTAAGTTTGCTACTGGAATAGGAAAGGTCACAACTGTTAATCAGACACAGAAATGACTTTCTATGTATATGTAGGCTAGCAAATGTATTCTGTATCAGTATTCATTTCAGGGAAGTATGGGACTGCGTCTATTAAATGTTTTGGGGTTTTTTTGTCTTTAAAAGTATATACGTATGTATTGCTCTCAAAGGCTGACAAGTGTTAGCCTTGGATTGCCTATTATAACTCTATCTGTGCCAGCGTGCTAACACCGTCCGGGGCTCCTCTGCTCTAACTTTCTGCTGTTTATAGTACAGTTGGAAATACATGGCTACGAAGTCACCCTGGAGACATGTGTTATTGCCTAGCCAGGTTCAGTTTGAATGTTAATGCAGACAGGGTTTTACCTCCAGTTTTGAAAGACAATTTCAAATGAAGACTTTAGTTCCCTAACTAGCTATTCTAGTTTAAGTCTCTCCAAGGGATCCATCATTGTGAGAAAGCTGCTCAAAGTACTTAAAGATAAGATTTATTGTACTCAAGATGGCTATACTTTCCCTATTCTCTTTCAGTAATGTGCCTATCTGGAGTTTTATTACATTTCTTTTTTCCTCATTATCTTCTTCTTCCTTCCTTCCACCTCCAACAGCTGAAACGGATATCAGGTACACAGCACAGACAGCAAAGGCAACGCACAGCAATTGGGATTTCTATCTCCTTTTGTTTTCTGCCAGTTAGTTAAACATGGAAGAACGTCCACAGTGCCGCTGAGAGGTATGTTTGTTCCAACGCTCCTCCTCACACACACAACAGTTGTGCACTGTCCATTGCCAAGGCTGGAGTGCAGCCGTGGGATGCTCCCTGCCGACCCCAGCACTGCTGCATGGCTCGTCTGCCCGTCACTCATTCAAAGCTGGAAAGTTTCTTGGTGAGAACAGGGCTGCTGGCACAGGAGCTGGGCTGCCCGAACCCATAGTTGAACAGGTTAACTGACTCCAAACCTTCCTTTTCCCAGAATCTCCTCTTCTCTTTTTTCCTGAGATATTGTGGGTAGTACAGATACATTTGAGAGGTGATGTGATTAAAAATACAAATAAGATTAGCCTGCTGAATAATACCATCCTGAGTGGAAAACAACTGGCCATTGTTTCAGTCTCCTCCTCTGCTTTCTTATCTTGTGTGAAAAATACCTGTGGTTCTCAGAGCACATTTCAAATCTGAAGGACAGAGCGAGGCTGGTTCTACAGCACAGACTTCTGCTTGGCAAAGCTACATCTGTCAAAGGTGTGAAGAACAGTGTTCCCTGACAGACACAGCCATGCTGGCCAGGAGCTCCTACACAGCCAAATCTGCACTTTCTCTCCCATTTTAACCACAGAGTTCTTGACAAAACCGGATGTGTATTAGAGCTTTGAAGTACTTCTCTCATGAGTGGATTTACCAGGACTGCTCAAAGGGCTGTCACCCCAGAGCATGGGGTTGCCCCTGGCACAGTGATGTTAAACTCCCTCTCCCCCCAGCCCAAGTCAAGCCTGGGGATGGGCATGGGGGGAAGGCGGGATGTTCAGCTGCCTGGCTTCTCCCTGTGAGCCTTTGTAGGCAGAAAAGCATTTGTACCTGTCTTGGGTAGGCATTTGTGGGAGTGGAGACACAGCAGGCCTGTGTGAGAAACTGGGATGGCACCGAAGACAGGGAGTGCTTCTGCATCTGCACATCCTTGTCCTTGGCAGCACACACGGGCACACGCGTGGAGCCACACGCTCCCATCGGGGTGGTTCGCCAGCTTGCGGGCTCACAAAGCCCAGTCCTCGCTCACACGGATTTCACCTGCTGTCAGCAACCTCACCTCACTCTGCAGACACCACTTTTTTCTCCCCTTCTCTTCCACCACAGCTCCAGAGAGTGTTGTTCAGCATGAAATGCACCAGCCCTCTGCCAGGTACAAATCACAGAGAGCTGTGGAGAGGACCTCCACGGAAAAGCCTTCAGTGAAGATGCTAGAAGAGTATTTGTATCTTCACCTGTGCTGTAAAAAAACAGAAAGGAAAAAAAAAAAAGAAAAACTGTAATTATGACAAAGTTCAGGTCTGAGCTTCCTTTGCACACCTTTCCGAGCTCCTTAGACTGAGCTGAAGTTTGTGGGTGACCATGTCTTACACCTGTAAGACTCCCAGAGGGACTTAATAGTGCAGTTTCCTCAGCATCCAAAGATTAAAGAGGCCCATGTCTGGCTTCTAAATTCTTTAACTTTTCTAACATCTTTAAATGCAATATTTTGAAGTTACTTTTATTTCAGTTATAGTCCTGCAGCCGCATCTGGCAAGAGGCCTTGTGTAACCAAGGAGAGAATTTATAGGGGGGTAGAGCCCCCCTGAACAGCGTACACAGTTCAGAGAAAAGTATATGCTGAGGGGCTTTTCAGTCTTACGTTCACCATCTCTGGCAAGAGGGACTGAGGGGGTGCTGGTTTTGGGGGATGTAGAGCCGGGGCATTGCGAGCTCTGCTTGTCCCAGTCTGCTTGTCCTTGTTTCAGCCCTCCTTCCCCTATACCCTCCCTGGGGCTGCCCCCAACCTGCCCATGGCCCAGGACCCCATGTCAGACCCGGAGGCCATCAGGCCTTGCCCCAGCAATGCCACAGCAGGGCTAGTCTCCATCAGCCCATTCCCATTCCGATATAACAGCACAGTTAAAGCTCAAAGCCAAGTTTCACACCCCGTTTGGTGACAAGCACACTCAAACTCTGCTCTCCTCCTCCTCCTGCCCCCGACTGACCATCTACACCATCTCAAAACTGGGTTCACAGTTATGTTGTGCACCAGCCCTTGAACCTAACTTGCTCAGAAACTGTTCTGACTCCAGCCTCGTTATTTTTATACTGTCTGGTATCTGAAAAACTATCCCAATGTGAGTAACAGAAGTGAGAGGCTTTCAGACCTCCCAGCTGACAAGCAGCTCAGATAACCCCAGTCCAAATTACCGCCATTTTAACAGATTCATAAAGTCAGTGAGGCTTCACGGATTTGCCATTTAAATACACCAAGGCTTGGAAATGGTGTGTTTTACCACACTGTTATGAAGCAAAGGAACCCAGTTCTGGGCAAAGGCAACTAAAGTTTCAGTACCCCAAATTAGTCATCTGGTCTATTATTTGATCACCTCTGAAGAAAATCTGAAAGTTGCAGGGTTGTTTTCATTACATACCTTTTTGCCTGCTTTCTTACTGTTTTAAAATTTCGGCTGTTCTGTCAGGCAACACCGACACTGGTGCAGGGCTCGGTGCTGCAGCTCAGCTGCCTGCACTGCTCACCCACCGCCTGCCCACACGGTCAGCCCTTGGCAGGGACTGGCCGAGGCCCATGAGCACTCTTCCAGCCCAGCTTCTGAGCACACCCCATCCTGGATACAAGGAGCTGAGCAGTTTGGGTGTCTCCAGACTGTGCCAGTCAGCTCCAGGGGCAGAAGACAGCCCTGGGCATCTTTAATTTGCAAGAAGAGCTGTGGCCCTCGAGTCTTCACTGGGCTGCTTCTGGCCCCACTGCCATCAGCGAGGTTTTCCACAGGTTGAGTGAGGCAGGATTTGACCCTGGGGTCATCCCATAGCCGTGCCAAAGGCTCTCGCCTGGGATGCATCCGTTTTCTGCGGGCAGGATGTCAGTGCCAACAGCTCTGCTCCCGACCGCACGTAGCCCTGACCTCACCAAACAGGTACCGGGACCGAGCACAGCAGGCAACTTCTGCTGGAGGCTTTCATCCTAGGCTTTGAAGAACAAACAAAAGACAGAAAGCCTTGAAACTCCCCCGTTAAATAGGCTCCATAGCTTAATATTTATCTCTTGGTGTGAGGCAAGCAGAGGTTGACTTGTACGTTGAATGCAAAAAGAGGTAGGGAGGGGTGTGTTGTGTGTGGACCTTCACTGCATTCCCAGTGGTCAAACCACAGGTATTTTTTTAATTCATCAGAGCTTACCTACAACCCTACTTAAGTATGTGAATATAGAAATAACACACAGATATTCTCGCCAGCTCAGCCAGGAAGAGTTGTGACTCTTCAGCTCCACTGATAAAGTATGAATCATAATGAAGCAGCAAGAAAAACCCACCAAGTTGTCTTTGAGGTTTGCAACTATAAAAATAAGCATTTTCCTCCACCTCTGCAAAATCTAAACTTTAGACAAAAATCTTTGAAAAATAACTGAGTCACACTGGCTTTTTAAACTTCATAAACTGATAAAATTTTGATATATACTATACTCATGTAAATGTTTTATATAAGGTGAAATACTTGGTTTAAAGTCCTACCATTTCCCAGAGCACCCTTCAGCTCCAGGCCAGTAACAATCTTAACCTTCATGTATTTCCTTCCTAGACTACAGGAAAACAGTGTCCCTGGCCAAACTGTGTGTAGAGCAGGGCCAGCTCCAAGCTGGCTGTCATCATCTTGCACCTCATTTTTCACATTTGGGTGATGCGCTACCCATACTGTTGCACCACCCGTTTCAGTTTCACGAGAGACCCAGTCATCGATTCAGTCCGAAGATGCCCAGCTCTGCCTGGGGTACCGGCTAGGCTCTGGGAATGCCCTTCTCCACTGAGACTTTCCTTCCATCCTCATAAAAGCCCGTGAAGGTGGCATGTACAAAAAGGCTGATGGATGGCCTCGTTTCTTCCCCAGAGTATGAAAAGCCGCATCTGACTTTCTCCAGGCACCAACAGTTCCTTGGCCATCTAAAACATGGGTGTTAATCTGATTATCCAAGCTTCATCTACAGTCAACGGCAATAGAGTTAAAGACATCTCAAAAGGACAGTTCTTCCCACATACGTTACACATCTACTTTACCATAGGATCAGTTGCCCACTGGAGGAGGCTTTTGTCTTCATTGATTATGAAGTAAGGCAGACAAGTAGCACAGACCATGTGCTTAACTTTTAAAAAGCAAAAGCTAGGTAAATCTTACCCCTGATCGCATATTTTGTTACCCGAGGGAAGAAGCAAGAAGAATCCTATACAGAGGGAGAGGCTAAATCTATGAGGTATAAAATTACAAAGATAAATTTGTTTGACGCTATCCTTCCCGAGCTGAGAATGAAGAAAGAGCAGCCTCGGCTTTCATGGGTACATTTGCTAAAGGCACAGCTTGCCATGTAATTCCCAGCCCAAGCTACTCACCCAGCCTCATTGGGCATTTCTGGTCTTTGCATTGGAGAGCAAAACTCACTGAAAGCCCATCCCAGGGCTCTTGCAGGCCCTCTGGGGTGTTGAGTTCCCTGTTTCCACCACAGAATGCAGTGGCAACTTGGGTCTATGGTTTGCAGCTTTGCACTGTTGTGAACTGGTGTTGTACCAACCATACCCCAACCAGGCATAGCTAGGTTGTACCAGGTGTGGGCTGAGCAAGTCCAGGCCCTCTGATTATATCACAAACCCTGGAAGTGGAGTCTGAGAGGTAGGTGATTACATCAGGATTACTAGAATGATTTACAGCCTAGGTAACAACCTCTTTCTCTCATTCCATTATTTTTATGGCATACTTAGACATAACTTCTTACATTATTCATAAAAAAAAAAAGGAAAAGCATTTCTGGGATGTAGGAAAGGCTTTTAGGCTGGCACGGACTATTTATCACAAGCTGACATGGGAGTGGTGAACTAGTGGGAGTTAGGCAGAAATTACTGGAAGTCTTATTGCAACAACCCTGTACCATATCGGCTGGGATTGCTGTAGCCACTTCATTGTCAATACTCTGCCTTTGATTATGGAGACCTTTCATGCATGGATGAAGATGTGTAGAACAGAACTTCTTTCTAGAGCTATTTTGAGGAATCTGGTCAAATGCTTCTACTCCAGGAGGGTACTGATCCTGTGTCAACAACAAAACTCACTCTCACATCTGCAGTCCTATTTCTCTCTGTGTGACAGAACTCAAAGCATTTTAATTTGGGTTTTTTTGTTTGGTTTTGTAGTTCCTCACATGTGCTTTAACCCTTCATTTACTTTTCAATCACAGGAGGTATTGTTGGCCTACAACTTCTCACAACGATGTCTTGTCACACTTGAGGAAACTCAGCACATTACAACTTCACTGGCAGCCTTGGCCTTTCCTACCATTCATGTAGGACACTTTCTATAAGAACAGGTCATGCCTGTTCACTCAGGTGAGGAACTAGAAGTCCAGTCAAGCCTGTGATGGATCCTCCTTGTCCTTCCCCTCGGGGCCATGAGCACCCTTGGAGATGTTTCCACAAAAGAAGGTGGAGACCAGGGCAGGGATGCCTGAGATTCCTGCAGTAGGGCCAAGGTGATCTTTGTCTTTTCAGCCCTTACAGGAGGCAAACATAAATACAATATGGCAGTAGGATCATTTGCATCAGGATCCTTGGTGTTCACATCAGCATAGTGAATGCATGGAAAACAAAATTGGCAGGAGAAGATGGACCATCACTGGGAGGAAGAGATCTCCTTCTTGCTCTTTATTGTTCCCTAATACCACATAAGCCTTTTACTTTACAGCAGGAGTTTTGGGGTCACCTTTTCAAAGTGCTGCATTTCCATTTCCCTGAATATTCCTATATTACACAAAGAGGAGTACATGTTTATCTTTACAAGGAGAGATAAATTTCAGCTATTCCTTCACTCCTTGCATGCCTTCCTTGCATGCTGCATCCCTTTTCAACTGTCTGCCCACTCCCTGAAAAAAAAATAGTTTCCTTCTCTCAGTCTCACTTGAGATATGTTTCCCCACACATGGGGCATGCAGGGATGGGTTTCAGCAGTGGGGACTGTGGTGGGGACTTCTGTGAAGAGAAGCCATGAGCTGTCAAGTGCCAGCCACAGCTGTGGCCAGCTGTTTCTGAAACAGTGTGGGTGACCATCATGCACCAGAGCTGCAGCCGGACAGAGCATCCCACAGCGCCCTGGCTCAGACATATTTCAGGAAGACCAGAAGCCACCACAGGTAGGGGACACTCTTAGGGAGACAGATGGAGGCAAAGACAGCTGTGGAGATGCAGAGCTGGAGATGCACTCTCAGAAGGAGGAGCTCCATGTCAAAAGGGGACACTCTGCAGCCCATAAGCTATCAATACTGGGAAGGGACATCCCTGTAGGACTGTGGCTCTGGGTGACCAATGCTGGGCAGGGACAACCCTGAGGAACTCTGGCCATCAGTCAAACCAGTAAGAAGCATGAAGAAGTGAGGAAAACTAGTAAGAATCTCAGATGACCAAAGGAATCCCAGTAGGAAGCATGGAATAGCAGCAGACCAAACCCATTTACATACATGGCCCAAACCTCTGGGGTTACTCAGTGTAGCCCACAGCAAAAACACAGGGAGGTGAGACTAGGAAAAATGTAAGTATTTAACTGAATTTGTGCCTGGGAAAGAGTAAAGAAAGCTGAAGTTTTCTTTTTCTCAATATCCAAATCCATGATTAGAAGCTGGTGTTAATTGGCAATAAAGTAAAGTAAGTAAAAATTCCCTGAGCTGAGACTTTTGCCAGTAACACCACATCACTTGGCATTTTCTTTCTTTGCCCCTTTTCACCCTTTGCAAATAATCTTTCAGATGCTGATCTGGTGACCTCAGAGGACCGGGGTTTCAACAGACCCACCAGCTTTTCTACCCTCTTGCATTTCATCACTTCACCCACATTTATTCTTTGCTTTGCCTGACCTGATCAGCTCAGCTTTCTGAGAGCCAGGGCTTCCAGCTAACAAAAGATAAAGTCACAGCAGGAGTCTGGTGAGCAAAGAGCACCTGGACACACTCAACAAAAGAGGGTTGCCTGATCTTTGTGCCCATGTTGTGAACCCGACCAGCTCTGACAAAGAACAGCGCAACTGAGGGCGGCTTGTGGCTTCCTGTTTGGTGACTGACAAGCTAATGGAGCCCCAGCGGAATCTCAGCATGATGCTTTCTGCTGAACTGAGGCGAATCCTTCAAGTAATACGAATGGGAAGGAATTGGTTTGCAATATTCCGTTTGCCTATGGCAGCTCTTCTTGCATTATTCACAGCCAATTTCAGTAGATTAGACTCGTGCAAACCTTAAGAAACTACTGAACAACATTTTGGCCCTTCTGCTCCAGAAGTATTTGACAGCTTTACCCTGAGTGTGCTTGAATGTTCAGACATGCTCTTTGTTTCCCATTTGAATTTATCTGCCTGCTCCTTTATATTGTGGCTCACCTACCACTCAGTATTCAGAAACCAGGGGAAGAAAATTCACATAGTAGGTGCCGAGCCTTCCCAAGATCCACACGGAGGGCAGGGAAGGAAGAGGAGGGCTGTTGAGTCCAGTAGTGAGATCTGCTGAAAGATATGAGCAGCCTGAGGGTAAGGAGACACTGAGAGCGCCAAGAAAACTCCTAGGGAGTGGTCGAGCTGAACTAACAAAATTCTTTCCCATGCACATGCCTAATACTTAAAATAATAAAAACACCTTTTGGGGACTGCTGAAGCATGGGAAAGCCAAACAAAATCTGTTTTGGATTTACTTTAGTCAGCGGTGCAGGAATATTAGAGACCCTGTTACACAAACTGGAGATTTAAATACTACAAAATTCCAGAGAGCATGATGAAGATGGACTTTTATTTGCCAACAGAGGATGTGCTTGTGCAACGTTCACAGCAGTGGTGCATTTACCCTCACTGATGAAGCCGAGTGGTATTTCTCCCAGAACTGGTGGGATTGCCTCCTTTACTCAGCCCTTCAGCCCATCGCAGGGTTCCTTAGTAATAACTTTGCCAGACAGCAAACAGCTCCGCGATGGCCCAGCCCAGCCTCTCCGTGCAGAGAAATGCTGAGACCGGAGCAGTTCATTTGCACAGCTATGCAAAGCAGCTTCTAAATTTTGCACTAAATTCTGCTTCTAAATGTTGGTGGGCTTTCTCTGGGCTGTCTGTCTCTACTCCTTGCAGCACTACAGACAAAGCTGGACCTCACAAACACAACAGCTGCCGCAGCCATCAGCTCCTGCCCTGGCGTGGGCTGCACGGTTTGGTCAGCTCTGAATAGCGGTAGCTGTTCTCACTGCACTGGACAGTCAAAAAGCCCATGGCAGAATAGAAGGACCTCCAGCTGAAAATCCCAGTGTGATTTCACAATCACGAGGGAAGGGTAATCACCAGAAAGGTGTTTTGTGAAGAAAATATGTTCTTCAGTATGTTTCCCTCTGGTTTGGCTTAGGAGCAGATTTTCCCTGATGATAATACTCAGCCAGATGTCTCCAGGCATTCCTTTTGCTTAAAGCAATCATATGCTGATCCTTTAAAAGACACTATGGTTTTGCTGATTGTGGCTTAGGTGATGGTGGGGAGACATCTTAAGGAGGCAGGGATCGGAGCTGGCAGCTGGAGACTTTGCTCTTTGCCTGCACTTTAACCAGGATAAATCCTTGAGGCTGCAGGTGCTTGGGGGCAGAGGGTCCTGGAGGACAGGCTCCCCTTGCATGCTACTTGGTCTATTCCTTTGGGGAGTGCTGTGAACACCACAAGACAGACTTTGGGTCTGTTTTCACTCGTGGGAACAGAATCAGACATGACGGGAACACGATGCAGAGACATCTGAAACTGTTAACTCAAATTCAGCACAGTGGAAACATTGCTGGACTGCTTCCAGGCTTCTTGTAGGACATCTGTGTACCGCTGCAAATCGCCAGGCTTGATCTCTCACAGCTCAGGAATCCTTCCTTCATGGGGAAGGCAGCCTGCAAAGACATGTGCAACCACTCAACTGAGGAGCAACTGGATGAAGAGACGATTCAGAAGGCGAGGAGCAACAGCAGTTTTCAGCTCAGGTTATTCAGGGGCCCAAGAAGAATCCAAGCCACAGTTTGATAATGTTGTAAACCATCTCAATAGACCAAAAATGCTGCATCCTCATGCCACAGGAGTTAAAATAAAAATAAAAATTAAAAAAAAAAAAAGTAGCAGTAAGTGCTGTATCTACTACCCAGCTCACTTATTAACTGTAACAGTTTCGCAGGCATATGGCATAGTAATTTCTCTCCTCAGATGCTGTGTGAATTTAAGATATAAAGACTCTCCAGAACAAAACTGCAGGGGGGAAATGGCTGAACTGACAATACATAACATCTTGTTTAGTAAGTAAACAAACTGGGGAGACAAAAGCAAAGCTTCTCTCAAATCTTTACTTAAAAGAGCCTCATGTACAGCATGTAGCTATTAGCACCAGCACAGCACAGACGAGACAGGAAAGTGACGTTCCTTTAAAGAGTTTGCCACATGCTGCTGCAGCAGTAGCTATCTCTTAAAGTCCTGATTTAGGAACAAACACTGTTTACTAGATTACCAGCAGGCAAAGGTCTATCACCGAAGTCATTTCCAGTAGTTGCTTCAAGGGGTACTGAGCTGCAGCATCTGAGAACCATTGTCACTGGATCTGCAGCCCCAATGGTCAACAATTGCAAACCAGCTACACAAACCCTGCCCACCAATTTCTCCGAAAGACGGTTTACGGAGCAAACACAGTGAGCAAGGTGAGCACTTCAGTGCTCTACTTCTCGCCAAAAGCACCTGTGAAAGGAAGCGAAATGCCTTGTGCAACTGCAGCTTGCCTTGTATAGGTGATGCTGTGTGTTTTTCTGTGGTCAGAAGAAGAAACACCAGTAACTGTGCTGTATGTAGACACCTTGTATGATTAGAGGACCACGAAGAGTATTAAAACTTGACCTGCTAATGCATCCCATCAACAGGATCTCCACACCGTTGATTCTTCTGCTACATCATCATGCTACAGAGACTAGGAGGCAGCACCTTGAATTACTCACTCAATGAAGTTACTGTTTGTCTCTTCTTAATAAAAAATGAACCACTTTTGCTATGCTGAAGCCAGCTCTGTCCATGACATGGGGTGAGGTGAGAACCCCACACATGCACATTCTGATGCACTCACACTTACTCAACCCTGCAGCAAGAAGTTGTCCTCAGCGCCATTTCACCTTCCCTGGTCTCAGTTCTTTCCCGCAAAAGACTTGTGGTGGTATCTGGAACTACAACCTTGTGCCAAATAAGTGGGCTTCTTCAGCATGAATAGGGGCTCTGGGGACAACAGAGCAATGTGGTGGCACTATTATTCTGAGCGGTAAGCTGCCCATGCGAAAAAAAGAGAGAAAGAAGGCTTGAGAAAGACAGAAGGTTGTTTCATGATGTTAGGTCAGCCAGTGCTCCACTTGTCACAGGTGGTAACCTTCTATCAGAGGGTCTAGCCAAGACTGCCTGGATGCACCAGCCTAAAAGACTGTATGAAATTACACTTAAGACTTTCAACACTGAGGCCATTCACCTCCCGAGACGTGGAAAATTCACTCTTGGATCAGAACATATCTTTGGTTCGGTGTATTGGCAAAATATCCTGGAGTACGAACATCCCAGCCCTCACACAAAGGGTCTGGAGCGTTTTGGTTTCAGAGGGGTGGGCAAAGATGGTGGGGAGAGGGGATGGAAAGGAGTGGGGGGGGGGGTGGATTACTCCCGGCTGTTGTTCTGCTGTAAGTCGGTTTGTTCCTGTCTCATAAAGTATGCAAGAATGTTCCCATGCTCTGCTCGGGCCAGCCCCCAGAAGCATGCTTTGCACATTAGCAGCTGATGCTGGAATGCGGCGTTCCCAGGGCAACTGTTAGCCCCCCATTGAGCGCCGCCAGCCCCCGCCATTGTGCGGGCCCGGGGCTGAAGGCCGCTTTGTTGGGTGATGTAATGCCGTGTATGCAAACTAAGCCCGGGGCACAAATGGCACTTGGAAACTCTCCCCTGACTTCAAAGGGCAGGCTGCCTGACTCCCACCAGGGCTGTCCCGCTCAGGCCTGCACCTTGGCCGCCCTGTTTCACCTGCTCTCCCGCCCTGCCACGACGACTGCCGTGGCCACAGCCCTGGCAGAAGCCTGGCTATCCTTATGTCGGCCCAACTCACCCACCTGGACCTCTGGGATACAGTCAGGAGGGGGTTTTTTTTTCAGATTTTTCTTTCTTGACGAGCGAGTATGGGACTGAAGAGAGCGCTGCGCAGTAAGAATTCTCCTCTCAGACCCATGTCCTGGCTATGGACACAGCTGAATTCTTTCTTACCCACCGTCTTCAATAATTCAACTAATTCTACAGCACTGTATCGTCAAGAGATATGGCTTCATATCGATTAGAGGCTAAGGCTCCAGGGAGCCATGACTTGATGTAGACCGAACACTGTGTAAATATTAAAAATACATTATTCTTGTCCCTGAAGCTTCATTGGGTTCTACAGGTAATGAATACTGAGAGGGGAACTGGAGGTTTGCCACCAGCATCAACAAGAAAGAGCAATGTTATTGTTACATTTAAAATCCATTCATTAGATGGCTGTCTGTATTCAGTTACATAAAATGCAGCAATAGAACACATCAGGGCATCCCGGGGACTAATCAATTCTTTTACAACACCTTGAGTTTAATGAAAATCTCAGCATCAGACCACTCGCATGCCAGACTGATTGGGGAACAACGGAAATGTTCATGTTCTGTAAGCCTAAGTTTCTGTTCTCAACAAGAAATCAGGGAATGTGTTTCAAAGGATATTTAAAAAAAAAAAAAAAAAGGCAAGTGGAAAATATACAGTTTTCAAAATAATCTTTAGAGTGCACTTTGGTTGTGCAACAGCAAACCAATATGTAACTCCAACTGGAACTGAGAAAACTCCGGCCTGGACAGTGAAGGCATCTCAGTTCCATACCTATTTGCAGACTGCAGAGTGCTTTAATACAGACATCTTGTCTCAATACATAATGTCCCAGTTTTTCAAAGATACATAGGGTGCCAGAAGACACATATAAGCATCAGTGAGTTAAGTCTCTAACGATTTGGGGCATGATTCTTTCCATCTTTTGGCACTGGGACCTTCTGAAATGATTTCAGAGATTTCCTGTAGCACTTCTGAGAACTAGGCAAGTTAAGCGCAGCAATGATATTTTTACCTAGTGCAAAATCAGTAAACAAAAGGGCTAGTATTCTGGTCACACATCACTGTCAGTGACAAAACTGGGACAAAAAGCCTATGGATGCTGATGGAAGAATACCTCTTGATTCCAGGAGGGCCAGGACCAAAGTTCTTCCCCCAGCCTCCTAGCTCACCTGCCATGCTGGAAGGTGATTTCATGATCACACAGTGCTTCTGATGGGAATAAAAATTGAATTACAGTGTTCTCCATTGTAAAGATAAAGCAAAATGAAATAACAGAACAAATACATGCTTGAAAACCAAGAAATTAGAAGACACTCTTAAAACAAGCTTATAATGTGGAAATAGAGATGAATATAAAGCATATAACCTTAAGGCCCATGTATCCCTACCAAAACTGCAGTAGGTGAGCTTCTGGTTCAGTTATCCAGCTCCCTAAAAACAAAGCTGAGAAGAGAAACTTCCTGACCTGCTCTAGTGAGACCCAGTCCTGTCTCCCTTCAGGTTATACAAAGCTCCCATTACTTTCAGTGGAAACAGCTTAGCAGTTCTAGTAGAGTGAATGGATGCATTATAATGTCAGTAATAACAGATGTCATGCACATTCCATTATTAGCTAGAAAAATGATTCTAGGGTTAAATAGGCATGTCTCATTCAGATGCATGTCACTGAGCCTGGCCCATCACCTAGGTATTGGATGCCATCTCTCCCTTTTTCTCCTTCTTCTATTGCTAAACATGCTAATCCCGCACAGCAACCAAACATCATTATTGCAGCCTTGTCCAAAAATTATGCAGAGACAATTAGCCTCATTGAAAAAGGTATCAAAGACCTCACAGCATCATTCATCTGTCCCTCAGTGCGCACGCACACACACAGGCATCCAAGGGATTTTAAACATAGCTAAAGACAGTGTTTTCATTAGTTCACTGTGAATGGCAGTGACTTCATGCATTAAAAACTCCGCACCTCCCCCTGTGGTGTAATGCCTGTGCCCTGGGATGAATGGCTTTGCTGCAGCTTTTTGTCCTGAAAGGCTAGGAGAGAGATACTCGCCAGTCCCAAGGGAGATTGCAGCTCAACGTGCCCTATTATGATCACTCTGGCAGCATCTATTGATTGCAAAAAGCAGGTGACAGCATCCCCATCAAAATAAACACAGGGATAAATCAAGCACCTCAAAGTGGCCAGCATGGAAACTGGGAAAGGGGAACTTAGAGAAATACCACTGTTTTAGCTTCTCCTAAGGTATAAATAGTCAGCAACAGAAGGAGTTGCACTTCCAGACTGCTTTACTAGTATGAACAGCCACAGTGCTCCTGAGAAGTAGAAATGACACCCGTTGTCTTTCTCCTTTATGTTACAAAAAAATAAGAAGCCAATGTTCCCAAATGTCACTATCAGCATCCACACAGAAAGGCTAAAAGTTAGAAAACTAGACACCATAGTGATACAGGGATTTGCAGGAAACTCTGTAAATAGTCTGCTGTGGCTACAAGGTTTCTGCAGGTTTCCATAACATATACAAGGTTTCCATATGAAATAATATTATTAAAGGAGTGTTTCTTGTATAAAAATTGCTTGCTATCTATTTTGATATTGTTTTTTTTATGACCACAATGCATATATCCTATTGCCTTTATTAATTGTTTTCTTGTTCACAAGTGTTCAGTGCATAAATATTACAAATACATGCTGCGATACGGTCATGAGAGAATATTTGAACCACTACAGAGCAATACTGTAGTGAATCAGCCTACTGAATGAGATACTAAACCGCTTCACACTTTATCTTACAGAGAACTTGTCAACAGAGAATGTGAAAAACCCACAACTCCGGGAAACGATTACAATCGTAACTTTTGTTGGGAGACTTGGCAGAGCAGCCCCAGCTCCAGGGAGCTGTGGGGAAGCTGAGCACTCCGGAGCAGCTGATGACTCTTCAAATCTATTCAAGAGCTTCTGGGCCCAAAAGCTCACTCACGTTTTACAGCTGTATGAACTGTTACTGCCCCCTAATAACACTTCTCTGGACCACCGAGGCTGCAACGATTTCAATGCCGCAACTCTTCAGAGCAGTGACTTTCACGGGACGTATCAACAGCACGATCCAAAGTTGATGGCCATAAATAGAAGCAGAGCCACTCTGAAAACTTAGCTCTTAAGTCTACTTGAAAATATAAGCTCAAACTTTCCCAAATTCCTTCAGCAAATATATTTACATGCTCTGGATTTACAGACTATTACCATCCCCACAACAGCCCTATGGAAAACCACTGTTATATCAGTTAAGTACATTTTTATATCTGGCTACTTTTTAAGGGCAAATTAAACCCCACTGAGGAGGCTGTGCACAGCCTTTAGGAATCCGCTGTTGTTAATGATTAAACTGTGCACCATTTCCTAAAGGTGGTGCTGCAGCCAAAATGCAGTCCATAGGTGGGCAGCAGAAACCAGGCAAAGTAACTGTTCATCTAATAAAGAACAATTACTGCCTTCAAGCATAATGCTTTTGACAGGCTGGTCTAAACTCTTGTCGGGGTCACAAGGTTAATCTCACAGCAGCCACAGGCCCCCTTACGGCTGAGCGTGAACAATATGGTTAACATTTTTGGAACGGAGTTAAATTTCTTTGTCATTCCTCGCCTACACCTGACAGACGCAGCCCTCTTCGCTGCTTTCATAACCTGCCATCTGGAAGATAACAAATTCTTATCTTGCCCGTTGATCTTTTCTTCAATCGCTATGTTTCCCACTGCTGACCAAAAGACCAGAAAGCAGAGTTTACCCACCTGAAATAAACCCTGAGCTTTCCTGAGGCTAAACCCTTCAGATCCTAATGTGACTGCAAAATAGAGGAATGTGTGACACAGCAAAGAGCTCTCAATACCAGCAGCATTCCTCTGGCTCATCACCGCAACCACCACAGCTCTCATTCCTGGGCTACTGACTAAACGCAAACAATTCTTGACGTTGTTTTTTGTTCACTATCTCATTGTATTTGGCTTCATTCATCAGTTTATCCTCATGTAAGACTAAAGGTAGGTTAGTACAGGATGGGTGATGCCATTTAGCTTACGTCTCAACAAAGAAGCGGCTGCACTTTGCATGAGCGCCTGCCGTGACGGTGCAGTATTTACCTTTGGTGAATTAGCATCAGCAATCTGTTACTGACAATTTCAGTATGGGATCTGGGGACCTGTCCTGTCCTCGTGAAGTCCTGTGCCCCTTGCAGGGGGAATCAACTTATTCAGACTAGTGAGATCCCTATAGCGATCCCTATAGTGAGATCCCGAACCTTAGTCCTCGCAATCATCTGCAAGTGTTATCTATGGCCCTGTCCTGGTTTCAGCTGAGATAAAGTTAATTTTCTTTCTAGTGTTTGCTGTGTTTTCAGATTTGGTATGAAAGGAATGTCAATAATCCATATTAGTTTAGTTGTTGCTAAGTGATGTTTATACTAGTCAAGGACCTTTTTCAGCTTCCCATAGCAGCTCAGAAGGATCATAGATGAAACAAGGGAATGGCCAATGGAATATTCCATACCACAGACGTAATGCTTAGTACATAAATGGGGGTTGGCCAGGGGTGAGAATCCACAATCACTGCTTGGGTTAGGCTGGGCAACCAATTCACCGGGTGGTGAGAGTGATTTGTGTCTTGTATATTCTTCTACCATTATTATTATTTTTATTGTTATTTTCCTTTTCCATTATTGTTCAACTAAACTGTCTCTATCTTAACCCACAAGGGTTTTTTTCCCTTTCCCCCTTTCCCCTCCTTTTCTGCCTCTTCTCCCTCCCCTTCTGTAGGGGAAAAAGGGGAGGTGAGCAAGGAGTTACATGGTCCTAGTTGCTGGCTGGAGTTAAACCACAATAAGTAGCAAGTCTTATCCAAATGTATATGTGGCTTAGCATATTTTCTTGGATTCTGGCAAGCTTCTTTTTGTCCTCTATATTCCTGTCAGGAACTTGAAGATGTCATGGCCAGGGTTTCATATTCAAACATCTCCCTCATCCTACCTATAATTAACCAAGAAACTCCAAATTTTCCTTGCTAGCAGTGCAGACCAAATGCTTAAGGTCCCTATCTACAAGCACTGAGGTCTTATTTATATGCTCAGATTCATTCAAATCATTGAAGTCAGGTGTGCACACAGTAATGTAGACCTGGACTATTGACAGCTACTTTTGCTGCCTAATTTTAGCTGAGGCAACCTGTACAGTCACAGAAGAAAGGGAGCCCTCCCAGAGGTGGTCAGAGGTAGGGGTTTTGGTTTTCTTCTCAAACTGGCTGATGTGTCCCATCCAGGGGAGGAGGGGAGAGAATGTACTCTGGGAAAGGTGGATATATGTGAAGATCCAAAACTCTTCCAGAAGAGAAGAGTCATGATATGAAAAGTTTGAGAATCCTGTCTCCTAACTAGTGTCTCTGTTGACTCTGTCAGGAACATTCCCAGCTGCAGCTGTCCTGGCTCTCCACTCCCACTCCCCTGCTTCACATCAGATGTACCAAGCATGCAATTGCCCAGAGATTTAAGCTTTTTCTTTCTGTGGGTTAAGTACTACTTGATGTTTTAGTAAGCCTGATTAAAACAGTGGGTTTCTGGTGAAAAGGTGGTTTGCTACTGCAGCGTCTCCAGTGTCCCTGCCATCTCCCCCACATCCTATGGGAGCAAGGTGCTTCAATTCAGCTGGCTCACAGTGATAAAAAAGAATATTTTTTCCACAAGATTAGCCTTCTGGGGTTGGCCAAATGAATTGATTCACTCTGCAACCATGTGATCACTAGGCTGTGCATCAGAGAAGAGGCAGAAGCATATGACAGAGAGAAGAAGAGGAGCAGAGCATTCCTTTTGGCTGGACCAGCTTATCTGTAACCTGAAGCCACACCATAAATTAGGTGCCTTAAACACAGATAGCAGGAATTTGCCCCCTTGCCACCCAGGAGCAATGCTTAGACCACACCACATGGCAGCGACACGGTCAGCAGTGAGCCATGGTACCTGTTTGCCTTCTCAGCAGGTCACGACATCCCTGCTTTCAGGTCATGTGTGGGCAACACAGAAGAGCAACCTCCACCATGAGCATCCCCAGTCAGTCAGTGTCAGTGATGCTCCCCTCCTCCTTGGATATACAGGACAATTTGGACAGTTAAGTGGATTGAAAACTGGCTAAAAGACAGAACCCGGAGGGTTGTGATTAGGGGAACAGAATCCAGCTGGAAGTCTGTAACAAGTGGTGTTCCCCAGGGATCAGTACTGGGTCCAGTCCTCTTCAATATATTCATCAATGACCTGGATGAAGGGATGGAATGTACCCTCAGCAAGTTTGCTGATGACACAAAACTAGGAGGGGTGGCTGACACCCCAGAAGGCTGTGCCACCATCCAGAGAGACCTGGACAGGCTGGAGAGATGGGCTGAGAGAAACCTAATGAAATTTAACAAGGACGAGTGCAGGGTGCTGCACGTGGGAAGAAATGACCCCCTGCACCAGTACAGGTGGGGGCTGACCTGCTGGCAAGCAGCTCTGAGAAGAAAGACCTGGGAGTTCTTGTGGACAACAGGATGCCCATGAGCCAGCAATGTGGCCTTGTGGCCAAGAAGGCCAATGGCATCCTGGGGTGCATCAAGAAGAGCGTGGCCAGCAGGTTGAGGGAGGTCATCCTGCCCGTCTGCCCTGGTGAGGCCCCATCTGGAGTACTGTGTCCAGATCTGGGCTCCTCAGTTCAAGAAGGACAGGGAACTGCATGAGAGGGTACAGCAAAGGGCCACAAAGATGATTAAGGGCCTGGAGCATCTCTCCTACAAGGAAAGGCTGGGGGACTTGAGTCTTTTTAGTCTTGAGAAGACTTAGGGGAGATCTGATCAATACATAGAAATAGTTAACAGGGAGGGTGTCAGGAGGACGTGGCTGGTCTTTTCTCAGTGGTGCCCAGTGACAGGACAAGAGGAAATGGGCACAAAATTGTACATAAGAAGTTCCACCTAAACATAAGGAGGAACTTCTTTACTGTGAGAGTGGTAGAGCACTGGCAGGGGCTGCCCAGAGGGGTGGTGGAGTCTCCTTCCCTGGAGACATTCAAAACCCGCCTGGACAAGTTCCTGTGCAATGTGCTCTAGGTAGATCCACTCCAGCTCGGGGGTTGGACTAGATGATCTCCAGATGCCCCTTCCAACCCCATATGATTCTAGGACATGCCTGCATGCATGCAAATAGGTACTTATGCACGAAGTAAAATGAGGTGATCAAGACCAAATTATTTTGGAAATACTATTTTCTGCTTCAGAGAGGTGAGCTTGCAGTGGGGAGAGCTAAGTGCCAGATAGCAAAAGTGCTGTATGTATCTGCAAGTATTTTATACCTGTTAGTGCAGGGACTCTGGACTGGCTTTCTACACCTGACATAGGACTGAAGGGGTGACAAAGGTACCTCTATGTACTTAAAAGTATTTACCCTACTAATTTTTACTCCTGTAGAGCCACAATTCAGTAAATCAAAAACCTAAGGAGCACAGATGCACACAACTTGTCTATGCATGGTAACTGGAAACGAATGCCCATTTTTATATTTCTTATGATTCAACACAAAAAATGATGGAAAAAAATATTTGTCATCTAAAAGCATGAAAACTGAAACTGAAAAAAATACAGGGTGGGCATTATCATGTGCTATGATAAATGTGCTTCTTAATGGCCTGAAAACAGAGAGACACAGCCTACAATGCCTGGTTGAACATCCTTTGACCTTTGCTGGATTGAGCTCTTCCAGCAGTCTGCTTGCTTGTTCATATCTACCTGACCAAGCACTACCTCTGGGGCAGTGTCCGGAGCCCCAGCATCCTCTGAGAGTGAGACCACCCCCTCAAGGGACTCTCTTCCATGCCAGCAGAGCTTCCCTCTGCTAGAGCTCAGCTTTACCAATGGAGATGGCAGGGGATAACTAAAAATTCCTTTCACTGCTATGAGATGAGTATTTCTTCTGTCATTTTAATGGAAGGAAGGAATAGAACCAGCTATTTTTAAATAGTAGGACTCGGTTCTTTATGGGACTTTTTCCAAGGGGCTGTGGACATCTTCCTGCAGGAAAAAAAAACCCAAAATTCAACCCTTAACTTTGAACTAGAAGACTGAAAATAACCAATAGCAGTAGCAGGTTTTATGGGACATAACTGATATATACAAAGAATTAGAGAATGCTTCTTACCTTTTAAACTTTTTAAATACATTTTGGAAGCAACTCCAAGTGAAGCAGGCTGACTTGTGTTTTTCATCTTTACTTGATGTATGATGACAAAAGGAGATAACCTTGGTATAGATAACATGATTTATTCAGAACTGAAGGCAGAGAGACATGCTTGCAGTCATGGCAGATTAGTAACTCCTGTGTGTACATTTTTTATTACTTTAGGCTTTTCTCCACTTCCCGCCCTTCATCTCCAGCTTTTACTTTGCCTGTCTTGAAGTAATGTCCTTTCTAAAGGACAGAAAACAATCCTCCTAAGGATTATATTTCACAGTCACATTCTTTATTTACAAGGGGCTTTCAATGCTTAGGACTTTTTACACTCGTAAGATACCCCAGTTGTTTTTATAACTTGATAAAATGTTTATAATATGATGAAATAGCTTTCAATTCAGAAATACTTTAACGAGGAGAGTTGCAGCAGACATTTTAACACCCCCAGGCAGCCTCTAAAACCAGGCTTGGTGAAATGTGATTATATTTCTTGATATAAGCTTTGAAATCAGGTTTGATTTTTTTTCTCAGGAACAAGTTATTTTTTCTTAGTGGAGAATGACGGGTTGGACCATTTAATTCTGAGTAAATTGTTTTGTACGGGCACTAAAAGACCCACCATCCCCTCCAGAGCCAGGGCAAAACCACAAATAGGCAGCAGGAGCTATTCCTACAGGCCACCAAGCCTCTGACCGGAGCGGTGCTACTCGTGATGGGTACCTGTAACTAAGAGGGGGGCTGTGTGGAGCTTTAGCCCTGATCCCCGTTTTCAGGGGCAAGAACAAAGCCTAACTCCACCCCAAGGCACCCACCCTGCCACTCAGAAAGAAGCACTTGCCAGCAATGAGGGGAGGACAAGTTGCCTTTTTAAGCCATTTACTTCAAAACATGCAGTCTGGGTGGAATAAAACCCATATTCCAAGCACTTTTCCTAATGTCACCTCCTGTATGGGCAGGTACCATAGCACTCTTCCCACTCTTTCCCTCAGCTTTGCACAGGAGCTGGGAATTCACCCGAAGGCCTTGCTCAGGGTAATGTGATGAGGAAAGAAGTGGATGGGACCTAGACACCTTAGTAATTTTATCCAAAACATGCTGGAGAGAATAATAATATTTACGGACTTTATCTGTGCAGGAGATGCACACGGTACAGCAGGAGGTAATTTTTTGTGAATTTCAACAGCTTTTAAAGTCAGGTTCAGGCAATGCCTTTTCTTCATGTTTGGAACTGTTTTGCCCCAAGCCATGCAAAAATTAGAAACGTGCTTTAGCCAAAGTTACTACATTTGACCTCCATTTGCATTGACATTGTTGTAAATCCAAATTATTTCACTCTAAGATCTTAATTTGCTAGAACATGACTGACTTCTCATTACCATTTTTACAACCCCTTTGTTTACAGATTTCACTGGTTCTTTGCTGCCATATTATATTCCACTCCTGCTGCCCAATTTCAAAGCTCTTGCTGCTTTGACACAGCATACCAGTGTTAATACATAACTCATGCATTTACTAAATGGGCAGGAGGGAAAAACAGATGAGCAAGAGCAGGGTAAGCACTTGACTGTAATTATCTGTGAATAGGCTTAGGTTAGCGGTGATAATGGTAGAAATAGATTTTACACGTCAGACTAAATTCATCCTGTTGGTAATGCAAATCGTCTTAGTGCCATTACTTCATAGAAATGTTCAGCCAAAATGTTGCCTTTCTATTTTTTCCCCCCCTTTCATCCCCTATTTCTCATCTAAGAAGTAGGATGACACAGCGCATAAGGCTATTTATTCTCCTCCTTTAAACTTGAAGCATTGTATCCTCATTTTTTGGTTTTCTCCTCACTTTTCCCAGTGTTTTCTCATCTGGGTGTAAAATTTCCCGAGGTGGGGGAATCTGCAATGCTGCCCGGTAGCAGGAGGTAGAGAAAGGGCCGGGGCATTTGCAAGTGGTGGCCTCTCTTCAGCCAATTGTTTCCCGCACGTAGGATTTTGGAGCTTGTGGAGCTGCTCCCAGGCACGTTTCCCTCCCGGTGCTCTCCAGGCCCCCTCCCTGTCCCCCCCCACCAGAAACACCAGCTCTCCTTTGTGTGGAGGCACAAGGTGCTCCCCAGGCAGCACCCCAGCAGCCACCATCACGTTTCTTCCACATTCCAGTTTGCTGAGGGGTGAACCAGAAGGGAGCACAAATAACATTTACAAAAAAAAAAAACAAAACCCAACAAAAAAACCCAACAAAAATCAGGGAACACTTTTGGCATGAAAAAACCTCAATAATTTTGTAGAAGACTCTTTTCTGGTTCTACTGCCTTTTTATTAATACTCTAACGCTTTGTAATTGTAGATACTTCCATTATTTGATCTAGGGGAGAATGCGGAAATGCAGATGAAAAATATGAAAAGGGTAAACCACAGAAATTCAGAAAACCACAGAAATTCAGAAAAATAGGATTTGCATTTGATATCAGAAAAAGCTCAGCCAGGGAATATTGTTCCAAACATTTCAAAAGTCAGTTTCTGTAACCTAAACCCTACCCTTCCACGTCATCTAGTGGTGTTATTTTCCCTTTTGGAGTAAAAATACTTAAGTAAGGTAGAGAGAAAAAGGAAAAAAAACAGGAAAACAATATTACAGAAAGTAATACTAATCAGAGCAAAAATAAACACCTATCTGAAAGAAAATAAAATCAAGAGAAAAGCCCTTGTGAAACACATCCTCAGAGACAGCAGAGGACACTAATCCTTTAGGAGGCATGGCTTGGGCAGGATTGTTGTGGTCCTTAGGCACTGAGAGAGGACAACTTGCAGGAAACAGATTTTTCTATTAAGCAGTAAATGACAATGTGCGTAGGTGTCTGCCAGGCAGAGGACATGTAATAATTTTAGCATGGTGACTGAAGCCTAGCACAGACGCGATGGGCACTGAGAAAACCTGGGCAAGGGATTTAAGAGCTCTGGCACGGTTTCAAAGCCATCTGAAAGTAACCAGAACTTCACAACTCAAGCCGCAGCGTGTGGTTAAATAAGTAGACAACTCCTGTGTCGTTACAGTATTAAGCACCGACAAAGCCCATTGGGGAAGAGCTGTAAAAGATCTATCACGTTTTATTTGATGCGGGACATGGAAGTGGCATTACCTAGGCCCAGAAAGGAACTCATACCAGTAGCTTATGCACTTGGTGTGCATTTAGCTACAGCAACCAACTTACCAGAGCATTTGCCTGTAAAGGCAAATGTATGTCAAATGAATTGTATCAGAGAGAACGCAATTTAAACTCCCCGTGGCCAGCAGCCACGCCACCATTAGCTGTGAGCTCAGGAGGCTGTGTAAATAAACACAGGTTTGGGCTTGATTAGAGCTTGGGTTAGGAAATCTTGCAGCTGAGTGCCCTGGGAATTTGGTCAGAGTTAGAATAAAATCATGAGCTTGTAATGATGTTAAATCATGTAATGTTACCTGAAAGACTCCATTTCTCTGTTTCGCTTTAGAAGTAAAATGAAGCTTATGAGCAGTTTAGTAAATGCAGTCCCACAGAGACTTCGCCAAGGGTCAGAGTTACAGCCTCTGTCCTCTAGAGCCAAATTTGATTTATGAATCCCTACCCAGATCTCCCACACGGTTTCCAAAGGCTGTTGATGGAGCAACGTTAAGCAGCTGTTCCCTTACTACCTGAAGGTGTCCCTGTTCCAATGGCAAATGAAAAAAACTTACTGAGGAAGCACGTCAGGGTCCTTTGGGATGAAAGACAGAATCACAGAATCACCTAGGTTGGAAGGGACCTTTTAAGATCATCTAGTCCAACCAATAAAAAAAAAAAAA
>JAOQGH010000023.1:45361222-45372754 GCA_025769975.1 Gallinago jamesoni
CTGTGACTGCAGGGGGGTCGGACTAGATGACCTTTGGAGGTCCCTTCCGGCCCAGATGATTCTATGATTCTATGATTATGAAGTAGAAGGAAGCCCTATGAACAATTGGTAATCAAGAAACAAGTCCATTAATAGATTATGCAAAAGCAAACAAATTCATTGTAATGAGAAGCTTCATGTTGGTAGTCAGACGTGATAAGGTACAGGCTACTACTTTTACCTATCAGTGAAAAGGCAGGATCAGTCTATCCATTGCTCTTCCCATGTTGGCAGGAGAATGCTGGAAAGGAGTTGCTCTCTGGGTATTGCTTAAAGCACCTATGTTGCTAAGTTTTGCATGTGTTTCTGTTAAAATAATGTATTTTAAAAGGCTACGTGTCTGTGTGTACAAAAATTCAAAGGCACTTTCCATCACTTGGAAGTGATGGAAAAACATAGTCCCCTGTGAGATCCTAGTTCGTCCCTTTTTGCCTGGAGCATTTAATACTCATTGCCCGTTTCTCTCAAAAGACTTATAAATTCAGTTTTGGTTTCAGGGAAAGATTAAGCCCAGGTGATTCATGCTGGGCTGTCCTCACAGGGAGCAAACTGCTGAGGAGCTTTTTTCATCCCGTGGGAGAGCTGGATGGAAGCACGGCAGCCACCTCGTGTGGTTCTGCCACCCCTGCTCTGCCACTGCGTTTCCATGTGCTGTTGGAGCCACCTCCTTTGGTGCTCTGTCCTTAGCTACCTCTCCCTGAGGACTAGTTTGCAGCAGTGAGGTCTGATGTGTGCCCATCTCATCCTTGGGTATGGGAGTTGTCCCCTGTCTTTGAGCATAAAGACTAGGGCAGCTACAGATGGAGCAACATAGCGATGTGGTTCCAGGTTAGGAATGGGTGTCCCCAGGAATTTTCGGAGAGCCCTTCTCCCTGAGCACAGTGGCCACGTTGTGGGAGGTGTAGAGCAGAAGAGTTATGAACTCAAGAGCACGTTTTATGTTCTAGCACTCACTTGTGCTGCTTGACTTGATGTAGGAAAACTTTGCCGCGTGAAGGTGGAGTGTGTGTGTAGTCCAGTGATGAAGGCTAATAAGAAAGCATTTTCTTCTTGATTGTTAAAGCTTGGTGTCATCAGGGAGTGCTGCTTGTACAGGAAGGAAAGAAAAAGGACATTGGTGGGCATTTAGGACCAATGCTCAGTGATTTCCCCATCTGTCCCAAAAAGTGTGCGGGGTGATGGCTAAGTCTGGTAGGACTTCATGGCCCTGAAGTCTTTAGAGGCATTTCCCATTGTACCTTTTGGTGCCAAAGGAAAAACGGGAGCCACATCCCATCCCTGCAAGAGGACTGCACTCAGGTCTAAGGGGTGTTGCTAGCCAATGCAGAAGGCCTGCTGCGGTTGCATCTCCCACACCTGTGGACTGAAAGACAGTTGTTTTTGACAGTGTGGCTCCTGTCCTGTGGCCAAGCTGCATGGTTCTGGGACCGAGTCCTTCAGAGCAGTGCTCAGTGCTTGAAGGCAGGTGTGTATTCTACCTCAAAAAAGCAGCATGTGGACACCAAATTCAGCACCTTACCTCCTTGTGGCATCCTTGTCCTTGGAAGCTCCGTGCCCGTCCCAGAATGATGCTGAGGCAGATACTTTTGACAAATCAGTGTACTCCTGGGAAGTCACTGCAGGACATGACCTGGCTGTCCTGGCTGTTGGTCGCAGGTGGCACTTTTCACACCTCCTGCAGCCATGACATAAAGCTGTCTACCTGCAGTCCTGTTTTTCAACCCTGACAAGCAACTTTTCCCCTTCTTCTGATGCATCTTTCCAGAGAAATTTCATTTTCTCACAGGGTAGCCAAAGGAGGTGGGTGGGGTCTTAGAGTTGCTGGGAAAGGCAACATCGCATCTTTTACTTGCTCAGGCTCTTTATTACTTTGTTTTGCAGACAGTACTGGTGCTCTATAGTATGCCTCTGAGGGGACAAAATACCTGTTGGTGAGGGGGGTTCTCAGTTTTAAGGTTGTGTTTCATCAGCACGAGGCAGCTCGAGTGTGGGTTGTTGCCAAAGGCAGGTTTGTTTCCAGGCGGTTGTCTGTCTGTCTTGCTGCAGGGCTGCCTTGATTAAAGCTGTTTAAGCTGATTGAGAAACTGCAGCCTAAGAGTCTAGTTGTCTTAGGAGCCTAAGACGTTAATAAGAGTCTTAACATTTCTGGACAGTTTTTGATGGGACTCCATAGGGCTGCTCTGGTAAGGTTTCATCAGGAAGATGCTCAATGCTCGTTTTCTGTCAGCTGAAGCAAAACCAGCTTTTCCAAGATGTTTTACTGTAATAAAATTTACAAAGTGTGTTTCCAGGTGTTTTTGAGAGAGGCACAAAATTAGCTGTGGTTTGTTTTTGTTTGTTTTTTTTTCCCTTCATAGAGGAGGACTTAGTTCTTTTCTGCTTTGAGTTGGTAGGTGACTGCTCGTTCACATATTTGCTTTAAGCCCTTGAGATGAGGTTGTGGCAGTACCTAGAGGCTGAAATCAGCTTTAGGACCCAATTTGCAGTGGAGACCTTCTTCCAGACAGGCTGGCCATGGTATGGCCCTAAATTCAGTGGTGGTAAGCCATCCTTGTGCCGTTGTATACATGGGTTGTGTGAGGTGGTTTAGCTAGTCTTCCTCCTGGTATCCGAAGCCAACAGTCTCCTTCCTCCACATCTTCCTCCTCCTCCCTTGGAAGGCTCTGCCACTCTTATCCCTCTTGCTGGGCAAACTTTAGTCATTCCCGCTTTTGCTGAGCAAATGCTGAGGCTCTGGTATGGTGCTGGTGGGCAGCTCAAGGAGTAATGGAAAGAGGAGGGGAAGATGAGGGGTTTTTCTTAATGAGTTTTTAGGGCCACGTGTGAGCTGTTTAATCAGAGGAGTCTTGAAATTAATGACAGGCATGTTTTTCCAAAGCTCCACTGCGCGTGTGTTTAGGTAAAATAAACAGTGCTACATAAGCTGTGCCATCACTCCGGGCACTAATAAGCCTCCTGACTGATACCAGAAGAATACAAATAAATAGTGCCTTTGATTGTTTCATTGATAGACCGCCAGGCCTTTGACCAAGCAATTACATCTCAAAATGCACTTCTCTGGGAGATAAAACATGAAGTGATGTAGTTAAAAAAAACAAAACACCAAAAAAACCCAAACAACAAAACCAAACAACCAGTAGGGTATCCCAGAGGCTGATGATTGACTTCAGCTTTTATTAATTCATCTGCAGTGCATTTGCTGGAGCTTTTAGGGTTTAATTGAGGTTAAGAGGTTGGAATCTGCGGTAAACAAAAGAATGGCATATGGGCAGTCTGAAATTGTGTATGTTTGAGTAAGAGCATTCCTTCTGGCCACTTGTTTTCATTGGGCAGTTACTCTTGGCTCACAACTTTTTTTTTTTTTTCCTTAAAAAAGAAAAAGGTGTAAACACACAATGCTAGCAAGTTAATGATTCATTATGTTTTATCACATCCTAACATACCTCTAAAGAAGAGAAGGCTGAGCTGGGCTTGTGTTTGACCTCCCCCTTCAGATTAAGGACATTGCTTTGTTAACCTCTTACCTGCTGTGGCAGGATCGACAAGCTCATTTGTTTTAAAATGTAAAATGAAAACCACCTTCTCCCTATCCTTTCTCACTTCCTTGCTGTAAAGTTTCTTAAATTTTCTCACAGTTATTTTCTTGAAAATTCAAATGGACAAAGCTGGTGTGAGACTAGAGGAAAAGCTTTTCAGAAGCTTTGTTTTATAAAGGCTATGGGGAAGAGGGATTTAGTTTCTTCAGCTATCCACAGAAAACTGTGTGAACATGTTTTTATGTAAATTCTTTGTCCTATTTTCAGTTCTGTCATGAGCCACGTGAACATCTTCACTGAATGTGATCTCCCCTTGCAAGTGGGAATGTGTACCCGACAGTGCAGCAGTTTGACAATTAAGACAAACCTCCTTATGTTAGAAAGCATGAGCTCATGCTCCAAGGTCTTTATGCTGTTGATAAAGTTTATGACACATATGACATCAGCTGGCAATAATAATGGTGACCTGTTGCCCTTGAGTCATTCTGTAGACGTGTAATTTATATACAGCTCTTAGGAGTGTATAGCCTGGAGCCTAAGAGAGCTCATCAGTATAATTATATCAATAAGAGAGGATAAATCACATTTTTTTCTCTTAACATTTCATTTACTAGAAACTTTCACCTGTCCCAGGAAGTCAAATGTGTCTTTCCTGCTTGCTTATAATGTAGAACGATCTTCTTTTTAAAACTCCTACTTCTTGTTGAATGAAATTCTGATTTTGGAAAAAAGTAATAATAATAGCCTTTAATAAGTACCTCTTTTCATTAATAAATGCAATTTTTTCTACTTCTATCTCATAAGAGGTGCTTGACATAAAGAACTTGTATCAAAAAATGCTTTATTATGAAGCATTGTATATGCTGTCTCAGGGAAGGAGGTGCATGGAGCACCTTTTGTACTTGCAAAATGACACAAATATTTTTCATATTCGATTTTTAAAAACCCAAATATAATGTTTGAGCATGGAATTGAAGGGAGAGAGATAAATCCAAGTCCTTTTTTCTGTATTGTACTATGTTTTCCCACGATGGTTTCCTTTACCCATCTCCCAACAAGAGCTTGATTTCACCATATTTTTCCCTTGAAACAGGACAAACGTGATTTTAAATACCAAATGCGTTCAAAGCTCGCATGCAATGCACACATGTACGAATACATATATGCACGTATGTCGTGTGTTAGCATGACAGGACCCACTTCCTCGCTGCTTATGATCCCTTGTCCTTGAATCCATTTTGGAAGGTGAAGGCAAGTCCCATGCATCCCATCACAGCTTGTCCCCACCAGCGGGCTGTATGTTTGGCTGCCCTTGCAGGGGTACGTGCCTGCCCCTGGGGTGTGGGGTCTTTGTGAGCTGGTGACAGCCAGCAACACCCCTGTTGCTGCCCAAGGGAGGGGTGTTGGGGTGTTGCTGGCCAAAGGGAGTCGTGCTGGGGTGGCTATGGGGCAGCCAGGGTTTTCTGGCTTGCATCAGATCTGGATGGAGTGGACTCCGTAACCAGCTGGTATCATGCAGGTTCAGGTCTCTGCTGATGTTCATCCCTAACGTACCCTGGAGGACCCTCTCCCCTTCCTCCCGGATTCTTCAGATGCCCTGGCATGCTTCCTTGACTGGGAGTGTGTCGGAGGAGAGGGCTGTAAATAAAATGTCACAGATCGCTAAGCAAACTGTGTCTAACCTGTGACGTGAAGATGATGTTGGCTACTGTGCTTTTGGGAGTAAATTGAATTTCTGTCTCTTATTTCTGTTGTTATCGTAACTGTAGCTCTAAGATGCTTGTGCAGCTTGGGCTCAGCCCTCGGGAGGAGGCTGGTGGTGCTTGTCTTGCAAGAAGTACAAAACAGCAGCTCAGCTTTATGAGTTTATGTATTTCCACCTCCTCCTTTGAGTTGAGTTGTAGGGGATTTGAGTTTCCCAGGGTCTAGGAGCGGAGGGAGGGGGAAGACAGCTCGGAAGACATCTGCCTGCTGGGGGCTCATAGAAACCCCTGTTTTGGGCAGGAGGGAGGTACCCGTTTGAAGGACAGGGTGCCCTCCCCTCCTTGTGGGCAGTTTCAGGAAGCAGCCCGTGGTGTCATCTGCCTTATCGCTTACGTGGATCTCGAAACCTTGAGTCTATTCCAAGGGGACGCGATTGCTTTATGGCATTCTCCTGGGAGTCACGGGCTATTTAAAGGTTGACTCTGCCTGGTTTATGCTGTGATGCTGGTGGAAATATCGACCGTGGTGCTGTAAAACAGATGAGGGTGTGTTGTTTGTTGTGTTTTGGTTTTGTTTGTTGTTCTTTTTTTTTTATTATTATTTTTTTTTTACCATCCCATCAAACATGTGCTGCAGGCTGCTCCCAGCGCCCGCAGGAGCGTGGCACTGATGCTCTCTCTCACCTTCTTGGCAGGTGCGTGGGATGAAGGGAGCCTGACGCCTGCCCGGAGAGGAGACCCCCGGTCCCCCGTGGAGTTGCCCACCATGAGCCGGACGCTGCTGACCGGCAGGATGCAGCCGGAGAGCCGGAACGTCTGCGTCTTCCTGCCCACCCGGGAGCAGCTCAGCCTGGCTGTCGGGGTGAGTGGCCGGGAGTGGGGGGGACGGCAGGGTCCACAGTCCTGGGCTAGCTCTTGCTGCCCTTCGGTTTTGTTAGCTCCCTTTGTTCTCCCGAAAGCCTGGTGCCGGTCTGCTGACCGAAAGGCTATTAGCCAGCTTAGGGTAATTGGTGCTCCATTTTCTAATTGGGCAGCTTCAGCTCATTTGCAGAGTTCCTTAGAAGTCTTGGTTGTGTTTTTCGATAGGGGGTCCCCTGTGCTCTTTTTCTGTTGTTATTTCTGGGTTTTTTTATTATTTTCTGTTTGGGGCTTTTTTTTGCCACTGGTAAAAATTAGCAAGTTTTAAAAAAACTGAACCTGAAATGCATTGATGACTTGGCAAGCATGCCCGACACATGACCGTTTGCTCTGGTGTTTTAGCTATTTCTGGATTTGTTAGCCTGCAGATCTCTTCAAAGACTATCAAAGGCAGAGTAAACAACCACGGAGGTGGTGTCTTTTTTTTCTCCCTCCTTCGAGTACTTGTACACAAAAAAAAAACCTAGAGGTAAGTCGCTTCATTCCTTTGATCGCCACTTCAGATGCCCCAGCGTGTGTGCAGGAGTGATGGCAGAGCCAGGTCAGCTGGCAGCCCAGCGTGGCACGGTGGCCACCACCACACGGTGCCTCTTTGTGCAAGGCCGGCTGCTCCTTGAACTTGCAAGAAACCCAGCTGACAGAGGCACTTCAGGTTGAGGTGACAAGGTAGCCTCAAGGGAAGTGCTCTCTTGGGAGCGTGTGTGCTCACGTGTGGGCTGGGGAGGTTTGCCTTTGGTTTGGGTGGGTTTGCTTCCCCCTATTTCCCCCCCTCCTCCTCCTTGCCTCTGGGATGGGGAGGGGGAGAAGACAGTTGAAGTGGACTGTTATTTTAAGCACTTGGTTGAAACGGTGGCTTTTGAAACTGTGCGTGCTAATCTTCAAAATCCATGTTGGAATTTTCCTACCTGCTGCGCTGAAGTGTGGCATCCTTAACTGAAACGGCCGCGAGGGCTGGACAGAACAAGGCTTTTCACAGCAAAAGCTGGGTTGCTCTGCTTCTAGGTTACTGGTTCAAACCCAGCCCATCTACCACCCCAGAAAGCTTTTGCAATCTGTGCAAGCCACAAAATGGGGATTTAATTAAGTTCTTGGTGGCAGGTGCGCGGACCTGGGTAATGGTCTGTTGTGGCTGACCCTAAATCTCACCTTCTTAAAGCATTTATCAGGGAGGCTAAAGATCCGAGAGGGGAGGCTCCCTGCCGCGGGGAAGGTGCGGGCTGGCGTGCGGGATGGCAGCGTGTCGGCAGGGCTGGTGCTGTCATGGCTCCTCCACGGCTGTGCCCAGGGTGGGCACACAGCTGTTCCCCCACTGCTGGGTCACGTTCCGCTGCATTACATTTAGGCAGTAAATCCCGTTTACCTGCGGTTTATCATAAAATCATAGAATCATTTAGGTTGGAAAAGTCCCTTAAGATCATCCAGTCCAGCCATAAACCTAACGCTGGCAAGTCCGCGGCTAAACCACGTCTAAACCAAGTGCCACATCGACACGTCTTTTAAATACCTCCAGGATATTTAATGAGTGTAAGAAATGATCCTTCACATTGGGCGCTAGTAGGGATGGAAGGGAGGTGCCGTGTTGTGTTCCGTCCCCCCTGGACCCCATCTGTTGCCCCTCCAAAGAGCCAGGGTACCTGTGGAGGGGTCCCTGCCACAGCACCCCTCAGCAGCCCTTTTAAAGACGTTTTCCCTCCTCGCTTCTGCTGCCTCTTGCTTTGGTGGCTGCGAAGTTGGGAAAATATGTATATGGAGATGGCTGCGTGTGAAAGGGAATAGCTGCCTGGGCCAAAACGTGAGACCTCAACGCACAGTTGTGTCCTAATTGCATAGAGAGTGAAACATGACCTGTTACAGCTGGGCAAGTCATCAAAACCAGCTTTTCATTTGGCTCCTGTCTTTACCACAACACCCCTTCAAAACAACAACAAAAATTAAGATTTCACAGCTGGAGAGATCTTTTTGGTTTTTTTTAAAGGAACATCAAGGCGATCTTCTATTGATGTTGGTAGAAACAAAATTTAATTAGCACAACCACAGATGATACTTTGTGCATTTATTAGAATAATAATGCCACTACTTAAGATTTCCAAAGCCTTTTAACCTCTTCAGTGTGGAATGCAAATACTAAACAAGTTTGCAGCTCAGTGAGGTAGGTAGGAATGGTTATCCTTCCAGCAGAATAAATTATAGATCCTTCCCGTGATAAGCACAGTGTTTATGCAGGTAATTCCTTTCTCCCCCTTCCCATATAAATTCCACCCTTCCAGATAAGAGTTTACCTATATGTGTTTTATGTGGTCACATGTAGATTGAAGCCTGCTCTTTAAACTGGGTTTGTCTTACGCCCTTCACAGATAGTGCTGTTCAAGAGAGAAGAGCAGGAGTCTTTAAAGTTTCTTCCCCCATAATCGAGTATCTCTTAATTAACATTAGTGCCCACCTTTCTGGATGACTAGATGAATCTGAGGGGATGGTGAGGAGGAAAACTGCCTTCCTGGTACAAAGTGTGAACATGAGGAGAAGCAGAGCAGCGAGGAGGTGGACTAGTGGGTGCTGGAGCTCACCAGCCACACGAGGACAGTGAGGTGAAGTGGGAGGTTTCTGCTGGGGAGAACGGGCATCAGAGCAAAGTATCTGCCTTGCTCCAGGCGGCCTCAGTGGGGAGATAGAGCATGAGCACTGGAGAGTTTAAGCTGGCAGTGAGTGAGAATGGTGCAACTAAAAATTGTATCGTTTGCACCAAAGATCTTGGAGTGGTATCCAGTTTGTTCCGTTTTGTTTATCTGCCAGCATTGCGGCTTATCTCCCTGATAGCTTTGATCAATATCAACTAGGTTGACTAGATATCTGAAAACTTTCTGGGGTGGTGGAAGCTGAATAGAGGAGGGAGACCTAGGCTAGCGAAGGGGCTGCCAGCGAGGGGAGCAGGGCAGGCAGCCACCCTACCTGTGTTTGGGTAGTTCAGAAGCAGCCACAGCAGATGTTGCTCCTTGCCCAGCTGCTGGAGAAAGGGTGGGAGTGTAACGGGAAATTTTGGAAGTCTGTTGAGGTCCTGTGTGTTGGTGAATGGCAAGCATAAATCTGAAGTAATTGTTCTGTGGGCAGGAGAGCTGATGCGTTGAAGCGTATGGACCAAGTGAAATAGAGAGAGGTAAGCAATATGTGTGAATATTTGCACACAGAATGACCCTGGAGTAGGAGTTAACTTCTGTAAATTTGCACTTGACTTCACTTTGGACTAAATTTCAGGTGCAAAGAAGTCCTGAGCATGATCTGGGGCAAAGCTGAGCATCAGGGGAGGGAATGATTCATGGCATGTCTGGGATGGAGCTTGGCATGGGAAGCATATGCAAAGGGAGGAAAGGCCAAAGAGAAGCACATGGATGAAGAACGCAAGAGGAAATGTTGGTTGCTTTGAGCAGAGAAGGCAGGAGGAGGGAGCAGCAATCGCCAACTGTAATCGGTATGGCACAGCCTTGAAGGCTGGGAGTAAAACCTGATACGGAAGGGAAGTGCCAAAAGGAGAATGGACAAGGTGGTAGCTCACATACCTGCTGTGCAAGAAATCCGATTAAATCACTGCTTTAGAGCTGAGCATCACTAAACATTCAAGTGCTCATTTCCCTACAACTAAGTATCTTAAAGCAGGTTTTTCTTCCTTTAAGTGTGAAAGCATGCCACTTATAAAATTCATCTAATTGTATAGCTTTTACATCGTCTTGTGCTGCCAATGACTCTTGTATGCACATCACCATTCTAGCTAGTGGTAGGCCACCTCTTCCTTAGCGAGTCCTTCCCAGATAGAAGAACATGCTCAGAGCTTGCTTGCTTGAGAAAGGAGGCAGATCTGCTCCCAACTTTCCCTTCCAGCTGCATGTTCTTGGTGTCTGAGCAAATGCTGCATTGAGGTTTGAGGCTGTAATGGTGCAGTCTCACATGGAGACCCATAATAAGACCCAAATGTGGATTCTGTGTGGATTTCGGTCTTACAAGAACTGTGCACTACCTCCTCCCCTCCGAAAGCATGTATATTCACGCTCGTGTGTGTGTGTATTGGTGTATTGCAGGTTTCAAAGCTCCTGATAAAGTGGTAGTGAGTGGCCTGCTAGTGAGGCCTCGTCAAGTAGAAGACAATGAGTATTTAAATGACCTCCAGTTCCCCATTGTCTGTGTCTACTGACATGGTACATCCTGGGGCAGGGAGGGGAACGCAGCCTGTTTGAGGAGTGTGGCATGCCTGCACTGAAAAGGTTTGAAGAGTTATGGTGGCGATTAGTTTGATGGCAGCGATTAGTTTGTAGGAGAACTCGGCAGTCAACTTCTGCCCCCTCAACTTTGCTGCTGTGAAGGTAGCGCTGCACTATCCCTCCTTGGGAAAGCTGCTTCTAATCAGCATCGTCCAGCAGTGGCGTAACGAAATCCAGAGGTTCTGGCCCGTTTTATGGCTGCAGCTGGCTGCACCCTGGCGCAAGCTGGCGTCATGTGTGTTGGTGGTGTTCTGTTCTCCCCATCTGCTCTTGCTCAGAACCCCAGCCACTGTGCCTCTGAGGGTTGGGTGTTTGGGGTTTTTTGTTTGTGGCTGTCTGTGTGTGCTCCTGGGGTGGTGCAGTGGGGGCAAAATGAGGCCACAGGTAGGAGGACATTTAGTGGAGGAGTTTTTGGATCATAGTACACATCCAGGTCTGCTTTTCCCAGGGCACTGCATTACTGGGGGGCAAGGGTACTAGAAAGTCTCAGTGTGGCGTGGACAGGGGCAAGGGCTTATAGGCTATTGGTGACGGCTTCAGAAGGTGGTGATATTAGTTGCTATGTGACTAGAAGTCAGCAAGGGACAGCTTTTCTGTGTGGGGTACAGAACAACCTCATCTCCAACCCACGAGCTATTTCTGTTCAAACCATGCAATCTTGGGTTTATGTACTTTTGTTTTTAGTTCTCCTGAATGAACTTTGTTTTTTTCTCTAAACCTCTCAAAAATAAATAAATAAAGCCTGTGAGTAGTATTTTCATTTCTGTGATTACAAACATGCTTCCTGTAAGAGCACCTGTAAATAGCCTGGTAGGTACTGCACAAAACTAGCACTCCAGCAGTGCTCAAATTCTTATACAAAGATGCCAATAAATAGGAAACTTTTAATTCATGTCTTACAGAGCTGAGCTACTTTGCACAGTGAGGGGGAAGAATGACACATTGGTTATTATTCTGTGATAATAGCAGTAATACAACTGAAAACAAAGCTTGCTATATGGAGGGTTGGTTGGTGGTTTGGTGGTTTGTTTTTTTTTTTTTTGCTTTGGTCCCCAAAAATGTATTGGCCAGTGTAAAGAAGGAGAATTG